>OY986435.1:173681326-174076326 GCA_963920525.1 Dichetophora obliterata | reverse complement strand
CGACCTCTAGATATTGCGGAAATTATTTAAACGTCATTTTGGAGCTATTTACGACTTAAAACATTTTGAATAATGTGTTGTTTAAACCGAAATATATGGCAAATATTTTGATAAAAAAATCACTTGTAATGATCTAAGCTTTTTTAAGTTTTTTTTTTATTCACTTTATATTTTTGGGTGGAGCTTTGAATATGCAATTTACCTCCTAAGTTCAAGAAATTACTCTTAAAGGCAAAGCATTATTTAAAGATTAAAAAAACAACATGTAAAAAAATTGAATTCGTCACAAAAATCGAAGGCGATGGGTACTATCGCATTTTTCTTAAAAGAAATAGAATAGGTTTTGTGTCAAACTGAAATAGTTTTTGTATACTAATGATACGTCATATGAAGAAGTATAAAAATTGCAATTATTTTTTTTACACAACAAAAACAACTTTTGAGGAAAATCCATTCAGCAGTTTTCACGTGATGCGCTTTCGGAGGGACAGTCAGACAGACATTATTTTTAAAAAATTAATTTTAGGAATCTACATGCTTAAAAATGTTCAGTGCAGAAAGAATTTCGAAAAAATATTCAATGCACCAATCTTTTTTACAGTTTTATTATATGAATAGATAATTACTTCAACACTAATTCGAACAATAACAGCAGGTCAAATTTACCGATTGCGGTAGGTTTGGTAAATTTGACCGAAAGTGGTTGGTTTTAAGCTAGTTTGTGCTTGCTTGCTTACTTTTTGGCAAGAATACGTTTCTAAGTACATCAAGTTATTTCATATTTAAGGGTCTGTCGATTGGATATAATAAGTTCGGTCGATTGGAGTCCTTTTTCCAAAAGGTTTAATAATATCGTGATATCTCTAAATCCAGTATCGTAATAACGATTTGTTTTACAACTTATATTATTTCATATTCTGCTGATAATCTTTAGAAATGGTAAATTTTAACTGATTAGTTTTTAACGTGCTTAAAATTTACAGATATCTTTCTGTTCCTGAAATTGAAGAACGGCGCTTTTTATACCATATCTAAAACAATTTTTTAAATTTTTTTTTGCTGCAATCGTCAAATTTAGAAAAGAAAAGCATAGCCGGAGTCCTAAGCTATGAAAATTAATGAATAACAAATGAATAATGAATAAAAAATTAAAAATGAATAAAAAATGAATAATGAATAATGAATAAAAAATTTATAATGAGTAACAAATTAATACAAAATTAATAACGAACAACAAATGAATAATGAATAAAAAATTAATAATGAATAACAAATGAATAAAAAATTAGTAAATAATAAATAACAAATGAAAAATGAATAAAAAATTAACAATGAATAAAATATGAATAATATATAACAAATGAAAATGAATAAAAAGATAATAACGGATAAAATATTAATAATGAAGTAAAAAGATTAATATAAAATCCTTACATTCTTTGTAAATAGCATTCAAATGAATATAAAAAATTGATTCATTATTCCAAATAACGAAAATAAATAATTGAAATAAATAAATAATCATTTTTTTTTTTAAATAAATGTGAATTAAAAATTTTATTGAAAAACCAATTTTGCATTTATTGAATGAATTCTTGTGTCGTTATTCAGTTTTACTTAAAATTCTGAATATGAATGCAGATCAGAATCAGAATGCTTTCAGACTTTGAAAATAATTTACTGAAAGCAATCGAATGCCACTTAGTTTATCAGGCGACGGAATGTCATTCGATATGGAATTTGTTCTATTTCATAAATATTCGGTATATTTATTAGATATAACAAGACTTTATCAACACTAGAATAAAAAAAAAATTTGAGCTGATGAGCCTCAGATAAAAACTGTGAGGAAATATGAGAAAGGCAAGCCTATTGTGAAGAATGAATCAAATACAAAAAATGTTGGATTTATGTTTCTGTATAGTAACAGATTTTTAGAGAAATAAACTCAAATAAAATGTCATGGATGGATGGTATTGGTAAGGGTGAGCTATGATACTAGGTATTGCATAATGAGTATCTTATTATGGAAATTATGTCACGGGCTAAGTATTACTAATTTGATGTGATAAAATGATAGATGTGGTATTTTTTTGAAGAAATAATATTCAAATTTCGCATGTGTCAACTAAGCTACTTCGAAGCCAACATTTAACTACTGATCTAATAAACCTTAATTATTGTGACAGAAATTCCATCGTGATGCTTGTCCATACAAGCTGACAAGCCTGAAAAAAAACCCTCATTCTTAAGTGGTATAGCAACGAAAGAAATGTAGCGCAATTTTACGCCTGCTCGACTGTCAATATAAATTTCGTCTCACGAAAAGCAAACATTAATTTAATTTTTTCTTTTTTTCTTTTGGTGCTAGCCTATCGAAGTCATCGTCGTCGTCATCGTTGTTGTCGTTATCCTTTGGCGCTGCGGCTTTTGGGACTTGCAAATTCAATTTGAACCTTTGCCACACATTCGACATACAAATAAAGAAAGTACAAGCAGGTTAAAAGCAGCTAGAAGCAGTTGCCAAAATGTGGGTGGTAGTTGCGGGTTTCCTAGCTGGTTGTTGGGCGCTGCACGTAATAAAGTGTATCGAGTAAAGCCCATAATGGTGGCGGCAAAACGTCCGCCTAAATTTTTTTTTTTGCAACTGTCAGCCGGATACGACAACGTGTTGAATTGCGTTTGTTTCAATTTGCAGCACTAACAATTGAATGTTGACAATGTGTAAGTGGAAGAAAAAGTAGAATGAAGCAGAAAAAAACGAAAAATATTGAAAAAAAACAACAGATACTAGCAGCATGCACAGCCTATGGTTGTTAAGGATTAGGCTTAAGCTAAGGCTAAAAAGCCTGCGGCTTAGTAGTATTCAAATGGATGGCTTTTATTGGAAGTGTGCCTCTGTCAGTAGGACGGAAAAATTGTTTTTAGCAAAAGACAAAAAATAGCTGACAGGCATTAAGTTAAAAGTCGATTACGCTCTACGAGATAAAGTGTGACGGAGGAGCTAATGCGGCGTTTAAATGCATTTCTGATTTATTAATTGTTTAAATTTTTTAAGTAAACTTCTTCTTTACTTCCCGAGTAAAGATATGAGCGGGCGAACAGCGGCTGATCGGCAGTCGATCATTGGCCGCACGGGCGTACAAGGGTCAAAGATGGCCTAAAATGATCCAAAAATCCCAAAGCTGTTATTCAACAAACGTATGTGCAACAACAAAAGTAAGCCTCACTCGGCGATGTTAATATTATCGCCACTTGTGTGTGGCGCAAAAAATTTTTTGTATATGAAGTTAGTTGTTTGAATACAATGCCCCATTAAATTTTCAAATAAAACAGCATAATTTTTTAACTGATTACAATTAATGGTAATTAAAAAAGATTAATGAAATACAAAATATTTATTAAAAACAAATTTTTAAATAGTTTTACATTAATTTATTTCCGCATGAAGTTCCAATTGAAAAGCTGCTTTTCATTGTAGAATAATCACTGCTCGGCCGATGTAAGGCCGTAGTACAGCCCAGATTATTTAAAAACAGTCTCTGCACGGCCGCTGTTTGGCCAAAAAGTCCTACACACGACCCTCGTACGGACGAGAAGAATATATAAAATTAGGCCTTGAACGGCCGCTGTTTGGCCTTAGCTAAATAATTTTTTAGTTTTTCTCGGGCTCTGTAAACTCATTTCTTTAGTACTAAAATTTGCAACTGATCCTTTTATTTATGAACTAAAATAAGGAAATACATGTATTCAATAACTTTATTGCTTTAAATTTAAGTGCATGGTTGAGTCTTGTAGTTGAATTGAAATATATTTACAGTTAGTTATATTTCAACATTTTGTAATTCCCACAGGAAAAATCGTTGTAACTTTGTTTATTTGAAAAGAATTTACTCAATTTATTTATTCTTTGATAAGAACTTTAAAAACAATTTTCCGAAATTTAATATGGCATAACATTTTTTTTTTTTAAATTAATTCATCAATGGGTTTGTTCGCTAAACAAAATTTATTACAAATTGTTACAAGTTCTTACAAGTAAAGCGTTAACGTTTTCGAAAAACTTGCAACGAGAGAGGACAACGAGAGCGTTAAAAAGTAAGAGAAAAAAGTAGCTACAGATTTCTTCTAGTAAAATTTTTAGTAGTGAATAAGAAAAAATTGGCAAATCTTTTAATAACACTGTTTCTAAAAAACTCAATAACCATAGATAAAAATCAAAACTGCTTTGCCAAAGTATGTGACAAGTCCTTTCATAAATAGTGGGCGCACTATATTAAAAACGATATGTGTATTTTTGTTTTTGTATGATCATTTTGAAGGAAGTTTTTCTATTTAAAATTTTTGCATAAAGGTTTTTGCAAGAACTAAAAATTTTTACAAAAAAAATGGTATGATATGATGGAGTTAATGGTACAGTAACAGAAAATTTGTCGAAGTTGTGGTTATTGAAACAGATTTAATCTACTCTTGCTATTATATGAATGGGACTTTTTTAGCAAGACTATTCAGCAATTTTATTTTGAACGGAATGACCGTCTCCGATTTTGGCCAAATTTTGCATGGAGCATACTGATGGAAATAAAAAAAACTTGATTTGGAGGGAAAAAGTTAGGCGTTGTTTTTGACGGAGTCCGTTTTTGCGTCTCCACCCTAATTTTTAAATTGCTGAACATCTAATTTTGCGCGCTTTAAGAATAATTTATGAAAATTTTTCAAATGGTGTTCCTCGAACCCCTTCATCGAAATCAATTACTTAACTGCAATGGCTGAAACTTCCAACCACAAAAATTTCCCGAAATTATTCTTGGATTAAAGTTCAATTAATTAGCTTTCCAATCGTAGTTCAAACTTAACAACCTATTAGTTATTTAGATAATTTGTTTGTGGCCCATGTACCCTCCCCGTACATCTTCATATATCATTATATAATTAAATTCTAAAAAAAGCAATTAAGTAACTATATATTATACGGTGCTACAAAAAAACTCATGTACTTTTGAAGTGACACAGCATTGGTTGTTGATCTGGTCGAGTATAACATGGCACACATACTTGATATTGTTGATACACTCCCAAAATTTAATTTTACCGTTAAAAACCCAATTTTTAGATACTTGACGCATTAAACAATCATACACCCAGCAACTTTTCAACAAATTTTCGATTTTAAGACAATTTCGAAAAAATAAAAATGTAGCTTTCAAAATGAGTACATATCAATTAATTGTTGTTATTGGGATTTAGCCATAGAAAAAACAAACATTTTGATTTTTGTTTTCAATTTCTATTTCGAGATATTTATATTTCGGCTAATATTGTAAGCCATCTTCAAGGCTGGTACATCCTACTTGGTAAATTAGCATTTGTCCATGTTTTGTACCTTACTTTTGATTTGGAAAAATTAAAAAAATCTGACTTATACAACAAAAACATAAAAATCAATGTATTGATGCAAATCTTTATTTGGAATGATAGTTCGGTTCCTACAACTCAATGCTTAAAAACTATTTCGATCAAATGTTTCCCACACTAGCTCTTAAATGGTCCATTCTGTGGGTCCAACCTTAAAATTTCGACAAAATTCGAGATCGGCGACGAATCGTTTGTTCACGGTTTTTACGAACACTCTCTGCTACTTCAGCAATATTCTCAAAATCACGGTCTCTATGCACTCTAGTTGAATGGTGAATGTCCAATAGTGTAAAATTGGTTCGAAATTTGGTGATGGTTTGATGGTTTGGACGCTCATAACGACCAAAATGATGTTGAAGAACTCCATAGCATTCTATAACTGATGACTGATTTTCAGCAAAATCAAAAGTAAGCTAGAAAACACGGACAAATGTAATCTAATTTAACAAATAGAATATTAAGGTGACGGGGACAAGGTTGTACGTTGGCACAACAAAATCTAAGCTCAAAACACGAACATCATCACATAAATCCGATCTTAAATCCAAAAGTGATAAAAAAATAGCACTTGCATTTCTATAAAAAATATGCATTCTCCAGGTTTTGAGAATACAAAAATATTATAACAGGTGACTAACTTTATGAGACTTAAGGTACACAGTAGAATTGCTACACATAATAAATACACTGACACATAAAAGATTGAATTATAAAAGAGACACCGTTAATAGCTCACATATATAAACATAAAATCAGTTGGCGATGAAGCTAGGCAGTTAAATTAATTTTTTCTTACAAGCCTTCAAGATGGCTTACAATGTAAGCCGAAATATCGCGAAATAAAAATTAAAGAACAAAAATCAAAACTTAGCTTTTTCATGACCAAGGCCCAATAGCAAGAATTAATTAATTACTAAAGAAAAAGAATTATTAACTGCAACATAAGTAAATATTTTTAAAACTATAACAATAACTTTTTGAGTAATTAATCTGCCAAACTTAACAGTTTTAATTTTTTTTCCAATTTTTTCAACTTTAAGGATTATTTTCTGCCAAAGTTTTGTTAAAAGCTACAATTTTCTGAAAGTTTGCTATATTAAAAAGGCAATGAATGTTCATTTATGCAAATCGGATGAAAATTTACTGAGTTATTAAATTTTTTTATAAATAAGAAATTACTCGCCTTCATTGCTCAATGGTTTATGTTATTCAATGTTTTCACACAAAAAAAAAGCATTTCAGTGCCAATAATTTACAATTTGTCTCAAAGATTTAGTTGGTTAAATTATTTTTAAGATTATTAAAAAATTGGTTTAGTTTTTATTTTTTTTTTATAAACAACATGTGTTTTATTTTGTGATTTACTCCTTGTTCGAGTTTTTAAATCAATCACAATTTTTAGTAAAGTTGTTATTTTTTATACAACAACAATAGTTGTATCACCAACACTCACCTACTCTTCGTCATCACTTTGCTCGCATTATCCCAACAAACATCTTGGACCGCTAATTAGGAAACTATAGCAAAGTGCGTGCATAAAAAATACAATGCAGCGGCAACATCGCTTTGAATTTAAAATGAATAAAGCTGTGGTTGAAGCATTTAAAAATTTCTTTGAACGCGTGCACGTTGAAAGTCGCTGATATGAACCTGAATATATTTGTTTAGTTTTAGAGCATCCGATTTCAGGACGCTTAGGCAATCCCGCGATTGCGGGATTTGAAAAACACAAATCTGGTATCCAGCTATTACTAGAGCTTTGAGTTTATATGATTTGTCGTTAAAATATGTTTTTGATTTTTCTTTGTCTAAAACTGGCTTTAAAAATGTTGTGTTATTAAAATTTAAAAAATTTATTTTATTTATTTATTAAAAATTTAAAATTTATTTTAAGTGTATATGTAATTTATATTTGTCCATTTGTGCTCATCATGTTCTTAACCAATTTGTCAATTTTAATTTATAAACAATTTTAAAATGTATTAAATTAAATTAAAATGTATATTAATTTAGTGTGTACAAATTCTGTTTATAGACTCAATAAACAACACTA
Source organism: Dichetophora obliterata (assembly GCA_963920525.1). Classification (NCBI taxonomy): domain Eukaryota; kingdom Metazoa; phylum Arthropoda; class Insecta; order Diptera; family Sciomyzidae; genus Dichetophora; species Dichetophora obliterata. Next base: position 174,068,858 of record OY986435.1, on the reverse strand, counting down.
AAAATAATGTCCCCACAGCTTCTAAGCCTGTCTTAAGAAAAGGAGATAATCAGGCTGTAACAGAAAATCCAAAAGGCTATTCTGAGGAAACGATGAAATATTTCTTCCATCTGGGTCTGCATCGTCAGAACGGCATTTAGTATCGAATAAAGATTATAAGGACTTCGTGCGAAATTCAAGACATCCATGGAGCGGAATACTGTAGAAAGCGATTTTTAAATAACTTTTTCACGGAATATGGACTGAACTGCTTTTGAAGCACTTTTCGAACTTGACGATATCGGCAGCAATCTTGTATATTGTACAAATGTTCATGAGCTTTTTTCTTGCCTGGATTACGAGCACCAACCAAAAGATTGACTGTTGTATATAGACGGATCTTGTAAAAGAAAGTATAGACTCATTCATGATAGCACAATACACGTTTGGTAGTTTAAACACGGTACTGTTACACAACGAAAATCTATTGCCATCAGTTCCCATAGCATATGCTACAGATATGAAAGAAACGTACATAACTATAGAAGATTCCGAGGCTAATTGAAAACACAAAGCATCAATGGCAAGTCGTCTCGGATCTTAAAGTCATCACTATATTATTTGGAATGCAAGCAGGATATACTCAGTATCCCTGCTGTTTTTGTGAGTAGGACAGTCGTGCGAAGGGTCACTACAAACGCAGTGAGTGGCAATCGCGTAAATCGTTTATGATTGGAGAGAGTAATTTTGTCAACATTCCTCTTGTGTAAGCTGAAAACATCTTTTTTCCACTATTGCATCTCAAATTAAGTTACATGAAGCAGTTCGTGAAATGACTTAACACAAAATACGAGTTTTTTATACTTAACTAGCAAATACCCGCTGCTTCGCCTGCGATAAAAATATTTAATACCTTGTAAAAATTTGAAATCTTAAAATTAAAGTATGTTTATTCTTCAAATGCAAGAAATTAAAATATTTGTATTTGCTTTATAATTAAAAATGGTATAAATATTAAAAAATTAGGTTTTTTATTTAATTTGACTTACCATCTTACAGTAATTGTTATGGTGACATAAAGTTGCTTGGCTTTTTCTGTATTTTTATTTTTTAATAAGTCCTGTATTACAGGATTATAAAAAAATATTGGTAAAACATTTTTTAAATTTGTAATTAAAAAATGTAATTTTTTAACTTAGATTCTATACATGAATATATTCTTCTTAAGTTTTGAAAAATTTCCATTATTATGACATGAAACTTTTGGCAATATCTCGAAAACTATAGATTTTCTTAGTACAACACATTTTTTATGAAAAGTTGCTAATTAATAAAAATAACGGCAAGCAAAAGATTTTTCGAAAATAGTTTGTACGTATGTCTAGAATATTGAAAATTTCCATTATTATTACATCAAAATTGTTGCGATATCTTGAAAACTACAGATTTTCTCAATATAACACATTTTCTTGAGAATTAGGGAGAGAAAAAAACGGTTACTTGAGAAATGCTCAAAATACTTGAGTCACAAAATTTTTAAAATAAATAACGGTTCTTTGTTATTTCGCTGTTCTGTTCAACTACCACTGAATTCAAGCAGTCAGAATAATAACAGTGCCCGGTACGTTAAGCTCGAATGTTCTCAAAAAAAGTTTTTCAAGAACCCTTTTGTATTTTTTTTGTATTGTAAAAACATTTATTAAAATGACCGTTTGCTTTGACTGCTATTATTTTAATCGCCTTATTTTTGAGTAGCATGTATTCGCAAATTTTTTTTATTTTTTATTTATGTATTCACAAAAAATAATAACCTGGGAGTCAATATTCTAATTAATTTTAGTTTTAAACTAATTTATTTTTAGTACACTATTTTGAATTTGAAATTTGAAAATTAACTTGAAATGATTTTTCTAAAAAAACTCTTTATTTTTTAATTTGTTTGTATTAATGCTTACTGCTATTTTATTGACCGAAGTTGTATATCGTCGGCCTAATTCTAACTCTTTTGAAACTCCTGTAATAGACCCAAATATTGTCATGTGTTATCTTCGACAAGTTAAATCTTCTTTTATGACCGGCCCTGATAAAATTCCAAGCTGTATTTTAAAGCAATGTGCTACAAACCTGTGAACTCCTCTAGCAAACATTTTTAATATTTCCTTGCATAGTGGTTATTTTCCTATTATATGGAAGGATTCTTATATTATACCCCCTCATAAATCTGGCTCCAAGATAGATTTTTCTAACTATCGAGGAATTGCAAAATTAAGTGCAATCCCTAAGTTATTTGAGAAAATCATAACTGATCAATTTACCCACTCCGTGTCTTCCACCATTTCTGTCTTTCAACATGGTTTTCTGAAGGGTAAGTCCACTACAACAAACCTCTTAGAGTGTACTACGCGTGTTATAAATGGATTTACTTTGGGACTGCAGACTTATGTTATTTATACTGACTTTAGCAAAGCTTTCGACAGTGTTAATCATAATCTTCTTTTGAAAAAACTCCACCTTATTGGGTTTCCTGTCACATTATTAAATTGGATAAATTCGTATTTATCTAGTCGTACTCAAAAGGTTTTATATAAGAACTCTCTTTCAAAAAGTATTTCGGTCACTTCTGGCGTTCCGCAGGGCTGTCATCTTGGACTGGTTTTGTTTTTACTATTCATTAATGATCTTCCTTCGGTAATAAAACACTGTAACGCCTTAATGTACGCTGACGACGTGAAACTTTTTCTTTGTTACAAATCACCCCAAGAACGACATCTTTTACAATCTGTTCTAAATAGACTTGTGGACTGGTGCAGCTTAAATATGTATATTAAATCCCAACTTAAAAAAATGTAAGCAAATGACATTCTCGCGAAGATCTGCTAATAACATAAATTAAACTATAAATAACACTAACTTAAAAATAGTTTCCAGTTTTCTCGATCTTAGCGTTATTATGGATTCAAAACTTCGCTTCAATCTCCACGTTAATATGGGATTAATAAGGCAAGAGGAGTCCTTGGTTTCATTAAAAGATGGGCTAAAGAATTCAGTGATTCCTTTACTACTAAATTATTATATACCTCTCTTGTAAGGCCAATTCTTGAATATGCATCAGTTGTATGGAACCCACAATATAATGTCTACATCGACGCCATAGAATCCGTTCAAAAACAGTTTTTACTTTTTGCTTTACGTCATAGTCGTTGGAACCCCAATATTATGCTTCCATCGTATGAAATACGCCTTAAAATTATTTGATTACCTTCCCTAAGAAGCAGAAGAATGATGCTTAGTGTCACGTTTCTGTATAAATTACTTCGTGGCGAGATTAATTCGGAATATCTCATCTCAGCTCTAAATTTTAACATCCCAAGGAGAGGAACTAGACATTTTCTATTTTTCAAGTTGAGTCAGTGCAGTTCTAATTACGCTCTTCATGAACCTTTATGATGTATGTGCAGTGATTTCAATGATAACTTCAACATGATTAATTTTTCTGATTCGGTAGACGTATTAAAACGGAAAATTATATTACATTTAAATAATTAAATCAATTTAACTTCATCCTATTATACCTAACGCAGTTTTATAACAATATAATATTGGTAATTGAGATTGTTCTGTTTCTCTTTTTTGTCTCGATATTATGTTTTATAAAGTAAGCACCATCAAATATGAATCGTTTTTAAAACTTACTTTTTAATTATTCAATAATTTTATTTTTAATCGAATTGGGATTTACGTGCTCACGTGGTTTCCTGATTTGAAATTAGACTGAACTCACACTATCACCTGGATTGGTGTGCCAGAGTATATCTCTTTTCCACACAAGTTTTTGCCTGCCTTGGCCCAAATGCATATCCATCTAATTGGGATTTTGATTTGGCTGGTATGAGATTTGTCTCATTTCCACGTAGTTCCTTGGGTTGGACAATGGCCGCAAACCAGTTTAAATCAGTATAGTGTTTTAGATTGTTTTTGAAATCAGGATTGTTTTTCGGGTACCTTAAATTGATAATCACTATAATTTAATTCGATGTTGCTTATTTATATAGAATTAAATATACTTAAATACGCGTTTGTTATATATTAAATTTTTAAATTCCGCTGAAAAGCCAATTAATGTGCTTAGTGGAAAATCCTAATTGCCAATAGGGGGTGTGTTTAGTACGTAGGTGCATTCTGTCTGTCCCGGTCTAATCCGGACAGGTTCTAGAGTGTAAATCGTGCATGCGTATAGGTCAGGTATACGTATCTTTGGAAGATTCATACCTCCGGGCGAATCCAAAAAAAAAAAGAGTAAATATATACTTTTCTATACAGACCACGCCTCCTTTTGTGCGTTCAAACGTTTTTAAATGTTTTTATACCCTGACCTCTTCAGGCGTATCGTGACAACAGACTTGACACCAGCTTACTAAAATAATGAAAAAATTTTAAATATCCTGTATCTTCCTGGTTTAGCAATATTTCCCCATTCCACTGGTACAAATAGCACTTTAAAAATAGCTTTTATACATAAAACAATATATGACACGCTTATTGAGATTTTTTTGAGTTTAAAAACGAAAGGAAAGAAACGAAGTCTCAGTAGTTGTCTAGACTTTTTGGTAGCAGTTTTTAGTCGCTTGCTGTTTCGTTTGTTTGATTTTTTATGACCGATACCGATTCTATAAATACCATACACATTAATAGGTCAAAATATATTGTGAAAACGTTTGTAACGCACAAAAAAGGCAAGGCCGGTATAAAAGTGCACATATATTCTTGATCAGCGTTATTCCTTTAATTGAAAAGTGATTTCGCGATTGTGCAGGTGAATGTTTTGAATGCAATCGACGAAAGTAGGTATATATGTATGTATTTTTGTGCGCTTGATTAAAATCTATTTTCTATTAGGTCAAGTTTTTAGATAAAGGTAAAAATATGCATACGGTTCTTTTTCTGCTAATTGGACCATATATTTTTAATGCATCGGCCACTTTCAATCGCCTTTTAAGGGCTTGTATAAATAATATTAGATGTAACCATTTCTGTTTGCTTCAATGTTAGGATCCGCAAATGCGAAAAGACTAAATGTTCTGCTTTCGCACCATAAATTAAATCTTGTAAAATTTATCGGTTGTATTTACCCATTTTCCATAGCATAAAAATCAAATTACGCTGAACAGAAAAATAGTTACGTTTGAGCTAACAACTGATGGCTATCAAAATGAATTTAAGCAATACACACAGGCTAATTTAAATAGTAATACATTTAAATTAAAACTCAAGACGACTCAGATAATTTTAAAATGTAATTAAATACCAGATATTAAAAAAATTCTTAACATAATTTGTTGATTTTGTGACGAAATTACCCTTTTTGCACAAAAACGCGGTCAACCTAATTTTCCCCATTTTTAAGAGTGTTAATCCCGTTTGCCCTTTTGCGTTGAAAACTCCCGCAAAACGGGCAAAATCTCTTTTCTGGCAACACTGGTTGCAAGTAACCGAAAGCAACATTGTAAACCATAATTTAATAGTTTACAAAGATCTTTATAAATCAAAACTTTTTGAATACTAAATCCTTACAATAGAAAAATATATACTTTTGCCAAATGTCAAGAACCTTTTTACCTTTATCTCCAAAACTTGACCTCAAACCGACTGCCAACATTCATCGTCTCTGGTCCAAAAGTTGACCCTATGTGTTCGTTTCAAGTACTTTAAGCTGTTAAATTGCTCTAGCTAAATTTTGTCGGTGTTTTTATAAAAGTGGAGGTATTTTCATAGTCAAAAAGGTGGTAGCATTGGTACCGCAAACAAAACATGTTGCTGTCTTTTTTTGCGTATATTGTTGACTTTTTTATCGTGCCTTAAAATAGCTTGAAAAGAGAGCTTTTTTTGTCTCGCAGCGAAATAGAAAAAATTTTTCAACACAACATATTTTTCAATTTTGCTAGCTTTACGCACATCTTGTTCAGCGTTGCACGCAACCTTTTTATTGCTCAAATAGTTCTTAAAAAAAGGGAGAACTTTTTTCTCACTGAGAATAAGAATATATAAATGGTATGGCTATGCTCTTTTAGATTGAATTAATTATTTAAATAATGACTAGCAACTTTATATAACTTAACTTTTAAATGGGCACAAAAGCTACCAAATATAAAAAAAATATAGAAATAGAGCCTGCCGTTCTCTAGCTCTGAGCTGACTAATATACGTGAGTCTCCTTTTCTATAAAAGTATAGATATAGATAAACAAAAAGCATCAGTACAGTAAGCACTAAGTTCTTTTATAGCACAACATAAGTATATTCAATATAAGTATAAAAACAACTGTATCATAATAAAGCATCATGTTAGCTAATGAAAAATTCCGGTTAACTTTAAGGGACAACAACTTCAATATTTTCATAATTGTTGTAATTATGCGGCACTAAGTGTTTTCGTCGAAGCACTTTTGATAGCAACAATATTGTTATGTATATTATTTCAACAGAATCACAACAGTGCGAATGGCTCAGTTGGATAGGGCTTTAGTTTTTATTCATGTATTTTGGAATCTTGAGTAGTGGGTTCAAATTCCATCAGAGACATAATTTTTTTTTTCTTTTCTTAATAACTTAGTTTTGTTTTGGTCTAGTTTTTTAGTTTGTTCTGTTTGTTTAAGTGATTTCGTTCTGTATTTTGCATTTATTGCTTATAATAATAAATCGAACGCGTTAATTTTCTTACTCTGTGCTTTTACGTTTATTATTAAATTAAGCAAATTAAGCGATGATTGGTTAACAGCTGCAATCGTCGAATGGATAAACATATGAACTTATACTCATGCGGCCGAGGTTCAAGTCTCCGGATAAAGGTAATTTTTCAACTGCCGGCACCATTATTTGGAAATTCAGCAAGCATGCTCGCGTCCATTCTCGCTTAAATCTTTTTTCTATAGGCATGTCCTATGACGGCATGTTTGTCAAATGGACTATGATAGCAGCAATGCAGCATGCATCTAATGGTATGAATGCAGCATTAATAATGAGAGATGCATGCAGCATTGTTGCTAGGGCAGTTTATTTGGCAGACATATATACTAAACCTCTGCACGAGTGCGCTTGAAATGTATTTCAGAACACTGATTTGTGGAGCAAGCGTTGGTTATGTTCGGCTTTCATTAATTAGAACAAACGTAACACTACAGAGAGCACTCGTCGCGTGAACAGAACAAAAACAAAAGAAAACCGAATCAATGTTATGCTTGAGTCGACAGAGAAGAAATCAGCAGAACGAAATGACTTGAAAGTTATGTGATGAACAGCAGAACGCTTTGAGTTATGATGTGTTGTTTAGGTTTCAGAGTTTCTGCATTTCCTTCTGAAGTAAACATTATCTAAAACGCCAAAAAAAGTGATTTTCTTATTATTTATTGAAATAATAATAAGAGACTTTTTTATTTATTATAAAAATTAATTTTTTGAAGTGAAGCTTTTTTTTATTTTTACAATATTTAATTCAATAAAAGTTATTAAAGAATTAAAAATTAAATTATTTTTAAGTAACAACAAAAAAATTAATTAAATTTTATTGTGTTGCTTATGGGGATATTTTCTTGTTGTTTTTACTTTTACTATTGGTGGTAGTTTTGTTGATTAATGTTTCTTGCATTCTTATGATGTTGGATTGTTGTTATTGTTGTTTTTTCTGCTGATGATTATAATGATTATTAATTTGTAAATATGATTAGTAGTAATGATGTGATTACGTTTGTTGTTGGCGTTGTTGTTTATGATAGTATTGGTGTTGTTGTTGGTCTATTGCGATAATGTTTATGTTTTTCATTGCTATTATTTTGTGGTATTTCTTAGTAAAACTGAATGATCTACTAGAAAAATGTGATTTCGGAGGGTATTTCTTCAATCATTTCAAATCTAATTTTGTAGAAATATTTAAGGTAATTGAAAAATTACGCCAGTATCTTATGCCAGGGCCTTAGTCACTAATTTTTTTTCAAAATTAAAATATAGGGACAATTATTTGTTTCATTTAAATTTTACGTTTAGTTTTTTATAATTTATATACAGTTGCGAACAGAATAATAGCAGTCGTCATATATTCAGATATGTTTGGATAAATAATACTAGTATACAAATTTCGTATCTGGTAAACCCATTCTTATTCCTATATGTCCGTTTAACCCTAGTTTCAAATCTGTACTCAGTTTCCTCCTATATTGTAACATTTTCCATTTACAGGGTGTTTAACGTTTTTGGCACGTGTTTAGTATTATTGATCTTGAATCTGAACTACTCATCATAAAATTAAAAATATCATTTTGCATTTTAGAAAAAATATCAGCTCTTCAATCCATATATCAACACTATCGTGTCATGTGCGGTAGCGGAGCAAAAATTTTGAGATTATCCAACGAAATATCAACAAATTTTGTATCTTTTGTTTTACGATAATCGCCAGTGAGCTAAGCCATTTTGCAAAAACCTCCAAAATTCATGTTTTTCGTAAATATATTGGCTGGTGTAATAGTTTTTGCAAACTTAAAGTAAAAATTAAATGAAACAAATAATTGTGCCTATATATTAATTTTGAAAAAAAATTTCATCAAGATTCCCTCCCATGGGTAAATCCTGACTACAGCCCTGACATAAAATACTGGCGTTATTTTTCTAGTATCTTAAATATTTCTAAGAAATTCGAGTTAAAATGATGGAAAAAACCCTCCGAAATCACATAAAATAATACTTAAATTTGCAAAATATCACGATTTGAACATAAAAATCGAAAATACGCGCAAATAATATGCACTTAAAACTCTTAAATATTCGCTAAAAAAAGGTAAAATATGCAATTAAAAATATTTTTCTTATATTTTATTATCGGTAAAAAAAATATTGCATTATATTGCATTTAATTAACAAAAAAAAACCAATTAATTTTTAAATACATATAAAATTAATTTATAAAAAAAAGTAAAGTGCATTTAAAAGTACCTAATAATTCAAAGTTATCTTTTTCCAAAATATTTTGTATTGAATTTTAATGGTTACAAATCAAAAAAAGCAAAATATGCAAAAACCACATGAATTTATTGTATAAAAAATATACGCAATTAATATGCAAAAATAAGCACTTTTTGTAAAATATGCAAAACCATGCATTTATAACAAAATATTTAAAAATATGCACTAACTATTGAATGCCATTTAGAAGGAGTTTTCATGATTCGCAATGATAACTTAACCATTTGCGCTTTAAGATGCCCAGTAAAAACTTGCATTTTCATGAAATTAATAGCCCTTAATATCTTTGCCAATGTTCTGCTGCGTTAGGTGTGATCGATGCTTTTCTCGCTGTTATCAATCAATTTTGTTCTATAGAACGAAACACATCGTGTTCTGGTAAAGCAAGCGGCGAACAAGTTCTGTTTTGAAGCCGACGAGTGCTCTGCACTGCTCGGTTCTTGTCGTTTAATGAATTGGTTATGTTTTGCTTGACTTAACAGAGTTATGTTATGTTCTGAACTCGGCACTGTTGGCTCTTCTGTTGTAGAAGAAACGAGTGCATTTGTGCAGAGGTTTAATGTATACCTTCTGCTTTCATACCATAAGAGGCATGCTGCATTGCTGCATTTGGCAGACATGCCTATACAAAAAAGATATAAGCGGGTATGGAGGAGAGCATGTATCCTGTCCTTCCAACTGGGAAGTTTTGCACCAGTAGCCTCACAAGTTTCTGGTTTGTTTGTTATATTCAACTTCTTTTTGTGCAGTTTGCGCAACTTAAAAAAGTTAAAAGCATTAATCGTTCATAAAATTATTTTTATTTGATATCACTTTATGTTTTTATTTAAAAATGAGATAATTTCGGATTTTAAACAGAGAGTTTTGTAAAAAGTGTATTAGCAATGGGCAAAACATTACAAAGCTTCGTGATTATGAGAATTTAATGAATGAAGAAGTTCGTCTTATTTTAAAAGATGTGACGATTTCTTTTACAAATGAAGTGTAGCTCAATCTTAAGTAAATATTAATATACGATATTAAAAGTAAATTAATATGTAGAGTTAGTGAGGAAAAAGTGTTATCGAACGTAACGATATAAATAATAAAAATATATTTAAGCAGAGCAAAAATAAATATACATCTATGTTATAGCACCTACAACAACACATAATTGTAAATTCGTAGATTAAAAATCACGCCCATTTTGAACACACTACATAAAAATGGTATAAGCATACAACGTACAGAGTTTAATTGAATTTAAGTTGAATTTGAAGTTCAAAATATTTATTGAAATTCATTTATTTATTATTAACAAACAAAATTTATAAAGTTCATTATAGAGGCTTTGTAATTAAGTTATAAAAAAAACCAGATAATAAAGCGGTCTCGTATCGTTTTGCCTTTCGTTCGTTGCGTTTTACGTGATTTCTTATCGATCGGCAAAAATTAACTAACTAAACAGCTCTCTGACTAGTCCCATTTTCTTCTTATTGCATATATTTGGTAAACGATATTGTGCAGATGACTGATGTAATTGATGTTGTCACATATTTATTTCCGCTGCTCCATATAAAAATAATATATCACTGTTCGCCGTAGTCCGGGTTCAATTCGCTGCTCAGACAGAATAGTTTTGCAATTGAACTAATATTTTTGTTCGGACACCATCTCTCTAAAGACAAGGGCAAACCTCAAAGAGTAAAAAACTGGCATGTAAAATAGAGCTTTTGCATATCTCTGCAACAGGATTGTGATTCTTTGTGGACTTTGCTTATAAATATTAAAATGATAAGAAAATGACTCGGCTCTGAGGAAAATTAATAACAAAGCAGCTGATGATGTTAATTGAACTTGAAAGACATAAAAATTAATTATTTCGCGTTAAAAAGGTTGACCCCAATAGAAACACGTCTACTCATCGCATAATCTAAACCTATTTTTATAGCTTATTTTAAAAATTTTCTTATTACATCTTTGATTTTAGAGTGTCAACCATGTCAACTTGTAATTAGTAATAACAGCACAAAAATTGTATAGCAACCATAACTTCTTTCATGTAAATCGTATAATTGGCATAACTTAAAATTATTATAAATTCGCATTGTTGCTCCTAACCCCGCAATTCATTCTATATAATGAAAAAAATAAGAAGTTTTTAATAAAAATTTCATTCTTCTCCAGCATTAAGTGCAAAATAGCTAAATTTTTATTTTTTTAAATAGCTTAATTATTGCTTATAAAGCAAAACCTAACAATATCTGAGCTTAATGTTCATTAATAATTATTATGATCAAGATGATTGAATAGCCGATTTTAAAACGATATGTTGGCTCATACAGATGATTAAATACTCTTAAGCACGGAACAATTGAGATAACTGTTCCGGACAGAGCTAGAAAAAAATACATACGCCAATACGTAAACTAACTAGTTCTCTGCAAATCTTATACTTGAAAGCATTTCTCGAAGGCAATTTAACAAAGCAATCATTTGAAGTATTTAAATTATGTATAAGTATGTATAACATATTTCTTATTGAAGAAACAGACTTTGATTTCCAAATAAAAATATCTTTTAAATAGTTTAATAAATATTCGTCCTGCTTTTCCTGTTCTTTCTCTGTAACTTCAGATCACTATCCATTCTGTGTTTTATATAAAAAACAATCCTCTTACCATATTTTGTTTTAACCCTGCAATGCCTTCTTTTGAATATCATTTCATAAATAAATACTACAAATGCCACGCCTATCATCAGAAAATATATCATAACCAATCCCTTAAACTCTTCCAGTTGCATGAATAGCGTATAGTTTGATTCCATCGCATCGATATGACTCAGATTTTTGTTGCGTACAAACTTTGAGGTGTACACTGATTTCCAATAGTTAATTAAGCCAGAATTCATCATAGCCATGAGTAAATGATCAAATCTGGATTTCAAGAAAGAACGTTTGCGGAATTGTATACAAATCATAAGATCAAGGACCGGCTCACGCAAAGCATAGAGTTTGCTTCTATACCCGAGTGTTTGCTGGTAGTAACGAAAGCTTTCCATAGGCGTTATGATTGCTCCACTTAAACTGTGTTCCTCTAGCCACTGCATGGCAAGTAGCTCGCTAACGTTATATTGGACAATGACGTCAGGCTTAAACTGCGGGACTTGTTCCACAATTTCACGTAGCAGCGGAGAGGACCCAATTAGGCCACCCTGACGCAAAAAATCATCAATAGTTTGGGGTCCCTCAGTTCGGGGTTCAGTGCGAATTAATTTGTAAAGCATGGAATGGTAGCCTTGGCGAAAGACCATCGTTAGCCATAGCCAACTAATGAAGATGTAACTCTTTCTCGACTTAAAGTTGACTGCACCACCAAATATGGTCACGAAAACGTTGTAATAGGGTGTAAAGTTATTCTTGCCAATAATTTTCTCCAGAAGGGAGTGTTTTGAACGCGATAACAGCCAGATAACTAGATAAGGTATGAAAATTATTATGAAAAGCACCAACCAGAGTCCACGTTCCAATATCAACAAAACAAGCTCCACGAAGTTATAAGGCTTGCCAATGTGGGCGATTAACAGCAAACTTGATGTAAAGTATGGTGTACTAGATGAGATAGTATCCTCTAGATGACTGAGATAGTAGTTTCTTCCAACAGAGAAGTTGGCATTGTCAGTGGTTAGCTAGAAAGAATTTAGAAAAACATGTAGTTCGAGAGAGGTCTAAAAAGGTTGAAAAAGGGTTTAAAAGTAAAAATCAAACTTTTACCGTCTTGCCTCTTAGCTTCTACCTCTTACTCTACCTCTACCTCTTCCTCTACTTCTAGCTCTACCTCTACCTCTACCTCTACCTCTACCTCTACCTCTACCTCTACCTCTACCTCTACCTCTACCTCTACCTCTACCTCTACCTCTACCTCTACCTCTACCTCTACCTCTACCTCTACCTCTACCTCTACCTCTACCTCTACCTCTACCTCTACCTCTACCTCTACCTCTACCTCTACCTCTACCTCTACCTCTACCTCTACCTCTACCTCTACCTCTACCTCTACCTCTACCTCTACCTCTACCTCTACCTCTACCTCTACCTCTACCTCTACCTCTACCTCTACCTCTACCTCTACCTCTACCTCTACCTCTACCTCTACCTCTACCTCTACCTCTACCTCTACCTCTACCTCTACCTCTACCTCTACCTCTACCTCTACCTCTACCTCTACCTCTACCTCTACCTCTACCTCTACCTCTACCTCTACCTCTACCTCTACCTCTACCTCTACCTCTACCTCTACCTCTACCTCTACCTCTACCTCTACCTCTACCTCTACCTCTACCTCTACCTCTACCTCTACCTCTACCTCTACCTCTACCTCTACCTCTACCTCTACCTCTACCTCTACCTCTACCTCTACCTCTACCTCTACCTCTACCTCTACCTCTACCTCTACCTCTACCTCTACCTCTACCTCTACCTCTACCTCTACCTCTACCTCTACCTCTACCTCTACCTCTACCTCTACCTCTACCTCTACCTCTACCTCTACCTCTACCTCTACCTCTACCTCTACCTCTACCTCTACCTCTACCTCTACCTCTACCTCTACCTCTACCTCTACCTCTACCTCTACCTCTACCTCTACCTCTACCTCTACCTCTACCTCTACCTCTACCTCTACCTCTACCTCTACCTCTACCTCTACCTCTACCTCTACCTCTACCTCTACCTCTACCTCTACCTCTACCTCTACCTCTACCTCTACCTCTACCTCTACCTCTACCTCTACCTCTACCTCTACCTCTACCTCTACCTCTACCTCTACCTCTACCTCTACCTCTACCTCTACCTCTACCTCTACCTCTACCTCTACCTCTACCTCTACCTCTACCTCTACCTCTACCTCTACCTCTACCTCTACCTCTACCTCTACCTCTACCTCTACCTCTACCTCTACCTCTACCTCTACCTCTACCTCTACCTCTACCTCTACCTCTACCTCTACCTCTACCTCTACCTCTACCTCTACCTCTACCTCTACCTCTACCTCTACCTCTACCTCTACCTCTACCTCTACCTCTACCTCTACCTCTACCTCTACCTCTACCTCTACCTCTACCTCTACCTCTACCTCTACCTCTACCTCTACCTCTACCTCTACCTCTACCTCTACCTCTACCTCTACCTCTACCTCTTCCTCTACCTCTACCTCTACCTCTACCTTTACCTCTACCTCTTTCCTTTTTTTTTTTTTTTTGGACGTAGTGATAGCACGCTATCATCTAGTGGCCCCACGATACTCCACCAGCTCCACCCCGGAACCGCGTCAGCATTTCATCAGGACGGGGGTTTGTTTTCGTAAGATTCCTACGTCCTCCTTAAGCAAGGAGGTTCAGAACTACTGAAGTTTCTCTCCTTTAATATTTTATTTATGTGTCTTTCACACAAGGTCCATGCATGTTGAGATTTTAGCATTACGTTCAACAGATTCTCTTGAGTTAATGTAACACCTAGCATATCATTTAAAGCTCGTCTCTCCTCCAACCACTTTTCACATTCGAAAAGTATGTGCTTTGCATCTTTTTCTAGCGCTGCGCATGAATCACAGCTGCTTATTTCTTTTAATTTGAATCTACGCAGGTATTGGTTAAAACTACCATGGTTTGTCATAGCCTGAGTCAGAAAATATCCCATGTTTCCATGTTGTCTTTCCAGCCAGACTTTTATATTGGGGATAAGGCTATATGTCCAGCTCCCGTTCATGTTTTGATTCCAACATTCTTGCCATTTAGTCACTACATTATCCCTGGCATTAATTTTTATTTCTGAAATTTTTTTCTTTCGCTCTTGTGTATTAGTGTTCGCCCAACTTATAAGTTTAGTTTGGGTATATATTTCTTATCTTTCCCGTATTAATAAGTCTATTGGTGGCATACCTGCAAGCACTAATGCCGCACTTGTGGATACTGTACGGTACGCTGATATAATACGGAGAGCACTAACTCTCTGTGCTTTCTGTAGTTCCCTCATATTATTCTTCAGATTCAGTGCCCTGAAAAAGGTTGGAGCAGCATAAAAAAGCTGGGAGTGTACTACGCTGTTTATTAATTTTCTCATCTGCGGCCTTGGGCCACCACAGTTTGGCATTATTCTGGCCAATTATGCTGCCGTTCGCAAAGCTTTGTCACGAATATTACCTACGTGCTTTCCAAAGCTAAGTTTGTCATCTAATTGCACACCCAAATAGCATAAGCTTCGTTTAAAGGGTATCTCTCTATCTTGTAGACGTATTTTCGGTATTTTGAAGACCCTACGATCTGTCACTAGAATTGCTTCCGTTTTTGGAACTGCAAGTTTCAAACCGTTTCTTCGCAGCCATCTGTTACAACGACATAAGCTATCGTTTACGACTATTTCGATTAATTCGGCAGTTCGCTGGTTTACTACCAGACCAATATCATCAGCGTAACCTTTTAGTTTTGCACCTTCTTGTAATTCCAAATTCAGTAGACATCGTACATTCCATTCCACAGGAATGGTCCTAATACTGAGCCCTGAGGTACACCTGCTGTTATTCGGTACTCTTTTATACCATTTTCCGTCTCATAGATAAAATTCTGTTATCCAGATAGTCTACCTCTATGTCTACCACTACGTCTACCTCTACCTTCTACCCTCTACTCTCTACCCTCTACCCTCTACCCTCTACCCTCTACCCTTTACCCTTTACCCTCTACCCTCTACCCTCTACCCTCCACCCTCTACCCCCTACCCTCTACCCTCTACTATCTACCCTCTATCCCCTACCATCTACCTTTACGCTTACCTCTACCTCGACTCATCGACTTTTTTAACTTTTAGAAGTCAATTTTTCAACTTTTATCGACTTTTTTTTAGTACCGTTTTTTTTAGGCAGTTAAGAGGCCTTTTTCATTTGAATTTTTTTTTCGAATTACTTTTTTTCGTAAAAAGTTTACTATATGTGTGTAAAACACGTGTTTCTATTTTCTTTAATAAATAGCGAATATCTCAATTAACATATATATAAACATATAAATATAAACAAATTGCATGGCCGATTAAAGATTAAACCGCGATTTTCTCAAAACAGAACTTTTTAAGACTATGACAAGGATTATGGAAAAACTATAAGTTCGCTTGACCTCTTTTATGATATTTATTATAAGATTAACTATAAGATTACCTACAATCATTCCTAAAAAACTAGTTTTTTAAGAACATTTGAAAGGTAAAAAAACAGAATAATTTTTCAATTTTTTCGTTAAAATGGCTCCAAAAACTAACATGTAGTCTGATTGGCTGATATTAGGTAAACTTATAGTTTTTAGTGTTATCTTTCATATGAACAAATATTTTTTTATTTTCCTCTTTTAGAAGCTGAGAAATCGTTGGCACCGTTTTTGAGTCCGAAAATGAAGTCGAAACTGCGAAAAGCTTACAAGGGCACAAACAAGAAAAAAAAACAAAAATCCAATGTGTACATGACAATTGGGCCTATTCTGCGGAATCTTTTATGGAAAAATTCTGTTATTCTGTTATGATTTCCCATACAAATTTTTGAGCTGTCAAAAAATCTGTTACGAGACCAGAATTGGTATTCTGCACGACAATCTTTTATGAAATCTGTTCTAAATCATAGCAGATTTTTCGAAATGCCAACAAATCTTTTACAAAATCTTTTATTTGGTATTCTGCATGACAAAATCTACTATGAAATCTGTTATTAAACACTACAGAATAACAGATAAATTTTTCTGCCTTTTATCATAACGAATTTCAATGAATTTAATAAGTCAAGATAAATCAGATTGTTTTGTGTTTCGTTATGTTTAATTTATGAAACAAAAACTTGGAAGACTACAAAAATAACTTTAATACGTGTAGTTTTTTTAAATTGCATATAAAATATATTTTCTATTTTTGTACAATAATTTATAATTTTTATAATAAGTCTTTCTAAATAAAAAATTATAAATGTATGTGTAAAAAATGCAGCATAAAAATTATATAAATGTCAAGCTGACTTATGTCTCGAAAGGAATTTATTTTATTTACTTTAATTCTAGATTTTGCTGCAGCTTTGGTTATTAATAACAATATCGGCGTCCACTACGAAAGATCCCTTTGGTTTTATACTACTGTACTGTTGTGGAAGTCGTTTGGTAGGATGAGCTACTTTTATCGCCACCGTGCAGCATCTTTGATGTTTCTTTTGTAATTTCCAGATATGGTTACCACCTTTGTATCCTTATCTAATGGCGTTTTTGTTTCTCGAAAAAATTTTGCATTTTTTCTGCTCTCTTTCTGCAATGTGTAGCTATTGCATTCTCTTTTGAGAATTCCAAATTTTTTTCTTCTTTTGATGTCAACATTTTCGAGAAAAGAACACGATTTAATTACAAAGGTCACTATTTCTTTTCTCAAGAGGTCAGAATTTCCAAAAAGGGTAGAAAAAATGTTGCATTTTTTCGAGAAACGAAAACGATAATACGAGATTGTATTGTCTGAATATTAGATCCTGCGCATCCAATAATTATACATACACAATCAGAACGCACATCTAGTTGTTCAGTAGTCATAATTGCGTCCACCACCACCATTTCTTTGACCACGGCGATCGCGATCATGTTCGTCTCCCCGTTGTTCCTTACGTTTGAAACTTGCACGGGGACCTCAGTCCCTTTCGCTACCACCTTCATCATAACTGCGTCCGTCACGACTTTTATTTTAAACTTGAGCTTCAGCTATCATTTGATTTTATTCTTGTTGTCACCTCACCTATGTGACAGTTCTCACACTCATGTCACGTCACTAGAAATCTGGTATTCTTGTTGTCATGTGACGTGAGTTCACAAGCTACAAGAATACCAGATTTCTAGTGACGTGACATGAGTGTGAGAACTGTCACATAGGTGAGATGATAGCAAGAATAAGGGCAATTGTAAGCGGGCTCTGGGTCGCCCTCGTAGTATTGTTTTAAAATAAGCAATTTAATCAAAACGGGCATGTTAGTTTGTAATGCAAATGCACGACACTTCTTTAATGCTAATTTTGCAAAAATATTTGCAATTCACATGTTAAAAGCGACAACTTCAACTTGCGTTGTTTTCTTTCATTTATTAACGGCAATCAGCTGTTCTATAACTGAAGTTAACGGAATTGTAATAGATTTTTGTTTTCGAAAATTGATAACAGGATGCCATAAAAAATCGAAAGGCAGAATACCAATTTTAACAGATCTTTTATGGTCGGCATCTTTTATGATTCATAACAGAAAATTCATAACAGAATAACAGATATGGCAGAATAAGCCCAAAATAGCAGTTTGATGAACTAAAGTTTTTTTTAATTATAGTCAATAGTTTTTCCAAAAAAAAATTCTAAACAGAGTTTTGTTTTTAGCCGTTCAAATACTACCCTTAAAAAATAAATTCAGTATATAAATAAAATACAAAAAATACAACAAAATATTGCAATTTGCGAATTTACGCAAGCGCCAAAAACAAAATTTGTATTATTAAATTTTAAATTAAAATTTTTAATTCTTTCCTGCACTGCTTACAAATTACGTTGGTATTGTTCGTAGCTTTATCAAAATATTGACAAACACCGCTGGGGGCAATACAAATAAAGTTCTTGCAATTTAATTTAGATTTCTGAAGAACGCGCGCAAAAAGGTGTAATTGAAGTTGTATATTTATCGAATCAAGGGTTACTAACGCAGCTTTTTTTGTTTTAAAACAGCGATGTCGCTTATAAGTTTAAAAAGGAGCAGTTCTCGATTATCGACTTTTTTCAATATTAGAAAGTCGACCGCCAAAAGTTGAAAATTATCACGCAAGTGTCGATTTTCGACTTATTTCAACTTTGACTTGCACATCCCTAGTTACACCTTATCATTTCTGGTGTTGTCGTTTATCCAAAATTTGTCCTAACCCTCCTTACTTACGCTTTGATCGAAGCTTTTTCCTTTTTTGTACACATCCAGATATTTAACTACCAAATGAAAATTCATTATCTTCTCCAGTGTGTTCAACATTTCACCTTCAAATCCCTCCAGACGTCCTATGCCGAAAATAAGACGTGTGTATATAATCTGTGGCGGTATTTCCCAGATATTTGCATATATTGGGCAGCCGTAAAGGTTCCTGACTTTTTTAGGAAATATAGTACACTCCTGACCTCTTCGGTTTATAAAGCGCTCATGAGAGTAATGACAGAGTCTAATTTTTTTAGAGTTGTAACAGAGTCCAGGCAAAAAAGGATAGTATGTATAGAGATTTATGATCATGTACTTGTGTGGTAAAACCAAGACCACATTGATAACGTTGTACTCCAAGCAAACACGAAAGATGCTATTTATCTCCCAACGACCGACAAAGTCGGAAAAGAAGATAATCACATAGCCAGCAAAGTCATAAGGATTACCGTTGCGTTGAGACTCCAATGCTTTTCTGTAAGACAACATTATAATGTAGTTATAACGTTGTCTCATAACACTTTATATTTACCTGAAAGATTCTGGCTTATCCGCCATTATAAGTAAATAGTAACGCGGCTGGGGTATGCGTAGGCAGAGTGTAAAGTCCAGGCGAACGGTCAATAATGGAAATTCCTTAAGAATCTCATCCACAAATTGTTGTTGATAATATTTTTCGTACTTATTATCATAGGCTATTAATATATCAACAATGGTGGTCATGTGTAGATACGTTCTCTCCATTAGCCTACCAATAGCTTTAGCAATATTTAGTTCATTATCTGTCCAAAAATCGGCGGATATATTAGTGCGGAAAATCGAAGCTTTACTGCGATAGCAAAAAATTAGTAGTAAACAGAATAGAAGAAAGAAGAGCTTAATTACAACTTTATTCAAAGAATGCATTTTTGCGAATGAGCACAATACATACAAATTTTCTGTACGGCGGTGATAGCTAGTTTGATGATTAAAATGTGTGATATGCATATAATTAAATTTCAATTATTAGCAAACAGAGCTCCAATATTAGCCAATAAAACGGATAGCATCTGTTTTGACTTAGGTTGGCATAATTTTCATGTAAATAATATCAACACCTACAAAATATTCGATTTGCGTAATAGTATTATTAAAAATACTCATTTTGATAGTTCACTGAAGTTGACAGTGTTTCAAATAACCAGTTCTTGGAAAAGGTTATTTTGTTTGGTATTGACTCGTATACATGGTTTTTTTTGTTGTTGGTAAATTTGAACGTTCGATTACTTAACTATAGCTGCATGAACGCTATAATGTAAGTACATTGACGATATGAAATTGAAGGTCCTCAAATATTTCTAGCTCCCGTTAAAGATATTCTCACTTTGTCTCCCTGAATCATTGCGTTATCTTGGTGATTTCAAAGCAAGCCATATCTTTCTTTCCTGTTTCACAGTTTTCATACCATTTTTTGTATAACATAATTTGATTTGAGTCTTTACATCAATTTCTTAAAAAAAGGAATTTAAAAGCTCATTTACGAAAAGATGCCACTACACTCAAAACATTTATTAGAAAAATTTATGCCAAAGATATTCGTAAACAAAATATTCGTACAATATACAAATTATTTTTATCGAGATATCTTTACGAATTCATTCGTAAAACGTTCCTAATACCTGATGTAGTATATACGAATATATTCGATTTATATGCTAATGATGTTCATAAACAAAAATAAACAGTTATACGAATGATTTTGTGCATATAAATAATATTCGTAAATTTCTCCTACGAATAACTTAAACTACGAATAAATTTATCATAAATCCACATAAAAGCTTTATAAGAGTCAGCGAGCGAACGATTTAAAGCAGTGTCGGGCAGCTTAACACACCTATACTTTCTCATCTTGAATATGTATTAATGAGCGCTTTAAAGCTCACACTGAAAACAAAGTAGTGCTTAAGCGCTTTTTGCAGAAATCTTACTAGGCATTATGGGATATTTTTTTGCTCGGATTTGTGTTGCGTAATTAAATTAACAAGTAGTGGACGGAATGTCAAAAGGAAACAGACCGACAGACGTATAATGTGAAATACAGATAAGCAGATGGAAATGTAAAAAGGCCTGCTAATAGTAAAAAACAAATATGTTTTCTTATTGTGCTTATGCTGCTTATTGTGTTTTGCCAAGGCTAAACTGACAGCGTAAGATGCTTTCATTATACGTACTTGGAACTGATCACTTTATGATATGGTATGTGGACATGCCACTTTTAAATAATTAATTAATTTCTCCATCGCATGCCCCACAATTACCTTATATTGGCCATGCAAATTATCGTTGTGCCTTGCTATGCACAATTTTTTAATTTTACCTCTTTGATGCCGCGTCATGCCGTTATTTTCTAAAAATAAAAAATTTTTTCATACATGCTCCCAAAAATTTTGCATGCATACAATTTTATACAGTGTAATCTTACGTTTTATCTGTGTGGATGAGCAATAACAGCTTAAGTCTTATTCAAATGTTTCCAGAAATCTTGCTTCAAAGTTTTCTATCGCCATATTAGTTTTATGAAAGGGTCTTTTGTTTTTGCGTCATATGTTTGGCTAAGGTCATGTGTTCATAATATAAAATGAAACGATCTATATGACCGAATCAATCATTAACTGCGGACATAGAAGAAATTTACATAAAAATACTACGTATGGGGCATTCTACACAATATTTGCCACAAAAATTTGTTTTTGCAACAATTTTTTATTTACCGTTCATTAGTGAAAAACTGTATCATCACGGAGTCAAACCATTGTTGAGTGAAACCAAATTTTTTTCTAGTTCATTTCAATCTGACTCGCTGCAAAATCGATTGAACTAAAAGAACTAAAAGAACGAGAATTAACGAACTAGTTCACATAGTTCATGAGTGCGAATAGTTCAATTGAACTAGTTCTTTCGTGAAGTACCCAAGCCTATTGTCGAGAGGTAATGTTTTTGATTGAAGGGACTCTAGTGTTAAAGGAATATGTTTAAACATTTGCATTTTGACATTTCTTAGTACGCAAAAAATTACACTAGTTAAAACTACCGTAAAAACCGAAAAATGATCTAAAAAATAAAAACGTCCAAAAATGACAATAAAATAACTCAAAAATCTCTTAAAATGACCAAAAAATGCCCTAAATCTAGTCAAGATTACTTTAAAACAAAAAACGATGAAAAATGACGGAAAAATGTCCTAAAAACTTTTCATATTTGGAATTTAGGAAACATAAATGGACGTTTAAAATTAGCAGGAAATGTCTTAGAAGCAGCAGAAAAAAGATGACATGTTATCGAAATCCTAGCCCTGCTGACCAGTGTATAACTTTTTTCAATACTTCGAACAGAAGTGTTGACAGGATCAGACGAAATCATAAGCATAGTCATAGATCAGTGATTTAATTTTCCCTGTTATTTTTCTGGTATTAAATTCTTTTTTTTTTCTTTTCTTCGTTTTTCGCTTCCTGCTCTTTTACTCGTTCAGCTCGCCAACTGAAAAAGAAATTTAAAAATTAAAATGTGAATGAAAATTATTCACTCCATTTATAAAGATGGAGCTATTAAGAGCACATCACTTGGATCTTGGGTATGCTACTTATATAATACAACTTCATGACCTATGTTTAAGACTCTTGTCGCCGTTCTTCTGTTGTACTGAGTCATTTATTTTTATGAGCTATACTCCTAATTTAACTACCATTTCGATATCGCCTTATTTACTTATTTGTTAAATACTCTTATCTGCTTTTATAAAGAACTTCTTTTATTTTATAGATGAAATTAAATATTTATATCTCTTTTTCAGCGGACTAACGTTTAAATGAATCTTTCTGGTTTAATTTTAAGCTTCATTAGTCAGACTCATGGTGCTCAGGATGTGTGACGACGACGACGAGTGCGAGCAGCAAAGTGTCGTCGCCAATGGAGTTACTTAGAATCCTGCTAGTCCTTGGCTGCGATATCGTTTCGGGTTCCTATGTTTATTGCGATTATTATAAATTGACGCGTATTAATGTCAGACAAGTGCGAACCTTTGTGATTTAGAAGCGAAGATAACGAGGTGACATCATCATCAACAATGCCAAAATATATGACTGCGGCGGGTGTGGGTAGAAAGGACGTGTGTGTTATGGCAAGTTTTTTATTTTCTGCTTTTTGTAAAAAATCGTAAATCGCGAAGCCACAGTACGAAAGCTTTATTAAGAATTTAAAAGCAAAATATTAAAGAATATTAAAGTGTAACTTGAAAGTATTCAAAGGTGTTTAAGAACTAAAAAATTGTCCACTGGCTTTCACCTGTATTAAAGAAGACTGGTGTAGACCACGGTCAAACTCGATACTAGATGAAATTCTTTATTGGTCTATAATACTTTAATGTCAATGGAAAGTTTGATTCATTTACCTTGAAACAGAACGAAAATTCTAGTTCAGTCGTACAACGCCGTATCGTTTGTTTGTTTGTTTATTTATTGTGCGACGACAGTGCTAACATGACTGAAGTCTTATGGCAAGCAGAGTAACATAAGGTTATGATTCATAATGACACCTCAGTCTTACAATTTTTTTTAAAATACAAAGACAATTTAAATTACTTAACCTACAACAATACATTTAATTGAAAGTGAATTAAAAGAAAAATTGGATAATCATAAATAAAACACAATGAAGGTGTAAAGAGTGTGAATGAGAAAAATTTTACACATCTTGTGTTACATATATTTAATAAATCAATATTTCTTTGTGACCTATATTCTACAATATGTCGAGATAAATTTATTCAGATATTGTAAGTAATTGATAAAATAGGAACACAACAGAATTAAATTTGTTTTTCAAAACGAAGGATTAACAAATACGAAAAGTCTAAATGCACCACCTTCGTGCGAGAAATTAAATCTTAAATACTTTCAATTTTACTTTCCCATCTTCAAATAGTTTACCAAGCAAATAAGTCAAATGACGCTGAACAGAGAACAAATTGCGTTTGAAATTACATCTGTTGACAATCCAAATGAATTTAAATGAAAAACACAGGCTTTTTGCACAAAAACCTCATTTTTCCCGTTTTTAAAAGTGTTATTCACGTTTTCCCTTTTGGGTTGAAAATGTTTTTTTTTTTAAAGATCAAAGAACCAAGGCATGTGCCTTATACAAACAAGGTTTGGTCTTTGACCCGAAAGGAAAAGAATAGATTGCTTAGAGGAATCGATTGAAACCATAGGTGAATTATTAATAAGGCGAAACAACCGTGTAAGACAATTTGAAATGCTTTTTACCAAGGCTAATATTATGCCTTAACCTCAGCAAGCATTTCCAGCCCTTAGTTGTGTTCCTGTCCTGTAATTCCACATTTTCCACAGTTTATTTGTGGATTTTTAGTTTTCCATAATTCTTAAATGTAGGAAAGAACAAAGAAAGTGAAAAGAACCATGCCCGGGCCTGGATTCGAACAAGGCACCTCTGGGTAGATAGTCTAGCGCACTCTCCACTAGACTTCAAAGGCCGACTTGGCAACAGTGCTCGGGAGTTATACTCCGTTGTTGTGTTTGTTGTTGTTATATTCAACGCGACGAAAGCTATAATTATTGCACTAGTGATTAGAGAGTGACCCAGCGGCGCATAGTGTTTTGATTTCATACATTTTTTGCCAAAAGTAGTAAAAACTGACGAATTTGGAAAAGATTTGGTGCAGGATCACTTTTTAGTCCTATTAAGAAAATTACACAAAATTGTGCATATCGAACCAATACAACCACTCCCTCCCGTACAATCCCAAACTGGGAAACAGGAAATGTCGATATATTTTAATAAAATTTAATACGATGTCGTCTTTTGGACGTATTAACACAGTTATTAAACATAGTGTACAACGATTCACTAACACCCCCTCTGTCTTCCCCTCCCGTACAACACGAAACTGAAAAACATTTAAACATCAACAGAATTAAATGAAATTTTGTATAATATTGTATTTTTTGCTTATTAATATAATTGAAGAACATGATGTACATTGAGACTGAAATGAACACCATCCCCAACTCACCCACTAACCACCTCTTTTCCCCTCCCACCACGGCGTGTACAATCACTGTACAAACACAGGCAAGCATCATCCACAGATTTCAAGTAATTCTAAGGAATAAGTTAGAAAGGTTTTGCTTTTTCAAGCAAGCTCAAAGACAATTGCAACAACATTATTTTATTTAGCATTTCTAGTTCAACAAAAACAAGAAAAAGTAATAAAAAAATACAGTATAGCGATGTATACAACCTATATATAGAAAAGTGAAACTTCTTCAAATTAAGTACTAATTACATACTGAGTTGGCGCTACAACCGTATGTCGGTCTTGGCCTCATCTAAGAATTTGCGCCAGCCATTTCTGTCTTTCGCTTGCTGGCGCCAGTTGGAAATTCCAAGCTTCGTCAGGTTGTCCTCTACTTGGTCTTTCCAACGAAGATGCGGTCGTCCTCTTCTGAGTTGACCGCCGCTGGGTAGCGAATCGAATATATTCTTCATTGGCCCATCGTATTTTATGCGCTGAACATGACGTAGCCAGCGAAGTCGCTCTAATGCTCCTAAGAATCTTTCCCTCTAATGCTCCTAAAGTCCTTTTGTTTGAACTACTCAGAGTCCAGGTTTGTGATGCATAAAGTAGGACGGGCATGATGAGCGATTTATAGAGCATGATTTTCGTTCGTCGAGAGAAGGCTCTGCTTCTCAATTGCCTACTGAGCCCAAAGAAACACCTATTGGCAAGAGTTATTCTTCGTTTGATCTCAATGCTGATGTCGTTGGTTGAGTTTATACTGGATCCCAGATAGACGAAGTTCTTCACAACCTCGAAGGAGGTATTGCCAACTGTAACGTGGGTTCCAAAACGCTGGGAATATTTGTTTGTTGACACCAAGCATTTCGTCTTATCTGCCAATACTATGAATGGCCAATGATATCAATGTCATCAGCATACGCAAGCAGCATAATACTCTTGTAGAATATTGTGCCACTGCGTCTCATATCAGCAGCTCGGATGATCTTTTCCATCATAAGGTTGAAAAAGTCGCACGATAAGGAATCATCTTGTCTGAAACCTCGTTTGGTTACAAATGGTGGGGAGAGGTCCTTCAATTTTAACTGCGTTTCTGGTGTTGCTCAGTGTCGTCCTGCAAAGTCGTATTAGTTTTGCATGAATACCAAACTCAGACATGGTGGAGTACAGGTGCTTCCTTATTGGGCTGTCTAAGGCAGCTTTGTAGTCGACAAAATCATGGTGGGTGTCGACTTGTTTTTCTTGAGTTTTCTCCAAGATTTGTCGTAGCGTGAAAATCTGGTCGATGGTGGACTTTCCAGGTCTGAAGCCACACTGATAAGGTCCGATCAGTTCGTTCACAATAGGCTTCAATCTTTCACATTAAACGCTCAACAGGACCTTATATGCTATATTAAGAAGGCTTATCCGGTAATTGGCATAGATAGTGGGATCGGCTTTCTTGTGGATTGGGCAGAGCACACTGAGATTCCAATCGTTCGGAATGCATTTTTCCGACCATATTCTGCATAGAAGCTCGTGAATGAGTTTAAATATAGCTTCGCCTCCGTTCTTAAACAGATCAGCAGGTTTGTTATTTTTAAGCCGAGCTATAGCTATCAGAACTTCATCATA
Organism: Dichetophora obliterata; assembly: GCA_963920525.1. Classification (NCBI taxonomy): domain Eukaryota; kingdom Metazoa; phylum Arthropoda; class Insecta; order Diptera; family Sciomyzidae; genus Dichetophora; species Dichetophora obliterata. Next base: position 174,042,195 of record OY986435.1, on the reverse strand, counting down.
ATCGGGCAGCGGAACTTCGAATTGAGTATATGAGAGATTTTAGTGAAAGAGACAGAGAGAAAGAGGGAGAGAGAGCATCTTAAAAGAAATACAATACAATTTTCATAAAAATATTCTGCTTATTTAATTTATACACTGTCATTTGTTGGTGTTTTAATTGATAATACTGATTTAATGGTTTTTGATTACTAAAATATGAGATATATGTCCATGATTTGCTATGTTCGACGTGAAAAAATTGCATTTATTTTAGTGGGATCTACTGTGGGGATCTATCTATACACAAAAAATACAAAGTATAGAAAAAAAATTTTATTATAATTCATATCAAAAAAATTTACGACCCCTAAGGAGGTCAAAAAAATGAGCTGGTTCTATTAATTTTTCCCCTCAACATTTCCTATGAGCACAACTATACTACACAAAAAACACACAAAATAGAAAATATTACGTACAAAAAAACGTGACGAGACTCGAAATATTTTTCATTATGAAAATTTTTCGTAACGAAACTCTAAAAATTTTACTCTCAGTATCAAATCAACGCTAAGAAGTTTTACTTCAAATTAGAATAGCAAAGCAAAACAAAATAATAAATATCGTTTCAAACATATGTTATCGCTTCGTCATTATTGCTACTTGCACTGACTTTAATTTATTTTTGTGTTTTAGGTATTTGAATGTTTGTTTTATTTATATATTTTTTTTTAAATTCATTCAGGTAACCATTTGATGCGACGAGAAGCGCACCACTTATTTTGAAATGACGATAATACATATATATTTTTACTGAGTTTTTAAGTTGATCATGATTTATCTTTGCGCAATTTTTTGCTTTTACAAAGCTTCATATACATATTTCTTATGTAGTCAGGTAAATCTTTTATTTCGAGCCTTGCAGAGAAGATATCAACTATTTTCATAGAACATGTCTCATAAAAAACAAAATTTCGTTATTATTTGCAGGTAATTTCAGCTGGGATATATTTTGTTCGATAAAACATGCTTTTAGCAAACTTAAACAAAAAAATTTAGAATATACCTTTATTTATTTTTTTATATACTCTTTTCACTCACTCTTTCAGTTTAACAATAACTACGTCTATGAAAATATCCGTAAAACGAAAGTTGTAATCAAAACAAACCCAGAATATTTTTCTAAGGTGCATTTGATTACAAGTTTTTTAAAGTTGTAATCAAAATTTAGGTATTTTTTTTTTGCTAAGCCATCAGTTTTTCTAGCACTCGACTTTCAGAGCTACGTGTAACTAAACGAAATAAAAAATTTGAAAACTCTCTGATCTTCTTCTTAGTTAAAGTGTGTTATATCAGAAAACAAAACTTTTTTGGGCTTTTTTAGAAATTGATTTTTTCCTATTTATGGCAAAAAGAAAACACTATGCGGCGTCGTTTAATTTGGCCATGGGATCGATGTTAATGGCATTGTCGGTGGGTTTGAACTTCATATGAACAATGCAACGGCGTGTGAATACAGCTAAACACTTCTGTTATTTTTTAAAGCGAAGTGCTGCCTGCAGAATGTTCGAATTCGTATTCGTAAGGCCTTCGTTAACGAATGTGGGCTTGTTGGACTAGAAACCAGCGTGGTGTAAACGTAGCAGATCCTTGCTTTCGCGTCTGAACTTCGATATGGAATTTAAAACAAAGTTACTGTCGAAAGCCGCTTCAAATTTGACATTGATCGTACTGTCCTGAAAGGTGTTCTGCGAATTCGATGGCTTAACACGGAATATACTTTTGACTTGAGGTTGCTGAATTTTCACTGAGTTGCAAATGCAGTCCAAACACCTCGAAGATTCTCGCAATCAGCGTGTGGGACCCCGTTTAGTTTAAGGCCGCAAGCGACAGCAGCATTATCCTGCTTAGGCAGTTGTTACTTTAATTCATCAACCTCTGCTTTGAGTACACTCACATCTCACTTAAACATTTCAATTTCAGCAGGTACATAACCAGCTAGGCTAGGTCACAATTTATTTCGCTCACATTTTTGCGCAATTCTGTTAGGATTCTATCCTCACTCTCCTTCAGAGCGATAATGATTTTTTCAGTGGTAATCAAATCAAATTGTTTAGTAACACGCATTTACATCAGTGAGTTTTGCTTCTCCAGCTTTTGAGTTATGATTTCGATGAGAGAAGCCTAACTGAACGGTGTTTGGCAAGTTGTTGGTGTATTGAATAGCCTGTTACATAGAAAAAACCTTCTTTCTTTAAAAATATGTAACTCAACAAAAGAAAGCAACCTGATATGCAACCTGATATGATCAATCTACACCGATTATCAAGATATTTTTAACAAAACAATAATTAAATTATTGTTTGTTTGAGCTTCTTGAGTAAATCTTAGAAGACAAAGTGGGTTTTGTTTATTATATGTGTCTTTGTGACGGCCGCAGTTTAGTGGGTAGAGTGCGTGTCCCCTAAGCTAAAGAACCGCTGTAGTCCGGGTTCAAATCCAGCTCAGGCAGAATATTTTTTCAATTGAATTAATTTTTCTGTTCGGTCGTCACCTCTCTGCAGACAATGGCAAACCTCAGAGAGTAAAAACTGTCATTTAAAGCTTCTCGAGAACATAAGCCGTTCGAAGTCGGCATTAAACTCGTAAGTCCAGTTCTCGATCATTTGTGTTCAAACATTTAATAACACGCACAACACAATTGATCAATAGAAGAAGCTCGGTCAAAGTCCTTTCTAGGGCTGAAATGGCCAATTTATTTTTTATTTTTTTTTTATGTGTCTTTGCTAGAAAGCCTAGTAACAAAACCATTAATTAGTTTGAAATGTTTAGAATTACGTTTAGATTAAATCAACTGATATAGGATGTTCAAACCTCTATTGTTGAAATCGGTTAAAAAATTTGCATAAAGTTCTTAGGAATTCTCTTTAAAATAAAAAAAAATTGTTTTTTCTTCAGAAAACTCCCTCTTATGAAATACCTATCTATGACGTAGACCACATCTATCTGATTGTTCTTTAAATTTTTCTCTATTCCAATAAATTTTTTTCTAAGGCTCTATCCTAGATCTTTATGTTGCATGCGTTCGTATTAACTTAATTACCATAACATCAGCTTCGGCGGTTTGTTTGCACGGCACAGAACAGTCATTGCTTGGGTCAACAGTAAGTAATGAATTACCGTCAGATGGCTTTTTTATTAAGTCGAAAGAGCTGCCCACCCCATCCTTGCATCTACATCCTCATCTACATAACAGGAGGATATATAAGCTGGTTTGTCCCCAAGTTAGCCAGCTGTGACCAGGAAGTTGATATAATTAGCATGTTTGTTACTAACAACATGTTTTCTCATTTGTGCCTGGTATGCGTGAATGTTGTTTATGTGCTGTTGTTGTTATTGTTGTTGTTGATGGTGATGATGATAGTGTTGGTGGTGCAGCTGGAGCTGGCGCTTAAGCGGGTATATTAATCTTGCTAAAGGTCAGCTAGAGTCGCTGGTGGCCTTCACTTCAACGGCTCATATCGTGGCCAGTGCTTTAGTTATTTAATAAACTGAGTTTTTTTTAAATTATATTTTTGCTGTATTTTGCCATCGCCATGAGAAACGTGGCAGTTTTGCTGCTGTAAAATGGGCGACAAAATTATTAACAACTAAATCTCGTACGGAACTGTGTAAACACCATACATTTCCTCTGTTAAATAGTAGTGTTTTATATAATTTTAAGCAGTTTTGCTAAAAATATGTTGCTATTTTCAAACATTATATTAACACTTAAGTGGAGCCAGATCGTGAGATTTGGAAAGTGGCAATTATTATTATACCTATAGCAAAAAACCTAACGTTACCCATGCGAATTCCGTCCAATAATTTTTTCGTCATCGGGTTCTAAAATATGTGAATCGCTCATGACGAAGCAGATATCCCACCATTTAAGTCTTTTTAACGTCCTGTCGGATATGCAGTCTGGTTTTTGGCCTGGGCATAGTTGTTCTACTACTGTTGTTAAAATACTAGATGTCACAAGATAACTTTTTGATAATGCTGATTTGTCATTGCTCAGCTTGCTGAATGGTGTACATAACTTTGTTCCTGAACGAATGCGTAGTTCTGGTTTCTAAATAGGCAGATGAAAATATGGTCTCGTAAAACCACTCGAAATCATTTGTTTTGCCTACATCTAAAAATCCATATCATTACGAAAATTTGCTTCCAATTCCACTTAACCCAAATATACCCTATGACCTATATTGCAGAGTGTACCGCAACAGAGTGCAACTATTTAAAGAAGTGAAAGGTGATGTCAATTTGAGTAAAAAATTGTGTGGAAGGGGAGGTCTATTTTCACACCCTAGGAACTACAGGGTTAATTAGTATATCATGACTGATGCACATTATAGTTTTTAGCAGAAAAACTACCTCATGAAAAACTTATTTTAAGAGCTCAATTGAAAGGCAATAAATTAATTTTTCTAACGGTTTATCCACAATCCCACCCAATTCATCCATTACCAAGCTGTGCTCGTGTGAAGATGAAACAAATCTGTTGAAACTATTGGCAACTACAATTATATTCGTGGCAAAAATATTCGTGCATTCTACGAATATTCGTAAAATAATCAAAGTATTTGTATCGTTATGTCTTTACGAATTTATTCGTGAAGTGGTACTTATAACTCTGGTAGAATCTAAAAATGTGTTACTTTTATAAAAAAAAACATATTCGTAAACAAAAAAAAAATAATTCGTAGGAGTGCATTGTACGAATTATTGTGTATACATTAAAAATAACATTCGTCAATTTCTCATACGAGTAATTTCGTAATTTTTTCCATTACATTCGTAGTATTTATTTTTTTTTTCAACCAGCTCAATGGAACCTTCTTGAGTATAAAGTTATCTGTGAATAAATTTGATTATGCTATAAGTTTTATTTTTAGGTCATATTCTGAAGTAAAATATAAAGCGAAATCATAAAAACATGTTAATCATTAGGACGTATCATTTCTGCAGAACATACTTCTCTAATTTTTGAAATATCAGCAGGAAAAATGTTGTAATTGCAGTCTGCTTAAATATATTGACATACATATTCAGATCTGGCAATCTGAGGGCGAACCTTTACAATGTAACATGTCTGACTGTCTCAACCTGGCGAGGCCAGCATAATCTTTGTGAAATCGCCTCAAGTCGACTCAAACTTTCACGTGGTGTTTCCTGGGCAACGTCAAAACTGACAACCGTTAGTTTGGCGGCTAATCTGAGCGGCGGGCATCCCTAGGCTTAAAATAGGTTGTGCGTCGGGTTTGAAGCCCACCCGTAAAAACCCATTTCAATATAAACAATTAAGAAAAGAAGAAAACTGATCCCCAAATCTGATGACGACTTCCGCAAACAAAAAACTGATAATGATTTACGGATATGCACCTGAATGCCCGAACCCTTAATTGGGAAGGTGCCTCTATCCAACTGACTGATGTCTTGGAAAGATACAAAGCTGATATCACTGCACCCCGTGATTCGGCATGCACCCTGTGATATCTACTACAGTGGCCATGCGGAGAAGCACGAGTTTGGATGCGGATTTGTAGTTGGCAAGAGACTACGACCCCACGTCCTGCGATTCACACCTGTGAATGAACGACTTGCCATAATCCGCATCAAGGTTAAATTTTTCAATATAAGCCTAATATGTGCGCACGCTCCGACAGAAGACAAGGACGATGAGATCAAGGAAATTTTCTACGAGCGCCTTGAAAATGCTTACGAGCGCTGCCTCCGTCATGACGTACAAATCTTGCTTGGTGACTTCAACAAGGTGGGCAAGGAAAATATATTTGTTCCAACAGTCGGAAAGTTCAGCCTCCACGACAACACCTCCGATAACGGAATGAGGCTGATTGACTTCGCCGCAGCACGAAACATGGTCGTAAGTAGCACTAGATTCAAGCATCTCAATATTCATAAAGCCACCTGGATGTCCCCTGATCAAAAATCAAATTGATCACGTTTTGATCGACGGAAGGCACTCTTCCAGTGTATTGGATGTACGCACGTTCCGTGGTGCAAACATTGACTCGGATCACTATATTGTTGCAGCCAAGATCCGTACACGTCTGTGCGCAGCTAAGAATACTCGCAACCCTACACAGAGAAAGCTAGACGTCGACAAGCTGCAATCGAAACAGACAGCCGATGCTTTCGCCACTCGACTCTCACTCCTGCTTCAAAGCACTCCTCCAATCAATGATATATGCGCGCAGTGGACACACATTTCCAACTCCATGCGTGCGGCTACTGAAGAGGTGATTGGCTAACACCGCCCTCGCCGAAACCAGTGGTACGACCAGGAATGTCGCGACGCCACTGCAGAGAAAGAGGCCGCCTACAAAGCCACCCTGCAGTCGGTTGTAACGCGCGCTGCTAAGGAGCGATACAAAGAAAAGAGGAGGGAAGAGAGACATATTTTCAGGCGGAAAAAAAGAGAGGCAGAAAAGCGCGAGCAAGAGAAGATTGGTGACAGGAATTAGGCCCGAATATTTTCGAAAAAATAAGACGCCTTGCCGATGGTCTTAAAACCGGGGCCTCTTCCTGCAAGGATAAAAACGAGAATCTAGTGACAGATGTCCAGAGTACACTGACGTTATGGAGGGAACACTTCCCTAAGCTTCTAAATGGCTACGCTGACAACAATCCCGCCAATAGAGATGATATGCCGGAAACCCCAATTTCGGATGACAGTGTCGAGGTTTCGCTACGTGACTATGATGAAGTTCTGACAGCTATAGCTCGGCTTAAAAATAACAAAGCCGCGGCAGCTGATGGCTTACTTCCACAAACAAATTTAGATTTTAAATATATTTTCAGCTCGCTTGCATTCCAAACCAGTGCGTCGTGGCTGGATCTAGGGTATCTTGCATCGAAACACCTGATTTTCATTCAGAGTAACGTATCATTGCATTGATACTAAAAAATCCCTTCCTGTTGTAAAATAAATGCTGATCCACTTTCTCAGGCGATTTTATTCTGATGTGGGTGGCATCAATGCACCAACCACACCGTGAAATCCAAATTTTCTGAAAAACCATAATATTGCTTCAGACTTTTCTTCTTCAGTCATATTCCTTATTCACGTGCGGCATATTGTTGCTTCTATTGTGTCAAGAACTTCTTTAACAACAGTAGAAATTGTAGATTGCGCCAGACCTAAATCAAAATCCTTTCCAGCGCCATGTTGATAGCTACCCTCTGCAAGTATTCTTAAAGTAGCTGCAAGCTTTGACGAAATTGGCACTGATGATGAACGCACTGAAATTTTAATTTTACTTTCTAGAACGTCAAGTAAATATTTAAATTCATCCTTGTTTATCCCAAAGGATCAAACAAATCTAAGACATTTTTTGATAAAAATATATTTGTGACTTTTTTAGGAGTCTCACTGTGAATCGGGCAATCCAAATGGATTTGAACGCTCCATTATGCTTCGCCTTAGTCTTACTACTCCCGTTTTTAAGTTTCTTCATCCTCTGCAGAGCTGCTTAAAAAATGTGCTACACTGCTCATTTTATGTATTTATGTATATTATATAAACTATAACAAACCCACAAGTTTTAATCTTAAGAATTGAATAAAGAAATTAAATTTTATTCAGAAAAATTTAAATGAAATTCATTAGTAAAAGTTTCTTTTTTTGCTACACGCTCTTTAAAAACATTGTTGAATTGACGATGAATTTAATTAAAAAATTCTTAGTTAAGAAAAAAACCCGTTACATAATATTGCTATTATATTAATGCTTTTTTTTTTGTATAATTTGAGTGAAATTTGAGAATTTTACTTAAATCTAAGTGAAATTATAATTTTATTTGAATCGATTTAACATATGTTTAAGATATCACCTTGTAATCAAGGTTATCATTCTTATTTCCTGCTATCAAAAAATTAAATCGAACAAAAGGAAAATAACTTCTGAATCGATAGGAGCAGTCGATAGTGACAGCATAAGCAAGGATTTCAAAGGAGAATAAAATAAAAAATAAAAAATCTAAAAACAGGTTAATTCAACACGAAACTCTGAAAACATGGCGCATGCTAGCAAAGGAGCAACCATCACCCATGCCAACAACACCGTATGATGTGCGGCATCTGCGACAGCAGCATTGACAGCAGCTAAAAAAAGGGTTAAAAGGATTTGCACAGCAAAAATATGGCAGACGTCGCGCTTGCCTTAGCGCACTTTCGTTAATGCGACAAATAAAATTTTCGTCACGTTTCGCATTACGCCAAGGTGGCAGCTCTCAGGCGCTTACAAGTTTTTGGCAGGTGGCTGTGATGTTTGCGATATTTGAGATGGTGTGATGCTTAAAGCGCAAAGAAACCCACAAGTTGATATTTAAAAAAAAAGCACATGCAAGGGTTTTATTTTTCGAAATATTATTATTTGAAATATGTGCGTTTGTATGTGTGAATATGTATCAGAAAAGTGAAATTTTTAAAACAGGCAAAGGGGAGAATATTTAAGAAAAAAGAAAAAAAGCTATTTCGAAAATAGCGAAAAAATTCCTTCTAAATCAATGTCCACTTTTAATGTTTGACTTAAAATTTTAGAGAGGAACAAGCTCGATTTTGCTAGCGACACAATTTTTACAAATGTTATTAAATAAAAGCGGGATGACTAATAGTCATTTTCAGAAATTGTTTTTTTGTAAATTCAATTTTCAAGTGTCATAACGTAGTTTTATCGAAGGCTAAGGAACTTCATTCTCCTATTACACCGTACGACAGTACTTTTCACACACGAAGTAAACTAGTGATGTCCAACTCAACAGCTCTCGCGGTTGGCGTCGAGCTCACAGCGGCTCATCACAAAAAACAAAATTAAGTATAGATCGTTTGAATACAGAAGAACATTTTCACTCATGTATGAGAATAAGAAAAAAAAATTTGAGTTTTCTTCATTTTCATTGGTCGACATTAAAAATAAAATTAAGTATTTCCTCAGCAGCAAAATAAATTAATTAAATTTAATGTATATTCCTGAGTTTTTATGTTCATCGCAACTGTGCAGCGGAAGTACTGCCAATCAAAATTTAATAAAAAATGAGTTGAAAAAATTAACTGTCAGCCTGAGTTGCACTTCACAATTTTTTATGAAGAAAATAATTAAATTTTTTTTTAATAATAGCTGCGTTTTTTCGAACATCCAAATTTGGATTTTTATTTTTTTTTTTTATTTATTTATTTATTTATTTCAGTCTACTGATATTGAAATCTTACAGACTATACAATTGTCAAAAACAATATTTAATACACATAGTAAAATACATTAGTTAAACAACATAAATAGATTAAGTTTAAAGTTTAAATTTGCTGCTCATGAAAAGTATTTGAACATTAGATGGCGTTAAATGCAAACATTAGAATGATTTTGCCAACAATGATTTTTCCGATCACTTACTTCATTATACGCCAACTGGCTGTGACGTTTCAACTACAAGTTCACAAAATTTAAATCCATAGCAGGATTTTGTTTGTATGGAAATCGTATATGTTTGTTGAAAAAAATGCGGCTAATATGATTTTATTTTTCTCTCAAGCTCGTCGTGCATCGGTGCAGCACCGATCGTGTGCAATTATAGGTTCTGAATCAGCAGGATTTTTAGAAAGTTCTGTTCTGAATCAGCGAATTGAATCAGTTTGCGAATTAAAATATTGTATAAAGCATTATAAAAGGATTTTTTGCGTCGCACAGGAAGCAAGGTCTATGGGATGAGGGATAAAAATAGACGTAATCATTGCAGGTACATGAAATTTAGCATGTACTAATATTTCATATCATATGTTTAGGAATTTATATCATGTGTTTATGCATCCTGTGGCAACGCTTGCACTTTTGACATTTTCTTTTGTTTACTTTACTTTTATACATTTGGTTTTCTTTCATATATGAACTTGGATTGTTAGAATCAAGAGAGCTTATTGAACAGTTGTTAAATTTTGTACTTTAAAATAGTTGAATCCAATTAAATGAGTTTTTCTTAATGATAAGACTGGCAATTGTTTTATTACAAAAACACACAAGAAGTTTTCATAAACATTTTGGTGCCTCCTGTGAGGATTGACGACAAATTTGCACAAATTCATTGTTGGAGTTCTGCCGACGCAAGCAGCGGCGGTTCGCGGAGCTCATCTGGGAATTCGCGGAAAACATTTGTGGTGCAACTTATTGCATTCTAACAGCGCGTTGGATAAGTTGAGCAAAGCGCGAGTCGCGTGAGGGGTACCAGCCCAACAACAATCAGTGCTCCAGCAACGGCAACACGTGTGGCACGTGTTTTTGGGGTTAGAATTTTCGTAGCTGAGAACTACCACGTATTGGTTTGAAGTCAGTATGGCAGAATTAAAGTTACGTACATCTGCCATGACAACGATTAAGCGCATTAGTGATCGCGTGCGTGCCGCTGAGCCGGGAAAATATGACGTTTTTGTTTTGGAACAAGAGTTGAAATCTCTTACATCACATTTTGACCGTTTTGCTTCAAATCATCATCGCCTCATCTGCGAAGCACAGAGCGAGGAAACAGATGCCCATGATAAGCTTTGGGATGAAGTGGAAAGTTTGTACAATCACACATGTGTAATGCTCAAAAGGTTGATGGCAGCTGCTAAGCCCAAACCAGAGCTAGGTTTGGTCTCTGAAGCTGCAGTCGCACGCAGTTTTGATTTAAAATTGGACCCCTTAGCCATCCCAAACTTCGATGGCACACTCCATACTTGGCTTGCCTTCAAGGAGGTTTTTGAAACGCTTGTGGATAAGACGGACTTTCCAGAGGCATACAAGCTAGGCAAGCTGCGTCAGGCGGTACACTCAAACGTTGTTCCCCTCATTGGTGGAGTGTACTCTGGAGGATATCAGGAGGTCTGGAAAGCCCTCAAAGATCGTTTTGACAACAAGAGGCAGCTGGCAGAGATACACGTCTCCAGATTCCTAAATCTTCGGCCAGCATTAGAAGAGACGTCAAAATCATTGCTTGGTATAGTCGACACAGTGCAGGAGTCTATGCGTGCGCTGCTTGTCATGGGCTTACCAGTCGAAAAATGGGATGCACTGGCGGTGCCAATCGTGGCATCAAAGCTCCCTACTGCAACGCAACGTGAATGGTCCCTGAATAGCTCACCTTGTGAAATTCCGAAGTTGAAGGATTTGCTGAAGTTTTTGGAAAAACGTGCCCATAGCCACAATGCCGAAATCATATCGTGGCCAAGCACTCCAGAAGCATTCACCTCAAGCCTGAAAATTCACACTGCATCCCGACCACCACAGCGCGCTTTGAAATCTAATGTGGCTTCTATAAATGACAATAGGTGCGCTCACTGTCAAGGGTTGCATCGCATCAGCAGATGTCCAACGTTACTGCTTCTGAGTGCAGAGCAACGATTTGGTGCGTTGAAGAACACAGAGCTCTGCTATAACTGTTTGAAAAATGGCCACTCATCAAAGCAGTGCTCTGCTAGCGGCTGTCGAAATTGTGGCCGCAAGCACCATACGCTGTTTTGCCGCAATTTACAGGCAACGGTCTCAACACTAGACACCACCCGGCCCGTGAGTTCGACTTCCAAGTCACAGCCGAGCCACACAACTCCTTTGTGACTAGAGCAGCCTCTAGTCTCCTGCCTCGCCAAGGGACAGCACATCGTGTTCTTGGCCACGGCGCGCGTTTATGTATTTGGCGACGCAAATCTACAGCAGCGTTTGGCTCGAGTTCTCTGCGATCCTGGATCGCAGGTAAGTTTTGTAACAGATCGTTTTGTTAATGTTTTACATCTGCGCAGGAGTAAATTTGAAGTTCTGGTGGAGGGGATTGGTGCTTTAGTTCATACCCGTACCAAAGGCAGCGTCACGCTCAATATCAAATCGATTCACAATGGTTTTTCTTTGGCATTCAAGGCCCTCATTATTCCGTCAATTACAACGACAACACCAACGGTGCAGATTGACATAACGCAGTGGAAACACTTGGTTAATCTTCCATTGGCTGACTCACAGTTTGGTACCCCTGGGGGCGTCGACATGCTCATTGGTGCGGACGTGTGGAGTCTTATTGTCGAAGGTGAAATTGTTAGAGGAGAGGCCCATGAACCGCTTGCACAGCGCACAAAATTAGGATGGGTTGTTTTCGGGCCAGCAGCAACCGCAAAGGCTCCAACGCTATCTCCAATCACGTTCAGCGCACAGCTAGGTGAAGAAGACGCACGCTTGGATGAACTTCTGCGCAATTTTTGGAAGCTTGAAGAGGTGCCGTGCTACGATCTGGATGGAAATGATGCGACTGCACGCATATTCTCAGAGACTCATTATCGCACAGTGGAGGGTCGCTATGTCGTGAACATACCTTTCCGAAGCGATGCATTAAAACTAGGTGATTCCTACACCAACGCTGCACGACAATTTCGATTTCTTGAACGGCGACTAGAAGCAAACCCTGACTTACGAGATAAATATGTGGCTTTTATGCGTGAGTTTGTGGATCTTGGTCATATGGAGCGAGTTGATCAACCAGGCGATCACTCAAGATGTTATTACATCCCGCATCACGCCGTCACGAGCAAATTCCGTGTGGTATTTAACGCTTCTGCAGCAACCTCTACTGGGGTCTCATTGAATGACATTCAATTGGTGGGACCAACGATCCAGGACCCCCTGACCAACATACTTTTCCGTTTTCGGCGCTACCGCATTGCTCTCACTGCAGATATCGAGAAGATGTTCAGGCAGGTGTTGGTGGTGCCTGCCCATCGGGATTTCCAACGCATAATTTGGAGAGAATCACCGGCCGATCACCTTGAAATCTATCGATTGACGACAGTGACATATGGTATGGCCTGTAGCCCGTACAATGCTGTGCGCGCGCTAGTCCAATGTGCGTATGACAATTTTACACTGGTGGCAGATGGTAGCCAAGCGCAGGCCGCGCGAGATGCGATTTTAAAGTCATTTTATGTGGACGATTTCCTCACAAGCTGCGATTCGCCGAGCGAAGCTCTTTTACTGGCTGCCAATGTTGATGCTATCTTATCAGCTGGATGTTTTAAGCTGCGAAAATGGAATTCCAATAATATCGAGGTAGTATCAACATTAACTAATGGTACTCTTTCTTCGTTAGGACCGACCCGGACCATACCCATGGCGTCTGTCCTCGTCTTGCGGTGGGACCCAATCGATGATGCATTATATTTTAACCTGGAGCTCAATCAGCAGTTACATTCGCCCACAAAGCGGCGCGTTATCAGTGAAGTCGCGCAGCTCTTTGATCCTACTGGCCTGGTGGCGCCAGTAGTGATCGCTGGAAAAATATTTATACAAACCCTTTGGTCTGCTGGTTTAACCTGGGACGCCCCATTACCTAGCCAGTTACAAGAGACTTGGCTAACCTTGCGCAATGGGCTTTATGCAATTAATTCAATTCGAGTTCCAAGATGGCTAGGTATGGAGAGTGGAAGGAGCACAGAACTCCATGGCTTTTGCGATGCTAGCAAACTCGCATACGCTGCTGTTATGTATGCAAGGACTACTAGTGCGCTAGGCAATACACGCGTATCATTGCTCACTGCCCGCACTAAGGTGGCTCCACTCAAGGGTTCCACAATTCCTCGCCTTGAGCTATGCGCCGCTCACTTGCTAGCTGTAACATTTAACAACGTTCGACTGGCGTTGGGCTTGATAGACACCGTCTATCATTTGTGGTCCGACTCAAGTATCGTGCTCTGTTGGCTTCATAAGCAGCCGTCTATGCTGAAGCCATATATTTCGAATCGAGTTCAGCAAATTCAAGAACTCACTTCACCAAATTTCTGGCATCACGTTCGGTCAGCGCAGAACCCCGCTGACTGCGCCAGCCGTGGGATGAATGCGACAGGGCTTTTGCAGCATCGTTTGTGGTGGTCAGGTCCGGAATGGCTAGAAGAGGGGCCCCTACCAATACAAGAAATTCAACTCAGCAGCGATGAGCTTGATACCCTGAAGATGGAGGAGAAAGTTTCATTTATATCAGCCTTGACTACCGTTGTTTCGCCACTCACAACACGCAGATTTGATGGTGAGATCATTGCCCTGGCTGAACGTTTCAGTTCCCTTCAGAGCCTGCTACGCACGGTGGCATATGTACTCCGTTGGACCAAGAAGAAGAAAAATTGGCAAACAACCATCACTGCTTCGGAGTTAAACAACGCTTTGAAGACGCTCATACGCCTTGAACAAGGCAGCACTTTTCCTGTGGAGGTTTACAATCTGCGAAATGGCTCCCAGCTACCAAGAACAAGTAAGCTACTTTCTTTTAATCCTTATTTAGACGAAGATGATATTCTTCGAGTTGGAGGTCGTATCAACAAGGCGGCGCTTTCGCTTGATCACCGATGCCCAATTATTTTGCCAAAAGGCGGCACTTTGTTTGAATTAATATTAAGACAGACTCACGAGCACACACTGCATGGTGGTACCCAGCTTATGCTTCATACGCTACGCCAATGTTATTGGATTTTGAATGGGCGGCAGTCGGTTAAAAGTTGCTTGCACAGATGTGTTATATGCCGTCGACATCGGGGTGCTACCCTTAGACAGCAGATGTCCTCGTTACCCACACAGCGCGTAAATCCTTCCCGGCCGTTTATCGTATCGGGAGTGGACTATTGCGGACCGTTTACGCTGCGCATAGGCACAAAGCGGTCACGCACAACGGTCAAAACTTACTTGGCTATTTTCATTTGTATGGCAACGAAGGCCGTACATATTGAGGTGGTGGATGATCTTTCATCGCAAGCGTTTCTAGACGCTTTCACACGCTTCGTGAGCAGACGTGGTCTATGCAGAGATTTATACAGCGACAACGGCACCGCGTTTGTTGGTGCGAACCGCTTGATGAGAGAAGACTTGACTCGCTGGTATGACGACCACAATAAAAAATCATTAGCGAGCCTGGGCACCCGCTGGCATTTCATAACACCCAGTGCTCCCCATCAAGGCGGCTTATGGGAGGCTGCGGTTAAGTCAGCGAAACACCATTTGGTCCGGATTATTGGCACGCAAGCGATGTTGCACAGCCAGATGCAGACGTTAGCAGCTCGAATTGAGGCGTGCCTTAATTCTCGGCCACTCACCCCATTATACGACGATCCTGAGGATAAATTTGCGTTGTCACCTGGTGATTTTCTTGTAGGAGCCCCCCTCATAGCAGTGCCAAAGCCGGATGTCACCGAGGTGCCTACCAACCGACTGAAGCAGTGGCAGTGGATTCGCCAGCTTCATCAGCGATTCTGGCAGAGGTGGAGCGATGAATATTTATCGACACTACAAAAACGAAACAAGTGGCAGAAACGGGTGGCAGACATCGTCGTTGGTGACATCGTTCTCGTCAGGCATGAAAATTTACCGCCTACTCTCTGGCGTCTGGGACGTGTAACTGCAGTGCATCCGGGCAGCGATGGTTTGGTCCGAAACGCAACACTTCAGACTGCGAATGGTTCATGCACCCGGGCAGTACAAAAGCTTTGCCGGTTGGTGGACTACGATCAAATCGAGTCAGGAGACTCGACCGGGCAGGATGTTTAGGAATTTATATCATGTGTTTATGCATCCTGTGGCAACGCTTGCACTTTTGACATTTTCTTTTGTTTACTTTACATTTTATACTTTGGGTTTTCTTTTGTATATGCTTTTCTGGATACATATGAACTTGGATTGTTAGAATCAAGAGAGCTTATTGAACAGTTGTTAAATTTTGTACTTTAAAATAGTTGAATCCAATTAAATGAGTTTTTCTTAATGATAAGACTGGCAATTGTTTTATTACAAAAACACACAAGAAGTTTTCATAAACATTTTGTGGAGGCCCCGGCGAGATACGAACTCACGATCTCCTGTTTACCAGGAAACAAGAAGTTTTCGTAAACATCATATAAAAGTTTCATCAAGAGCTGCCACGCTTTTCTCTCATACAAAATAAAAAGTAAATGTATAATTATTTTATTCAGATTGGCCACGCCATTCGTTTGCCTCCCACACAATATTCAATGAAGTTTATAAATTAAAAAATTATTTTTATTTGAAAACAAAGGTTTTTTATAATTTAACATAAATCTTAGGAATGAGAGGAAATAACAGAGAAAACAATAGAGAAAATTATTGACTGTCATCAGAAAAATTCGTACAGTCACTCGACATGAAGTTAGTGAAATCGAGATCAGATAGGAAATTAATTGCATCTTCATTCGTATCATAATCTTAATTTAAAATTAATTCATACATTTTATATTTTTTTCTAACTGTCTTCTGTATTTGATACTTCTTTATAGTTGTTGCGGGTATAAAGTTGGCGATCTGTAGCAACCTGCAGCAAAATAATAGAAACATATTATTTAAAAAAATTTTATTATTTTCTTCATAAAAAAATTGCGAAATGAAACTCCGGCTGACAGTTTATTTTCTCGAGTCAATTTTTTTCAATTTCGATTGGTTGATTTTGAAAAATAAAAATCAGTACTTCCGCAGCGCAGTTGCGATGATCAACAAAATTTAGAAGCATGCATAAAATTTTATTTATTTATTTTGCTGCTGAGGAAATACGTAATTTTATTTTGAAAGTCGACCAATCAAAATGTTAAACGCTCTTAAATTTTTTTTCTTATTCTCAAACATAAATAAATACACACAAACACTCAGTTAGCTCATCGAGCTCGTAAGAGCTCAAAGCTCGTAGGAGTCGAACTGATCATCACTAAAGTAAACCAAACCCACGTGGAACTAGAAGCAAAGAATAGTATTACTTCGTTTTCACAATGTCAGGATTTTTTTTTTAAATAACTTTTAAATTTCAAGATATGTATTTGTTTGAAAAAACTATTAAATACTCAAATCCATCTAAAAATTATATTAACCCTAAAAAGATAAATGCGTAAAATTTACGCATGCGTGTACGAATTATTTTTGTTAATCATAGAAGAGATTTTAAGTTTTTGTCTTTTTTTTAATGAATAAATAAATGCAAACACATAAATTGTGATATTTATTATTAAACCTATGTGTACATATATCAAAATGTTTGGTTCATTCAAATCAATAAATAAGGATTGACATTGTAGCTAGTTAAAATTCATGCGTCAATTTGAAGCATGATTATCTTTTACGTACATAACAATATGATTATCTTTCTAGGGTTAAGGATATGAAATGGAAGAGAACAATATCTTTTATACAAAAAATAAGACAAAGGTCAATTATACTCATTTATATATTTGGTAATGATGTATTATTACTTCTGGCTTTTTTTATATAAAAAAGATTGTCCTCTTTCGTTTGATACCCATATTGTAATTTTAGGATGTTACAAAGTATTTAAATAACTTTATTTAAGCAAATAACTCTTTTTAAAAACAATCCGACGTTCTAGAGAAAAAGTGAAAACGCAGTTATACTATCCTTTCCCTCCAGTTTCATGTGTATATGGTTGACTTTATGTGTGAAAATTTTATCCTATAACTGTGGCACGGTGTTATCGATCAAGGATCCACACACTTTTTAAAAGACACAGTTTTTCAATTCTAATCTTGTGTTTATTTGACATTTATTGGGTCCTCAGTATCTTATTAATAGTAGATAATTCTGAAGCGCATGGTCTTAGAGCAGTCTTAACAGTTGTGGGTGCGCGACTGCTGATCGGTGCCAATTTGACTATGAGCAAAATTAAATCGGTGTTGGTTTGCCTAGGATACGTCGATATTCTTGATGATGTTGGGACTTCTGAGCGACGGTATCTGATACGCCAGTATATGCATAGACTTGGTGCTTTGCTATGCACTCAGTTTGCCGTCAAGTTGATAGGGGTGGGATTTGGACGATAAATCTCCCACCTTCGATAAATTTTTCACTGATTAACGGTGATACACACATATAGAGCCTATAAGTGTTTAAAAAAAGGTTAATTCTACAAAGTTTCAACTAGCGAATATTAATTAGAAAATATAATTCCATTTTCCGTTAAATGTCTTTATAAGATGGTGACTAACAATTATTTAATTTATATTTTTGATCAATTTTACTTATATTGAAAAAATATTCAAATAAACTAGTTTTCGAGGCATATATTGCACTGCTACAAAGTCTATACTTCTGAGAAAATAGACTTTGTGAGCTTGGCGACCAAAAACAAAATATTCAGGAAGCTGATCGATTCGCAGTTATCGAAGTCAAAGTAATGCTGACACTAAGCAACTGCGGCAACCTAGTTATAGTGGAAGTTATATCTGATCCAAAGAGGTTCTATTCAGCCTCTTAATGCCTTAGAAGCATTAGATAGCTGCACGGATAATTTTCCAAATATAAGTTAAATGATAACACTTTTTAATTTATGTTTTATTGCATATTTTATTATTTTGAGCGTCTGCTCGATATAAAGGTGTTTTGAAACTAAAATATTATGAATAAAAGAAATATGTGTGTGAAGAGAAAACGTAAGCTGAGCATATTGCGTCATTGCGACGTAAAATTATCGCTGCGATCGCAATTGTACAATTCAGACGGCGAATATGTGTCTGTGGGTTGTTGACACTTTATGGATGGCTATTGCCAAAGTATGTGTCAGCAGGTTGTTGACGCTTTATGGAAATCTGGTAGCGTGAATTTTAGGAAGTGCTATGCGCTGCGGAAAATATTAATATTTTCCGATGAAACTTGTGAGTCGTTAACTCTTCCCCCTTTAAAAAAATCAGTGTCTTCACTGTTTTGTGCCATGGTCTTTGACCTCTGAGCTGCAACTGGTTCCATAGCGATTTCGTCTTGTCTCGTATCTGGTTTTGGTTTTATCTGCTTTGTCAGTTTTTGTTGATCTTTTAATTGATCTGTTTTTTCTTTGGAAGAATGCTTTCAAGCCGACAAGAATCAGTAAAACATTCCAATTCCGCTTAAGCTGAAAACACTGGTCTTATATTTCGCTTCCAGAGTCATAATTCCTTTTGTATTAACACTGTGTAATTCTTTGAGCATTTTAAGAGATAAATTTCCTCAAAGTTGGTAGAAATGTTTCCTGGTTGGATTATAGCAGGCAAAGGTTTGAAATTTTTTTATATACGTTCCTATTAAGTCGATCGGTTTTTGATCTATCCCTATTGAGCCATTATAGGAGTTAAAAAGTAGAATACCCGGAGTAATTTCTTCTATAGGTGATATGTGCTGCGCGTTAGTCATGGTACAAACAGAAGGTCGACCATAAAGAAGGTCTGGCAAACATTGGCTATTTGTTGTATTATTAAAGTTTTCCTCTTTTCATACTGATACATTATTTAAAGTTTTATATTTACTTGTCATCTCTAGAATAGAATTTTTGCCTAAAATTATATTATTATTTGATATTTTTATAATTGAATTATTTCTTTTTATGGTTTTCACAATTAGTTTTTTACAATTTTCTTCTTTTTTTTTTTGTAAGGCTAATAATATAAATCAATGCCTGCATTCAGCGGAAAGAACTGTTCCACAACTTTCGGGCTGAATGGTATGCTCTCACAGAACATGTTCCTTGAGATGTCACAATTTATATAGCGAAAATATTTTATGCTACTTCGCTACTTGAGCACTTTTTCGGCTAGAATGCGGCCAATGTTTTATTATTTGAAGCTATTTTTACTTCTCCGTATTCCATAGCTTCAATTAAATTTACATAAGGCATGTTTTCTTTTTCAAAAATTCTTTAGTTATTTTCAACTCTAAGTCCGATAGCATAAATGAATTAATAATTCATGCTTTCGACCACTGAATTGCATAATCTACGTTAATAAGTTCTTCTTTAACAACTTTAATTTTCATTTTTAATAAATTTGTAACATCTTTCCTAACTTGATCGATTGATCAAATTTTGCTTCACCAATCAAAAATTCAACACTGTATTAGTTCTGCTGATTAATTCGTTGATTTTTTTCTCCATTAATCTATTTATAACAACTTGTTTATTGTTGTTTTCCAGAACATCATTCATTCTGTCCGAAACAATTTTAAAATCATCATGATCTGGGGTACTAGTAATCCACTTAAGTACAGTACCCAATGCATTAATTGATCTTTTACTTCTTACCGGGTTTAATCTATACTGCATACTTTCTATTTGTTGAATTTCATGGGACAGGAATGGATAGCTGTCGCCTTCTTGTGTAATATCTTCTGCAAAGGTTATTTTTATTTCGTCCAGTATCGGCTCATATTGCTTTAAATTGATAACGTAAATAATTTTGAAAGTTGAGTTCTGCAGTTTAGCTATTCCAGTTTCAACGTTGACTATCTGAGCGTTAGTGTAGTCCAATATTTATACTTCGCCATAACAGAGGGAGGCAAGAATTTTGAAAAGGGAGTTTTTAAGATTTTATATGGGATTTATGAACTATTCTTTTAGTTTGAGTTATTACTGTGTTTCCCTGATCTTCTTTGGCCTTCTCTTTCTGATATCGAGGAGATATTTTGTTTCCAAGTCTTTTGTTTATTTTTATGTAAGCAGTGTCTCCTTCTTGAAATTTTTTAAAATTATATCTGTTTTGATTATGAAATTTTAAGTCTTTTTCTTGTTTTTCTTTTATATTTTTTAAAGTTTCTAGTCTGTCGCGTTCCAATTGCATTGGATCAGTATTTACTGTTCTACCGATAACAACTTCTACAGGTTTTCTTTTTATGGTTGAGTGAATCGAATAATTGTACTTAAAAATGGATCTATTTAGCAAATCGTCAAATGAATCGTGAATTTTTCCCGCTTTAACGCAACGAATGATTTCGGATAAAACGTTCCACTTGTCCATTCACCGTACTTATGTATGGTGGAGCTCTAAACACTTCTATATTGTACTGGTTTTGTAACATGTGGGCTAAGAGGATGGAATTAAGAGATTTTTCGTTATCTAGCACTATTTTTTCAGGGATACCAAAACACATGAGCATCTCTCGCAGTGGATCTTTAATGTCCTGTGTTGCTCTTGACTTAACAATCCTTGCTAATGCGTACTTTGAGAACTTGTCTGTTCACCTTTTATTTGTTCACCTTTTTATTTGTTATATATGAACGATATGACCTGGGTACAGTGGAAAAGGTGTAGTTTTCAATATAGTTTTGTTTGGGTGTCTTTCATACTTATTGGTTTTACATATCGTACACTGTTTTACTATTTTGGTGATTTTTGCACTCATATGTGGAAAATAAAAACTTTCCAATAATTGCGCTTTGTTCTCACCTGCGTTCCTATGAGCACGACTGAGTTCGTTGAGAATGTCGTTTTCTTGATCAGCTTCATTCGTTAGATCTTTTACCATTTTGCGCGTGTAACGCACTTTATATTGAGAAAAATGGAGGGAGTATAATTCTTAAATTTTACCGAATATGCTATCTTCGGTTTGTAAAGCATTTATGACTGAAGGATTTAGGTATTTTTTTAATATATTTACTAGTGACGATGATTTGTGGGGAATCGTATACTGAATTCATAAGAGGCACATTCTCCTTTTGTTATAATTAATTGATTTTTAAAGACATTGATAGGGGATTTTTAAAGACTGTAAAGGGTATCAGGTTTTGGGATGAACTTTTATTGCTATGTTGCGTGACGGTCATAGAGTTAACTTAAATGCCTTGTACTGGTCTAGATAAAGCGTCCGCAACTACGTTCTAGCTTCCTGGTTTATACTTTATCTCATGATTGTACTCTTCGAGTATGGCTTTCCATCTCTTGTGTTTGCTATTCGTGTTCTTATTGCTCAGCGCGTATGTAAGCGGCTGATGATCTGTGTAAATTTTAATGGATTCTGATCAATAAAATAATTTCTCAATAACTTTAGAGCCCATACTATAGCAAGCATTTCTTTCTCGTAGGTAGCGTAATGCTCTTCAGTTTTATTTAAAGTTCTTGAAATGAAGATTATTGGTTTTTTGTCCTTTTCTGAAACGGCACCTAGGGCGTAATTAGACGCATCAGTTGTAAGGGAAAAATCTTTTTTGTAATCTGAACTAAGTGTAATTTGGGTTTTCGCAGACAAGTATTTGGGCATTCTTCCCCTTCCCCTCTTAAAATAGCTGTGAGTGGTTTTGCATAGTCCCGTATAAATCTTCTATAAAACCCGGACATACCTAGGAATGACCTTAAATCTTTAAGAGTTTTTGGATAAGGAAATTTCTGTATTGCTTCCACTTTCTTCGGATTTGTTTTAATTCCTTCCGAAGACACAATAAATCCTAAGTATTCACTTCATCTTTGAGAAAGTCACACTTATTCAGTTGGAGTTTCATATTAGCTTTTTCTAATGTCTCAAACACTTTTTATATGTTTTGTCAAGGAGTTTCCTCATCTTTTTCGAAGATAATTATGTCGTCTATGTAGACATAGCAACATTTTCCTATAAGGTCTCTTAGAATATTATTTAAAGTTCTCTGGAAGATTGCTGGAGCATTTTTTAATCCAAACGGGAGTCAAGTAAACTCCTACTTGCCGTAGTTTACAGAGAATGCTGTTTTAGGGATACCTTTTTCATTAAGTGGGATTTGATGAAATCCACTTTTAAGGTCTTATGGTAATAAGTTTTTGACTTCGCATTTGCGCTTAAACTTAATTTATTTCCGAAATCGGGTATTTATAAGCTGTGGTCACTGAATTAAGTTTCCTAAAGTCCACTACCATACGGAATTTTTTTTCGTTGGAAGCATCGATTTTTTTTAGGACAACCCATATTGGTGAATTGTATGGTGATTCTGAAGGTCTGATAATTCCTTGGCTAAGTAATTCTTTTATCTGCTTTTCCACTTCGTCCCTCTTTGCCGTGGGGTATGGATAATATCTTGAATAAATTGGGTTATCTGTTGTTGTTTTTATATCTGCTTTGATTGTGGTTGTATAAGTGAGTTTCTCATCTGGTTCTATAAATAAATTTGAATATTTTCTGCATAATGTCTGAAGTTTTTCTGCCTGTGATCCTGATAAATGACTTGTTCGTATTTCTAATTGGTGTATGGATTGAGAATTTTGTTGTCGAATATTTACTTTTATGGCATATTTTATGATCATGGAATCTTTTGCAGTATGAATTACAGCATCTAATGTTTTTAGGCTATCGTTGCCAAGTATACCGTGGAAAGATTTTAAAGGTGGCAAGAGAAAAAAATTTATGTTTTGTATTGATTCCGAAGAGGTTAAGGTTCATGTGTTGCGTTATTGGAATCTTTCCTACTACTGAGTCTGCGTTAAACATTTTTTCGTTAGGTAAAGGATTTTTTACCAAGGATGGTTGGATTTAGTTCTTATTTGAACCAGTATCTATTAAGAAATTTAATATTTTTCCTTCCTTTGTTTTACATTGAAAGTAAGGCAAGGAGGACTGCGTTAGTCTAAAAAATGAATGTCTGAAAAATTTTTTTTTGTTATTTTCCTCCGTATCGGGCTTAGAATATTCGTCCAAGTATTCGTCTAAAGGTTCTAGTTCTGGATCTTGTGTGGTCATTTGGGAGTCATATTCCTCTGTTTGCTGTTGTTCTTAATTAGGGCTTAGGTTACCAATTTGGTTTATTCTCTGAAGTTTTAGTGGTGGAAGGTGAATTTGGCTTGATATAGGAGCTGGTCTTCTAAATGGTTGTCTGTTGTCTTGAGTTCTGTTTGCATAATTAATCGCTCTAGTTTGTAGCGAACTATCTTTCTCCATGGGGACTGGGTGACAAGCCTATTATTATTGTATGATGCCCTAAGAGTTTGACGGGTTGTTGGAGTTAAATTTTTAAAATTATATTATCTAGAGGGCAGTGTAGGCTGCTGTTGGTTTCAATAACTAAAACGTGAATGTTGTATTGGTTGGAAATAGGGTTTTGCAGGTTTTGTGAAAAATTGGCTAAATGTGGATAACATGGAGTTTTTGGGACGTGATTATTAGTATTTTTTTTTAGGTATGGATGGTGATACAAATTTGTTGGAATTGAATGCTTGTTGAGTTCGAAAATTTTGATTTTCCATTTTCAGACACAAGTAAAGAGCTTGCGGAAGATCAGTTGGTTCACGCATTCCTAAGAGTCTTGCTAAGTCGCCTCTAAGGCCTCTGACAAAGCTATCTAATGCCTTGTCACGGTTAGTTTTAGTTAAAAGTTGAAGAGATTCTGTGCCTACATTCATACAAGCGATTTTATTCAATATGAGTGTTAAATGTGAGTTAACTTCCTGGTAGAAAGTTAAGAGTTGATACATATTCAATATATTCAATAAATTTTTAATTTTATTCAATAAATTTCTAAAGCCTGGGAAGACTTATGAAGTTTTTCTTATTATTTTAATTTAGTTATTTTCATAAGACTTTCAATAAAATGTGGAATCGTAACAGCATGGTGAGATAGTTCCTTTTTATTCGTTTTTCCTTAAATCGATGACTCGGGCCTCAACTCGATACTTTTCTGCTACGTCGCGGTTATCTTCAATTGAAGTCTACTGCTAGATGACTGTTGCACTTCTTGAGGATGTAGATCGGCTTAGATGCTTGTTTGTTTGTTGATTTTTGTTTGTTTTTTGCGCTTCTTGAAGGCGTAAACGTTGTGTTAAGTTCACCTTTTTAATGTGTAACTTTTTTTGTTTTAGAGCACTGCTTGATTCACTTCTTTACTAAATCATTTAATTCTTAAGCAATACTTCAATACTTCTGCTGTCGGTGGAGGTGTCTTATTAGCTCTAAGGAACTCCTTTGTTAGTTCCATTATTGTTATTCCCTGCTCCGCTAACCTCGAACTTATATGCGCTAAGGTTGTACATTGCAATTCTAATGTATATCTTATTAATGCATACGTTCCTCTTAAGAGCAGTGTAAAAGTTTATGCAAGCCTTGTGGATTGCATAGAATACGTTATAAGCATAATTGACGTTCGTGACATTTTATTGTTAGGTTATTTTAATCTGCCTGACTTTAATTGGGATTATTCTGACGATGATACATATTTTTGTGCATCTAATTCGAAGACACGCCAAGAGAATATTTTTGTTGATAATATATGTTCTGACTTACAACAGGTGAGTTGTATTTAGAATAGTCGTGAAAGACTTCTTGACAATGTGATTAACAAAGTGAGTAACAATGTAATTGTTAAGAGGGCCCTTCATTCTTTGACTGCTGTTGATGAGTACCATCCACCATTGAGCATATGGTACAAGTCAGACAGGAATAATATAGTAAAATCTTACTCAATAAATAAAGTTAATGAATTCAATTTTAAAAAGCTGACTTTTTGAATTTGAATCATTTACTTTAAAGTAAATTTCATGTAATTTTATGCCATATAGCCTCAAATTTACAAAAAATTGTGCTTACCCCTGGTACACAAAGAAGTTAAAGATTCTTCGCAACAGCAGGAATAGGGAGGGCATGGAAAAAATATGTCTGTAGCTTGGACTTGAATTACCTAGAAATCTACAAGCGTTTGTTTCTGGATTTTGAAAATTGCTCAGCTACCTTATATCAAAATTATTTAGACGGTATTAGGCTGAGAATATTGTCTGATCCAAAGAAATTCTGGGGTTACATAAGCACAAAAAAAAATCTGATGGATTCCCATCATCATTTAAAACCTCTGATGGAATTACTGACGATCCCGTCGTAATTTGTGGTCTATTTGCCAATCTCCTTAAAGAGTTATTTTGTTCAGACTCTTTTAATCCTGATGAAGAGTACTTTGAATATATGAACTTTACACCCAGGGTTTCGTTGGATTCTATATCCTTTACTTCAGAGGATATTTTAAAGTATATTTGATTGATCGATGAGGATTTTAATGCTGGACCTGACAAAATTCCTGCCGCAGTGTTAACACGATGCGATTCCGTTCTAAGTCAACCACTGTCCATGTTATTCAATAAATCAATTAGTGAAAGTATTTTTCCACTTTTTTGGAAAAAATCTTTTATAAGTCCTATTTATAAAAGAGGTTGTAAGAACGATATAAACAACTACAGGCCTATCGCGAAACTCTCGTCGATTCCAAAACTTTTTGAGCGGCTCGTGCATGCTCGTGTGAAAATAAACTGTGGGAAGGTCATGACAACTCGTCAGCATGGATTTGTTACTGGCAGCTCCACTGTGTCTAATCTCCTCGATTTTACAACGTTTTGCTTAAATTCATTTTATTCAGGTAACCAGGTCAACTGTATTAACACTGATTTTAGTAAAGAATTTGATAAACTACCACACAACTTAATTCAATTTAAGCTAAAGTTAATAGGTTTTCACAATTTTTTGTAAGCAGGATTCAATTTATCTGACAGGCGTATTGTCAGCTGAATTTATTGCTGAATCAGGTGTTCCTCAATGTAGCCACCTTGGTCCACTTCTGTTTATTTTAGCCATTAATGATGTAACCCACATCATCAAATACTCTCATCTACTTATCTATGCAGATGACATGAAAATATACAGAACAATAGATGCTAAAGACAATTTAGATCTGCTCCAGTATGATTTGAAATTTGGTGTTCTAAAAATAAATGTTTCTAAATCCAGATAAAGGCAAAACTATGACGTTTTCGCGAAAAAGGAATAATTTAATATTTGATTATAAGATAAAAGATACTGCTTTAAGTCGTGTAGATGCTGTCAAAGATCTCGGTATATGTATGTATTCTAAGCTATCGTTTAACGTTCATATTGATTACATTTGTAAAAAAGCATCTTCTATGCTCGGGTTTATGAAACGCTGGGCCAAAGAATTTAATAGTATGATCACAACTACAACGCTGTATTATGCAATTGTGCGACCTCACTTAGAGTATGCAAGTCCAGTTTGGTCCCCAAGTTACAATGTACATGTTGAACGTATAGAGAGAATCCAAAAACGTTTTGTTCGGTTTGCTCTAAGGGGCTTAAGTGCAACTGACACTTTAAACCTTCCTCCTTATGAGGATCGTTTAAAACTATTTGTTCGATAAGTCCAGCTGGTGAGTGCATGTGGACTGTATTTTATACTTATCCTTTAATGGTGTTTCCAACATTAATAAATACCTGTTTTACCTCTCCTTTTTATTTATTTAAAGGTTTCGTTTTATGTGTTTGATTTAACAATTAATTCCTCTATATTGATAAAACAATTTGCTTCCTTATAATCAAAATCAAATCTAAAAAATTTTCTTACAGCTTTTCCAAGGCAAAAAATTATTTTTGAGAAATTAATTTTTTTTCAAGTAATTTAAATAAAGTCTCTGCTTCAACATCTACGGGAAGTCGACACAGCTTTTGTACGGGACGTGTACATTCTTGGGTACCCTTGCTCCAATCTTCACTAGCTACCTTTATTTTTACGTTTCGAACAAACCCATCTGTAACAGGATATACTTCAATTACCCGAGCGGTTTTCCACAAGGTTGGAGGCGTGTTTTCATCCTTTACTACCACTAAATCACCAACCTTTAGGTTCGGCCGCTTTTTTCGCCATTTTGTTCTCTGTTGCGATTCGTTTAAGTAATCATTCTACCATGCTTTCCAAAATAATTGACTCATTTTCATAGTTTGTGAGTGCAACTTTAGCTTGTTGTCTGGTATTTCTTGAACGTTTGCCCCAAATGGTTATATAATTGGCTCTCCAATCAAAAAATGCGCCAGCGTCTAGAAGGACAGATCGTCAGGTATCTCAGTTTGCGCTGATAGTGGTCTTGAATTCATGACCGCACTTGTTTGGGCCAACACAGTTCTGAACGCTGTATAAGTCAGCTGTGATCCGATTACTCGTCGCAAATGGAACTTCATTGATTTCACTGCTGCTTCCCACAATCCGCCTTGATGTGGTGCAGCTGGAGTAATAAAGCGCCATTCCGTCCCATACTTTAATAATACGTTAGCCCTTTCTATTTCGTTCCAGCTGCGTAGCATGCGCTTCAATTCTGTTTGCGCTCCTTCGAAGTTTTTGCCATTATCACTCCATAATCTTGAGCATGATCCTCGAATACTTGTAAAGCACAAAAATGCCGAAACAAAATCACTAATTGTAAGGCTATCTACTAATTCCAAATGCCCTGCCTTCGTTACCAT
Organism: Dichetophora obliterata; assembly: GCA_963920525.1. Taxonomy (NCBI): domain Eukaryota; kingdom Metazoa; phylum Arthropoda; class Insecta; order Diptera; family Sciomyzidae; genus Dichetophora; species Dichetophora obliterata. Next base: position 174,014,165 of record OY986435.1, on the reverse strand, counting down.
GCAGATGAACACTGCAACACATTTTTTCTCTAAAATCTTGCAGCGGCCCCCACGTGCCTTTAATAAATAGGGTCCTGCATAATCTACACCAGAGCGCCTGAATGGTCGACATGGCTGTACCCGATCTGATGGTAACTCGCTCATTACTTGTTCAGTCACTTGCTGCCTTTGCCGGGTGCATACAATGCATCGCGAGTTGCTGCTTCTTATTGCCCGTCGTAAATTTGTTATCCAGAACTTTTGCCGTATATATGATGCCATTTCTCGTGGACCACCGTGCAATTTACGCTCATGAGCCTCTCGAATTAAAAGCTTCGCCAGCGGGCTAACGTCCGGCAATAGTGCCGGATTTTTTTGATGGGCTGGTAATAATGCTCGATCCAATCGTCCACTTAAGCGTAAGATGCCGTGTTTGTCAAGTCTAGGGTTGAACTCGAAAATTGAGCTAGACGAGTCTATTTCTTTACTTGAATTGTTTAGTGCCGCAATCTCTTTAGCATAATAGATTTTTTGCTCTTCTCGAATTCAAAATTCTTGTGCTTCCTCAACTTCTATGTTTGAGAGCCATCCTTTCCGTCGATAAATTTTGCGATCTTTTCGATGGTGTAGATTAAAGATAAAACGAAGAACATATGCCGTCAGTCGCCACAGTTTTAATGCACTAGATGCTCGCTCCAACAAATTGAAGTAACGCAAAGTAATATTCATTGCCACCAAAGTTTTGAATGTTGCTCTTATCCTGGCAGTTTCATGCTCCGATCTGTTCTTCTCTTCGTCTGCTACTGCCTTTTTTGTATCCAGTGTTTGTGTTAGTTCTGCTTCTGGCCAATAAACCGCTGGTCTGGATAACCACTCAGGTCCATGCCACCACAATTTCGCGTCTAGGATTTCTGCTGCATTCATACCACGGCTCAACAAATCTGCTGGATTTTCCTGCGATTTAACATATCGCCAATTTGCTTCGCCCATTATGCATTTGATCTTTTGTATTCGATTATTTACAAAGATTTTAAGTGTGGCTGCTTCTTTCTTAAGCCATGCGAGTACTATTTGTGAGTCAGACCATAAGATTGGGTTGATACCTTTTAACTTAGCTGTCATTTGAAAAGTCTGCATCAATTCACTCAACAAAAGCGCCAACCGTGGAATTGTTATAGTCTTAAGAGGTGCAACTCGTGATTTTGATGCAACTAGAATGCATTTTATGCCTTCAGTTTTTTCTGTTCTTACATAGAAAACTGCACCGTAGGCCTTGAACGATGCATCAGCAAATCAATGCAATGATATGTTATAAGAAACTCTTATTCCAAGCCAACGAGGTAGACGTATTTCTGTCACCCGTGGTAGTTGTTGTTGGAATTGCTGCCACTCTCTATAAATTGCATCTGGAACAAGTTCATCCCAATCGATTTTTGCGCTCCAAATTTCCTGCATTAAGATCTTTGAAACAATAATCACTGGCCCAATGTATCCATTAGGGTCAAATATTTGTGCAATGTGGCTTAACAGTCGCCTCTTGGTTGACTGTTTTGGTTCAAGAATTGATGGCGCTTGAAATTTGAACATTAAAACATCATCGCGAGGTAACCAACGAAGTCTCAATATTGTTGTGTCGCTTAATTCACTCAGTTCCAAAATTTCATCTTCTTTATCCATTTCGTCCCGAGGCACGATATTAGCTCGGTTAGAGCGCCATTTGCTCAAGATGAACCCATATGACCGCAAAATAGAATCCATTTCATGGCACACCTGCTTGGCTTCTGCCTCGTCTGACGCTCCCGTTATGCAATCATCCATATAAAAGTCATGCTCAACTGCCGCTGCACCCATTGGATACTGCAATCGTCCTTCACGTGCCCCATGAATCATTGCTCGAACCGCACAGTGCGGTGCCGACGACATACCAAAAGTAACTACAGTTAACCAATATTCTCTGATTTCACTGTCAGCTGACGGTCTCCAAAAAATGCGTTGCAAATCCCATTGTTCAGGATTCACCTGCACCTGTTGATACATTTTTTTAATGTCCGATGTTATGGCTATTGGATGACAACGGAAGCGCATTTTAAGAAGTGATAGATCATCCTGCAGTTTCTCACCAATGAGTTGCGCCTCATTAAGTGATATGCCCATATCAGTGCGACATCATGCGTCGTTTACAATACGAAATTTTTTCAGAACTGGATGATGAGGAATATGATAGCACCAAGACCCTGGAGCTCTATCTATGTATTGCATTTGCTTGGCCATGATTAAATCGTTAACTGCGTTGAAGTACTTCTCCTGTAATTGCGGGTCGCGTTGAAGTCGTCTCTCAAGCTGCCTTAATCGATGCAAAGCAATCGCGCGTGATGAACCGAGCTGTTCTATAGGATAGGATAGGACTTCGTATAGGAATGTTTACTGCGTTTACGATGCGTTTACGATGTGTGCGCATAAATATGTCCTCACACTGCTCCTGCTCCTTGGTGCGTGTACGCGTAGTTGAGACTTCTTCAATTTCCCAAAATTTACGAATAAGTTTATCCAACTGAGGTTCCCTTTCGCTACATGCGATATTTGCTGTGAGATCATGACGCTCTTGCAAACCACCACCGAACATCAACCGGCTACTGCTCCTTTACATCGCATGAGTACCTTTGTTAACAACTGTAGTTTTTTTGATGCTAATTTATCGAAAGGTCAACTCAAAAGTAGATTGAAAACTAATGTATGATTAGATCTATGTAAACGCATGGTTAGTTGTTATGTCTTGTGTTGTCCCTGAGCCCAACCCATATTATGGTGGGTAAATTTTTCTCACTTTAGATTGTTTTGGACCACTCTTATCGATATCATTGAGATATTTTAATGTTATTTGAACTGGTTCTTAAGACGATCTAATGCGGAGAAAGTGCTAAAAAGCTGTAGTAGCTGAACTCTATTGTTATTGCATGTAATTAACTTGAGGGCTTTATTTACGTTGGGCGCCAGTTAAATGTTAACACTTTTTAATTTATTTTTTATTACATATTTTATTATTTTGAGCGTCTGCTCGATATAAAGGTGATTTGATAACTGACTTAAATTTAACATATTATGAATATAAGAAATATGTTTGTGAAGAGGAGAACTGAAAACGTAAGCTTAGCATATTGCGTCATTGCGACGTACAATTATCGCTGCGATCGCAATTGCACAATTCAGACGGCGAATATGTTTCGGCGGGCTATTGACACTTTATGGATGGCTATTGAGAAAGTATGTGTCAGCAAGTTGTTGACGCTTAATGGAAATCTGGTAGCGTGAATTTTAGGAAGTGCTATGCGCTGCGGAAAATATTAATATTTTCCGATGAAATTTGTGAGTCGTTAACTTATACACTGCCAGTGTACACAAGAACATCTAAACGTTCCTTCTCTGCTGTGAAGAGGATTAAAAAATCCAAAGAAACTCAATAAAAGAGGTTAGTTTTATGTATGTATTTAAAACAAAAAAATTATAACAACTTATATTTTCTTCACTGTAGGGCCAAATAAATAGTCTAACATCACTCGCGATTCATCGAGACATCGTTATGTCGGCTGTAGAAGTCATTGCTGAACTAACAAACAAACAATGCAGGCTGGATTTTTTTGCTTTAAAAAATTAACAAAGATACAAAAATAAAAGGTAAATAATATCGTGCACTTTTTATACAAATTCTTCGTTTTACTATGATTATCACAAAGGTTTGTATATATGTTTGTCATGAAAAGAAATTTTCCCTCCCCCCATTGAAAAAAGCTATCTACGCAATTGGCCACAAGTCGTCCAATTCTAAATTGGAATGCTATTTTTATAATATGCATTATATAGACAGCAGAAAATATGCGCAACGGCTATGGTAAAAGATTAGCAACAAAGGCCGTGCAGTTCAACAATAACGCGATAGAACCGCTCCCTGGAGAGTTTACCTTCACCAATTATCATCAAGCATTTGATTAAAGTGATTAAAGTAGGCTTGCCAGTCGTCCAGATTTACGCCGGATTGTCTGGACTTTCCAACGCTGTCCGGAGTTTGTCCGGACTTGGCCTAACTAAATTAAAAAATTATATTAAATTTCTTAGGCCATTTAGGTTGGCCTATCTAGGTTGGTCCAAGAGCGATAAGGATCTTAATTTGGAATCAAAATTTATTTATGTCGATAAGTCGAAGTCACGGCTAGATATCTATAAAATAAGCTTAATTTATTACCAAAATAAAGCTTTTAGCTTTGTACGAAGCATTTTCTGTACAGGGTGTCCCGCAACTGAGTGCAACTATTTACGGAGGTGAAAGGTGATGTCAAGTTGAGCAAAAAATCGTATGTGAGGGGTGGGGTCTATTATCACACTCTTAGGAGCTACAGGGTTTAATTAGTATTTCACTACTTTGATGAACATTATTGTTTTTAGCAGAAGAATTAACTCATAGAAAAGTTATCTTGAAAACTCATTGCAAAGGCAATAAAAATAACTTTCTAACGGTATACCAACGAACCCCACGGACTTAACCGTTCTTGAGCTGTGCTAGTGTGAAGTTGAAATCAATAGGTTGAAACTACTAAATTTCAACGTTGCGAGCAAATTTCTCAGAATTTTGCGCAATTAATGAAATTTATTTTTTATAAATTTTGTAACTTATTCAATTGTTTTTTCAATAACATGAAAAACATAAAAATATCTTTGAAAACAAAAAAGTTGGCTGTACTAAGAAAATTATACATATTAGAAAGCATATGGAGGTATTATGAAACCACTACTTATTAACACTCTATGGATCCAGTTATCGACACTAAAGTTCTTATGAATTTCAGTGTCGATAACCAGTTTTTGCTAACTTTTTAACGTTTCGGAACAAATCCATCCCATTGAGGACGGAAAAAGGGATCCTCGCCTGTAAAGAGTTTAATTAGTACCTACCGTAAGAACAAATGAAGCGTTTTCTCGAAAAACGTTGGAAACGACAAAATTGTAATTCTTCACTTTTTTTCATTTTACAAGCACTTTTATTAATTATTATAAATTTTTTTTTTGGGTATACGATAAAAATCCCCAAATTGCTCAACTGCTTACTCAGTTCTGTTTGTATATAACACAGTACGACAGTGGTTGGTACACATAAGAAATTTTAACAGAATATGAAAATAGGCTTAAAATAAGGAAATAAGTGTCTCGGCGTTTTGCTGTAGCACGTCAGACTTTTGAGAATATCAATTTTTAAGCTTCGAAGGACCGTGGAGGTTCACTTGTAATGTAATAATATTATAAAAAGTTCTATAAAAACAAAATGGGTGAACCGATTTTAATGCTTGAGCGAGTTTTGAAAAGGGAATTAAATTAAGATTTTTTTTAACAATTTTTTCTCCACTAGATGGCGCTATAATTTTCATATAAAGTTAAAAAATAACCAAAAATGTGCGAAATTCATTATAAATACAATGTTGTTAATTTGAAATCCAATAACTAAAGTAGAATGTGCTTCGCTAGCCGGAAACCGCTTGATTCAGCGATATTTTTAATGAATGAAATTCATTACATTTTTGGTTATTTTTTAAATTTACATTAAAATTAAAGCACCATCTAGCGGAGAAAAAATTGTTTTTTTTTAATAAAAAAATTTTAAATTTAATTTTCTTGTCAAAACTGTTTTCATAGAACTTTTTATAATAGTATTACATTACAAGTGAACCTCCACGGTCCTTCGAAGCTTAAAAATCGATTTTCTCAAAAATCTGACGTGCTACAGCCAAATGCTGAGACACGTATTTCTTTATTTTAAGCCTATTTTCATATTATGTTAACATTTCTCATGTGTACTAAAAAAAAATTGATTTTGTCGTACTGTGTAATAAATGTCTATAATCACAAAAAAAAAGCACTGAAAAAAATGTCGTTTACAACGTTATTCGCGATTATGCTTCAAATATTAAAAAAATTAAGAAATTTAAATTTTGGTTTTTCGTAAGGAAGGCGTGGTAGTCAACCAATGACACCCATTGTTTAATTTATGCTTTTGAATAATAGTTGAAGCGTATATGTAAAGTTTCAGCACTCTATCTTAATTATTTGAGTTTATGTCGCCCAATCCATTTTCTGGACCATTGTGCATTGCATTTGAAAATATGAGTGATTTTCTGAAGGGCAGAAATAAATGAGAAAAACCAGTTTCTTGATTTAATTTAATTAAAAATATATACATCTTAAATATTCAGTAAATAATAAAAAAGAAACTAGTTTGTATATTAATTGACTTCTAAATTTTCCGACAGTCACATATTATATTGTGTTAGTTGCTCAGAAATAGTTACCACTAGGGAAGTCAATCCCGGAATCCCGGAAAATTTAAGCTCTTTTTTATCCAGGGATTGTCTTTTCTGGATCTCGGGATTTTTAAATAAAAAATTTTTATTACAAATATTCATGTAAATTGCAAACTTTTCATTTTAAGTTGATATGAATGAAGAATTAGAAAAAACTTTTATTGAGGCTGAAAAAGATTGTTAGGACGATGAGTGTGAATCACTGGAGCAAATCACTAGATGACAAACTGAGTTCCTTTTTAAGCCCTGTCAAATTTTTGTTTGATAAGCATGTTCCTATCTGCACAATAACAGTGAAAAATTTATCTTGTCCATGATTCTCGCAGTATGTCCTTAATGCCATAAAAAAGAGAAATAAACTGCACAAACTTTGGAAAATCAACCCATCTTCAGCTAACTGAGAAATTTACAGAATGGCCCGAAATGCGGCTGTCAATCCTACCAGACTGTCCAAGTCCCGATACTTCTCTTCCAAACTGAATCTTTCCCTTCCTAATAAAACTCTGGAATAATATAAAAAGATTAGGAGTACTTAATAAGACAGCCTTGGCATGTCATATTGATCCAGACTTACTAAATAATTTTTTCTTAGATAACACCTCTTATTTTAGCAATAACACGATTTTCCTTACACAGCTTCATGTTCATAATCTCTTTGAATTTACACCTTTTGGTGAACTAGATATTGGAAAATGTGTTATGTAAATAAAATCAAACGCAAAAGGTGAAGATGGCGTTCCGATTAAATTTATTTAAATAATCCTACCACATATAATTAGACCATTAACACACATTATTAATCACTGCCTTATATCTTCAAAATTCCCAGCAATATGGAAATCTGCAATTGTGCTACCTGTGAAAAAAAGTCGAATCCTTCTAGTCCAAATAATTGCAGGCCAATAAGTATACTGTCCCCGTTATCCAAGGTCTGTGAGAAAATAATAAGCCAACAAATCAATAAATTTTTACATGAAAATAAGCTCTTGTCTCTATTTCAATCTGGCTTTCGGTTAGAACACGGGTGTAATTCAGCAGCAGTTAAGGTTATAGATGATTTACGGCGAGCATACGACTCTGGTACTATTCCGCTACTTTGCTTATTAGATTTCTCAAAAGCGTTTGACAAGGTAAGCCACAAATATTTATTTCTGAAACTCAAGTCTTTCTTTGGAATCAAATTATTTGTCTAATAGATTGCAAAAAGTTGAAGTCAGACAAAAATGTTCCAGCTATAAAACGGTAAGAAGTGGTGTTCCTCAAGGGCCGATCCTTAGTCCCCTTTTATTTTCTATCTTTTTAAATGATATTTTTGCTGTTTGTAATCATTCTTCTATACATGCTTATGCGGACGATAGTGTTGATCTCCTTGATACCCTCCGTTACAGAATTAATGACGGCTTAAGAAACATTAATCAGCGGGCAATTAGCAATGGACTCCAACTAAATGCTGCCAAATCTTATATTCTCCCTATTTGTAAAAATAAATCTTTCCTTAATAACATTCCTGACCTCTACATTGGCTCAAATAAGCTAAGTGTTGTCTCAAAAATTATAAATCTGAGTTATTGTATGAATTCTTCTCTATCTTGTGTTGATCATGTTAATAGTGTTGTTTGTAAAGTTTGTTATATCCTGCGAAATTTAAAAATGTCTGCTTGTCTTTGTACGCTTGATCTAAGGCGAATGCTAGTGAAGCAATTTGTTTTACCTGTTATAACATATTCTGACGTGGTGTACAGTAAACTCGACTCATCTTCCCTGCTAAAACTTAATATTGCATATAACTATGCCACGCGGTTTGTTTTCGGCTCAAAAAAGTTTGACCACCTCTCTCACTTCAGAAATGCATTACTTGGGTGCAGTTTGGTTGATTATGTAAATGCAGAAACTGTATCTGCCTTCATAAAAAAATGCATAGTAAAACGCCTTATTGCCTACATGAAGATGCAAGATACTTATAGTTCCAAGATATGGCTCCCTAACTTCTTCCAATCTTTTTTTCATTGATGCCATAAGACTGTAGAATGCGTTACCACGTAACTTAAGAGAAATCGAACGGACGGAAAATTTTTGGCAATCTATTTTAATTCAATTCTCAACATCTTAACTTCTTTAACTTAATTTCTTTTTCTATCCGTTCTCTTTTATCTTTACATATCCTTATTCTTCATTCATATTATTATTCTTATATATTTTGATACAAAATTTTTTTATTTTGTTTTTATTATTACTAATCTCTTAATCATTATCTAATATAATTCATTATTTTTTTATAGTCACTATTATTTATTTGTTGTTATATCTAAACAATTAGGGTATTCACAAGGTGTGCTATCATGTCATATTGTCATATTGCCCTAAAATTGTACAACTAAAATTTACAAGATATATAAATGGAAATAAGAAATAGTTGTTTGATTACGACACTTCAATAAACATAGCTTTCAGAGTTGTAATATAATAGTACTTTTTTATATGGAAGGCAACAATAAAATGTTTAAACTAGTGTAAAATCTTAGGACAATATGACATTATGACATTATAGCACACCTTGTGAATACCCTAAATGTGTTTATTATCTTAACTCATTTATAGGTATTTTTACTTGTTGTACTGTAAAAGAACTTAGTTCTTATTTGTACTAATGTCTTATGAATAAATACAAATACAAAGACTTTGCAAAGTTTTAAAAGAATTTGCAACATCGGGACGTCAACTATGTATTTAAAAATTGTCAGATATTCTGACTTAGGAAATAATTTTGTTTTATGGTGAAGGCAATCGTGATCGAAACTTACAAATTGCTTACGACTATTGTACAACTATTTCTCCAAATAGCATAGAATCAGAACTGTGCTTCTCATCAGCGAGTTATATTTTTAATAATAATTGAATTTGAAAAGTATTTTCTAACCTTAATTTGCCTTAAAAACAAATGACAGTGTACAAAATAAAAAGTGTAACATTTATATAGCCTTATCTATATAGCCAATACTTTAAACTGTTATGTCTTTTTTTTATATTTTTTGTTCTTTAACCGTTTCAATGGTTGGACTAAACTAAGAACAAAATAATTTTTTTGAGTATATATTTCTAACATTTAGGTTCTTAAAAGATGAAAACAACATACCTTTCATTTTGACCTGCGCTACTTTTGTTTTACAAGCTTGTACAAAGAAAAAATGTTTTTGCTCCTGTTCAGCACAAAGTTTTTTTTTTTAATCTTTTAATGGTTTTTCATCCCCCAAGACCTTTGTTTTTTAAACACTTGTTAATATTCTTATTATTAAAGCCATAAAAGGATAAAAAAAACATAAATTTGATCTTTGTCCGGTTGATTTTTTCTTATAAAATAAGCCAAACAAATTTTTTTTTTGCTTTTCTGCACCACAAAAACGAAAATCCAACTGATTTTAATGCCATATATATCTCAAAATTAATTTTAATCATGAGGGTTCATCTTTTTTCATAGAACCAAACGATTTGATTTAAAAAAAAGCTTTGCAAAATAAATACATATAAAAATGACTTCTGAGACGTGTCCAATATAACATATTTGGCAAGTCCACTGAAAAGGTTAAATTAATACAATGTGCTCGTCATTTATATTATTTATGTTTTTTGTGTTTATTAACAATAAGGGTATTCACAATTGTGTGGTATAGTAGTATGGTTTTTTTGCCATAGTTGAAAATCACAATATGAGCACCCTTTAAAATAGAATTTGTGGTTGGGAACTACAACTTTTTGTTACTAAGCAAATAAGTTCACTATTAAATTTGATATATGGCATAAAAAAAGTTTAACTGGCATATTGAGCTTCTTCCATTTTTGCAATTAGAATATAACTAGCAACCCATCATTTGTTTATGGAACTTTGAAAACCCATTTTCGTTAAACATATCATTGGGCTACTTAAATTTAACACACTTTTAGTTTTTAGAGATTTCATGTAAAACAAGAAAAAATACAAAAACCGCTCTGTAAAGTGTGGTACAACACCACGGGGTTTTTTTAACTACTGAAAACCACGCAATTGTGAATATACTTAATGTGTTTTGTTTTGTTTTTGTTACTTTATAAATGAATTAATTTACATTTTTTAGTTTCAAGTAATAAATAACAAAAAATTGTTTTAAAAAGGTTTTGAATTATTTATTTCTTAAAATTTTCAATCCCGAACTAATCCCGGGATCCCAGTAGCAGTGTTCGTGAAAACCGTGAACAATCGATTCGTCGCCGATCTCGAAATTTGAAAGTTGTCGAAAATTGGACCCACAGAATAGTCCATTTAAGAGCTAGCCGTGGCCAAAATTTAACAAAGTAATTTTTAAGCATTGAGTTGAAGGAACCGAACTATCATTCCAAATAAAGATTTGCATCAATACATTGATTTTTATGTATTTTATTTAGAAAACAAAGTAGGAAGCACTTATTGGTTCACTATTAGTTATTTTTTGAAGTTTGAAGATAGCTATGATATTATTTACTAATAAAATATAGTAAACAAAATATGTCATCAATTTGGAACCTCAAATTCAAAAAGTTACAAAATTTAAAAATATTTTATTTAATTTCAAAATTTCTTTGTTTTGTTTTTTAAAAATACCTCAAACGTGAAAATCGAGTTAGCTTTATTGAATCTATGGTTTTTAAAAAGTTAAGCAATTTCAATTTTTTCTCCATTCTGTCATTGATTGTTTTGTCAAATCTATAAAAAAAATATTTAATTTTTTTTACTCAAATTAAGTATTTCTATTTTATAAGAAGATTCAATTCTGATAATTTAGAAAAATCGGAGGTGGTCAAAATTTTTGGTCTCCCAAAATAAGAAAAATAAAGCTTATAAAGTTTTAAAAGTGACAAACATTCAATCGCGAATATTTCGAGATTTTTACCTGATTGAGAAAATCTGAGTATGCCACTAAATTCTACGTACAAAAATTAAGTTTGCGTGTCTTGGCGCTTTCGTGTGTATTTTTTACGGCTTACAGTACAATTAGTAAGCTTCTAATACAAAAAGTAAACTTTATGTTAAACTTTATAAAATGTTATGTTGTTGCTTTCAATTTCGAAGCAAATTTTGTATCCAAAAAACTAAGAAAAGATTTCATCAGCCTTTCACTCAATAAAATAAAAAGATTTACTAATAACTTTTTCACAAAAAAAAACTTGTCTGCAGAAGCGAAAAAAATGTTGCCTTTTATGGATATAATCTATTTGCAATATTGTTCACTTATATTTTTGCCTGAAATTCTTCTGTCACTTCTTGAGACGATTTTTTTTTGCAAAATCGTAACCACCGAAATCCTGTGAAGGAAATAAAAAATTTCTTTAAAAATAAGTGCTAGTAAATATAACTATGTATGCGCATTTCCAAACTGGCGTTACGTACTATTTGTACGAAGAATTATTAAAAAAAAATGAAAAAGTCTTATTTTAAAAAAAGGTTTTTTTAAGTGGCACTTTAACCAGTGGTAAATGGACACATGACGTAACCAATTGTTTCTTAAATACAATGTAGCTGGGGTGCCTCCGATGTCTGTTTACAATTCATATTACATTTGTTTGGACAAATTCATCGGAAAATTTTTAATATAGGGTCACAAAGACAAGAACCACCCTGAATTAAGTTTTTACATGATTTTTCATATTGTTTAACTTCATTTTTGACCAATACATGCCAATTTCAAACCACTGTAAATAAAATTGTGACGCAGTAGACCAAAAAGGAATTCAACCTTTTGTTACTAATGTCTTTTGAGACAATGACCCCCAAAATGTTGTACAGTGCAATTCAATAATATTTATCCCCTTATGTTTCGCGGAGTGTTCAATTTTAAATCTAAGACCACAATTACAGTGTTTTAATCATTGACTTCGGCGTATTCAACTTTGTGACATTTTTTTCAAATTATGTGACATAGTTTTTCAACTGTTAACGAAAACGCATCTACGATTCATATCTATGTTGAACCGTTTACTTACTCTGTAATTCCTCTGGAATCCGAGGTAGATTTAAGCTGCCTTGTAAATATATTACATTGCATAAGTCACGATAAGCTGCGCTGGAGCTACTAACTCCAAAATGAAGCAAGATGCACAACCACGAAAATGTTGGCTATACAACACCCGCAACTGTAAGCTTCTGAATAGCTCTGCAGAATTAAAGAGAAGAAAAAAACAAAATGTACACTAAAAATATATGAAATAACACTGGAATTTATCGTAAGTCAGAAAGTGACTGATGAAGAGCGTTGGAAGCGGCGTGCGGTGGAGCTAGACGACGAATATCAAAACCAACTGCAAGGCAAAAATCATTTTTCATGCAAATAAAATCATTTACACAAACAACAACAACAATAATACTTGCAGGATACTCATCTGCAATGCATTCCTTTTGCGTGTACCGCTGCATTTCATTTTGCTGCATACTGAGCGGTGAACAGTTTTTGACTGCAGCAATGGTGGCCGCACTGTTTCCGGTTTTGTGGTTGTCGCAGTTGGGAGCAAAACGAAACAAATTGAAAGCCAGAATAGTGGAGGTTGCCACCATAAAGTATGACAAGCTCCAAAATTTTATTTATTCAGTTACCAGTGAAGTTTTTTGTGTAAGCGTGTATATTAAGGATATACATATATAGGTAAATATATCCCTAAAATAAGTAAATGAATTTTTTCAAGCTAAGCTAAATGCACATTCATGGCGAGGATCAGACAGTGATATCAGAAAATAACTGTTCCCAAAAAAAGGACAACTTAAACCTTAAAACCATAGAAACATGCGGTTGTAAGAAAAAGTGTTATGTTTTACATACATATTTAAATGGATTTTTTTGCACAACGGTGTGGCATACTTTTTCTCAAGAACGTGTTGCACGCAATGGGAGATGGCTTTCTGAAGCCTTCATAGAACCACAAAAATAAAAATTCAAGAACTTACAAAGCTTCTTAGTTATGTAGCTGCACCGGAAGTGATGAATGCTGTGAGAAACTCAGCAGCAACTCGCTGCCATGCCATGTGCCAGAACTTTTGACACTTTGTATTGCAGTAAACTTGAAATTCAACTGTTGTATGCGTGTGTGTGTGTCTGCTTTGTGTACTGTGTGTATGTGACTTGCAACACTTTTGGACAGGATAAATAATATTCTTAGTGATGCTGAGCGACTGCATCCTAGCGGCGGCAACGTGGGATGTTCTGGGAATCACATTTTAGGATTTTTGCTGTTGCTTCTTGATACCAGTGCAATGTTTTGCTCATGAATCACTTGCTGCAGTTATACTGCACTGCGTTTTGAAGACAGTAGGAACGGCAGGTTTATGCGTCAAGCGTAGATATATGAGCCTCCTGATGAGGATGCGACACGAGGTTGAGATTGGAGTTTTTTGATGCTTCATCTTTTTGCTTATTTCCGTTATAGAGCTTTTTTTTTTTTAATTCTAGGAACAAAAAAATTCGTTGAAGGATTTAGCATGATAGAGACTATTGGGAAAAGGTGTATGTTGAGAAGGTGGAAATTAATCAAAACTGGATTACATAATTTGTTTGAAATTTGAGAAATCAGTTCGATTGTTGAACGTTTCGAAATTAATTAAAACTGGATTACATAATTTGTTTGCAACTTGAGAAATCAATTCGATTGTTAGACAGCATTACAATAAAACTCAATTAAACGGAATTTTTATTTGGATTAGAAATATAAAGGGGCCGTCCATAAAACACGTCTCGTTGATAGTCTAAATGATCCCCCCCTCATCTGTTGTGTACGAATGTATCAATGTATAGACCGGACGAAGGGTCATGTGTCGAATGATCAAACCCCACCCCCTTTCGGTCTTATTGGGAAGAGAAAACTATACAAGGTCTTACGTGACAACGAAACGTCTTAACTCGTGGTTTCCAAAAATATAAAAAGTTAAATGGTTGCATGCCATAATTACTCGATAACTAAAAAAGCTAGGATCAAAGTTATGCCACAACTGTAAAGGTAGATTTAAAAAAAAATATGATGTCACCAGTACATAAATTGTTGTACGGATATATTACTGGCTGAGTATAGATGCTAGTATTAAAATTATTATACAGTATTCCCCGGATATAAGCATCTTCAAAAATGCACAGTACCAAGTGCTTATAAGCGGGGAGTTCTTTTAAGGAAATCCCGCTTATAAGCACTGAGAGTGCATATATACAAACCTCGGCTATATGCACTTTCGATGCTTTTATCTAAATTCATTCCTCATAATTTGATAGCACAAAATTGAAAAAAATAAATTTGATTTCTTAGCGAAAAATAAAAAATAATTTATTTAAGAAAAATTCATTCACATATATGTATGTATTATACACATTAATGTAAGTTTAGTTCATGGGTATTGAGATCAGTTTTATTAATATACATATATATATATACGTACTCCATACATCTTTTATTACACATATCGGTGATTCCATGTCAATTCGACTTTTTTTGAGCAAAACCTGACCTTTGTGTTTCCGATTTTTTTCAAACTTTGAATGTAGGTAGTGCTCGTAAAAATAACTTAAACTGTGTTTTTTGTTCTTGCCAAAAACTTTTTTTTTTGAAATTATACACTGTGAAAAATATCAAAATATCTTCAAAAATACAATTTGTGCATGTTTTCATTCAGCTCTAACTTCGAAACCGTAAGTCGTATAGAAAAAGAAATAAGGTAGTTTTTAAAGACCTTGACTGTGTCTTTTTGGTGGTAAATTTTTTTTGCAGTGCTTTTATGAAAAAAATTTTTTTTTTAATCTTAAATTTTTTAAACTTATTTTTCAAGGTCATCGCAACAAATTTTTTACCTTTTTTATATAGTGTCTCTTTAAGGAATCAATTTCAAGAGCTAGTTCAAAATTTTAGGATGGAATTTCAACGATTTCTATTTTTAAAGATTTTTTGAAAAAATGCCTACAACAAATTTTCTGTTTTTATAACGAAAATTCAATATTTTCTTTTTAATATGTATTTTTCAGATGAGAGAGGTCATACTGTAATTGTAAACACCAGTCATCGTGATTAACTGCAAGAATCATTGCTCATAAAAACGTAATAGTGATTAATAAAATTCCCTCTAATTGTTTAGAAGTTATAGCATTTCAAAGCATAGAAATTTCACCTTATGCTACTACCCACACGTAAGAATTTACATCTAAAAATTCAAATTTTTACACTTCTGAGTATGAATTGAGTATGAATTGCCACAAGTGTCGTGTCCCAAAAACTGAAGTCGAACAATATTTTATGAAAGTTAAAAACAAATTTGCTTTTTATAGTTGAGAACGTTGCTCTTGAAGTGTGAAATACGTGTTTTTTTTTTAAATAAATGAGATAATGGCGCCTCATCATAAGTGTTGCAATCCTTTTCGTATACAAAACCACAAAAAAACGTCACCATTAAAAATGTTACGTACAGTTACAGCAAGTTTTGCGCAGAAATATAATATTGTGAAGCCGTTATCTAATTCTTTAAAAATTTGCAACTCTTGCCGACTAATGGCAGCAAGTGATGAAAAATATCCAACCTTGGATGAAGGCAACAACATTCCACAAATTCAATATGATAGCGAGTCGGAAAATGAAAAGAACGAATTTAAATTACGCGCTTAAAGATTTTAACCAAAGTTTAGCGCTACTTCGGCATTCACCAATAAGCACAAGGAAATTAATGCAAACAAAATATGCCACTGAAAAACGAAAAAAAGTAGTAGAAACATTAGACAAGAAGATTTTCAAAGCGACAAATATAAGAAGTGAACAAGACAAAGAAAACAAACAAAATCTCTCTATTGTTTCAAAATTAAAATCAAAATTCAAAAATACTACGGATAAGCAACAACGGATAAAAATTTTAACTATTTTTGCGGACTGGTATTTTCAAGAAATTCACAAACACTTTGATACAACCGATTATATGATAAAAATTTCAAAAAAATTGTTTAAGCAAAATGGAATTTTATCCTCTCCAAATCCTAAGGCTGGCAAAATTCTGGATGAAAAGGTATTTAAAATGGACGAGTTTTATTTTTATATTTAGTATTTTAGTGCGCTAGTTTTTTTTACTTTTTTACTTTTTTTACTTTTTTACTTTTTTACTTTTTTTACTTTTTTACTTTTTTACTTTTTATACTTTTTATACTTTTTTTACTTTTAGGTTTTGGGATGTGTTCTTGACTTTTACGAATCGCCAGAAATAAGTCGCGAAATGCCCGGAAAAAATGATTGCATCACAATAAGAACTGGCGAAGCAAAGACCATAAAACAAAAAAGATTAGTTCTTTGCAATTTAAAAGAAGCCCATTCTATTTTTAAAACAAAACACCCAGACCTAAAAGTTCAGTTTTCAAAGTTTGCTGATTTGAGGCCTAAAAACTGCATTCTTGCTGGTGCTAGCGGAACCCATTCGGTTTGTGTTTGCTGCATTCATCAAAATGTCAAATTAATGGTTGATGGTGCACAACTACCAAAACTTACAAACGACTCGTTAAAGCTTAAAACTTATAAAGATTTTATTAATTACATTATTTGCAACCCACCAAATTTAAATTGCTTTTTTCAATCATGCA
This sequence comes from Dichetophora obliterata, assembly GCA_963920525.1. Classification (NCBI taxonomy): domain Eukaryota; kingdom Metazoa; phylum Arthropoda; class Insecta; order Diptera; family Sciomyzidae; genus Dichetophora; species Dichetophora obliterata. Next base: position 173,997,250 of record OY986435.1, on the reverse strand, counting down.
ATAATTGTCCTGGTTTACAAAATCTGATCGATCAATTAAAAGAAATTTTTTAAAATAATATGATTGAAAACGTAAGTTATAAGCAATGGTTAGCTGTTGATCGTACATCACTAGAAACAATACAATTTAGTACAGAAGAATATTTGGAGAAATTTTCGGAAAAATTAAAGCGCTTGGTAACACACTCTTTCATAGCAAAAGAGCAAAGCAATTTTTTGAATAAAAAAAAAGAGGACTTGCAAATTGGAGAGTGTGTAGTTATATGCGACTTTTCAGAAAACTACGCGTTTGTTCTACAGGACTCAGTACAAGGTATACACTGGAACAACGACCAAGTGACTCTACATCCATTTTCAATTTACTTCAAGGAGAATGAACAAGTAAAATTTTTAAGTTACGTTGCTATTTCTGATTGCTTGAAGCACGACACCATAGCAGTGCATTTGTTTCAGCGTGGCTTAGTTAATTTTCTTAAAAAAAAAATTGGGGATACTAACTAAAATATTTTACTTCTCGGATGGAGCAGGAGCTCAATATAAAAACAAAAAAAACTTTATAAATTTGTGTAAGCACAAAATTGATTTTAATATCTCTGCTGAGTGGCACTTTTTTGCTACATCACATGGCAAAGGGGCATGTGACGGCTTGGGTGGCACAATTAAAAGACTTGCCGCGAGGGCTAGTCTGCAAAATGTCAACGAGCCTATAAATACCCCAAAAAGATTTTTTAATTGGGTTTCAAAGAACATAAAAAATATTGACACTGAATTTTTTTCTTCAGAACAGTACCGCGAAGAAGCTCAAGTTCTCCAAAAACGCTTTAATAAAGCAAAAATAATACATGGAACTTTGACCCACCACTCATTTATTCCTAAAGGAAAAGGAAGAATTGAAATGCGAGTAACATCCACAGCACCTACGTCAAATATTGTACAGGTTTATAAAAATTTTAAAAAAAAATAAAAAATGTTTGGTTTTGTAAACTATTGACTTTATTTAAGTGTTTAAAGATATCTTTTTGGATTTTCATTGGTATTGACATAAAAAAATGGAAAACTTTCGATATTAGAATAAGAAATATTTTAAAGACATTTAAAAAGAAAAACGTTAAAAATAGTAATCGTTGACATTCCAACCTAAAATTTTGACTAAGCCGTGAGAGTTGATGCTCTAAAAAGACACTGTATAAAAAAGGTAAAAAATTTGTTGCGATGACCTTGAAAAATGAGATTAAAAAATTTCAGCTTAAAAAAAAAAAAATTTCATAAAACTGCTACAACAAAAGTGCACCACCATAAAGACCTTGTCAAGGTCTTTAAAATATATCCTAATTTTTTTTCTGTGCGACTAACGGTTTCAAAGTTACAGCGGTTTGAATACATGCACAGTTCGTATTTTTTAACATATTTTCATATTTTTCACAGTGTATATCTTAAAAAAAAAAGTACGCAGATATAATACTTTTTAGGAGAACTATCCAAGCAGTGAGTTTCAAAATTTTCAAAAATAGTGATGTCAGAAACGTGGTCGATTTGACATGGAATTACCGATATATGAAATGAAGATATTAAAAATTGCTTTTACATGTTCTTGAAAAAGTCGGTTATTTTTGACTGAATATTGTTCATCGTACTCAACCCGAAATAGTATTGTTCAATATCTTCAATTTCTTTTAAAAATTTATTTTTGGGAATCAAAACCTTTCGAAGAACATTAATGGAATGAAAAACCTCGCCCTTGGAGGGAATATCATCTTCTAAATTTATCATTTCAGAATCATCTTCAGACAAATCGGAAATATTTATTTCTGCCTCTGAAACTATTTCTGCAATTATTTCTTCATCGGTGGACTCTCCGTAGCAAGGCAAATTGTCATCACATTGAGTGAAATTTTCAAATTCTCCTTGAAGAAACTCATCGCGTGTTACAACCTCCATTATATCATTCTCTTCTTGCTCAATGTTCTACAGCTCACAAAATTCATGAACAAATTTACACTGTAAACAATACATACATACATTAAAACATTAAAAAATGTTTATAGTTTAGTAACAAAACCTACCTTTTTGAAACAGTTCATAATGGATTCATGTTTTATCATCCACCAAGCACGATGAATCATATGAATCGCCGTCAAAAGATTTATTGACTTTTTAAAATCTGCAATAGTTTTTCCTACCTCAACAGCAAGCAGTTGCTTTCTTATTATATTTTGACGATAATATGCCTTCAAGGCGTGGATTATTCCTTGATCTAGAGGCTGTGAAATTGATGTGGTGTTTGCGGGAAGGTAATAAAGTTTCACATTTTGCAAATGCACTGGCTTGTGAGGTGCGGCATTATCGATGAATAAAATAACCTTTCTATTCTGACTTCGCATTTCTTTGTCAAATATATACAGTATCGATTTCCATATTTCTTGTGTCATTCAAGCTTTTTGTTGTGAAAAGTATTGTATTGGCAACGTTTTATTTTTAAAACAACGCGGATTTTTTGACTTTCCGATAGCGAAAACTTTTTTGTAATCGCCAGAAGCATTGCAGAAAAAACAAACTGTCAACCGCTCTTTCATTAGCTTGAATCCTTTGGATTTATCATTGCTTCTGCTTAACGTAGAATTTGGTAACGCTCTGAAAAACAGACCACTTTCATCGGCGTTAAAAATATCCTTAGTGCTATAATTTTTTATTAAATCAGGAAGCAGTTCAAAAAATTGGTTAGCATTTTCAATATTAGAAGACCCGCCCTCTCCATGCAGCTTCTTTAAACGTACACCTTCACGGTTTTGCCAGCGCCATAACCAGCCAGCGCTTGGGTTGAAGTCCTTATTCAATTTAATGGCAAACTGACTTGCCTTTTCGAGGACCATATGGCTTGAAATCACAGCGCCAGATGCTCTCATTTGGTTAAACCAGATCGTTACGGCACGATCTATTTCGGATGAACTGCTGCATCTGTTGCGCTTCCTGTTAAAGTTTTCCGAAACACTTCTTTCCGTCAAGCTTTCTTTTTCTCGAATTATTCGATTTATTGTTGCCCGAGAACATTTATATTTAATACATAGCTCATTTTTTTCCGTGCTTTGCAGTTCAGAAATAATTCGTAGTTTTTCGCGAAAAGTTAAAGACGTTCTCTTACTCATGTTTATTTTAATAGCAACCTCGGTTGTTTGTCAATAGTAATGAAGTGTTGCCATTGTAATTAAAAGTTTAAAGACGTTTTACATTTTCGTAGTTATTCAAAGTTATATTATGTCGGTGATTATAAACGAAATTTTTTATATAGAAAATGCAAATTGGCATTTAGATTTTTAGTGCTTTTAACCGGGGAGTGTTTATAAGCGGGACGCATATATAGAAATAAATTGTGTACATTTAAAGCCTGAAAATAAAGTTGCATTACTTTAAGTACTACTAAGCGGGGAATTCTTTAATGCGGGGTGCATATAAACGGGGAATACTGTACCAAAATAAAGGTCGATTCTTTGACCTCCAGACAAAAAAAAAATAAAAGAATTTATGACTCTTCATTGCTCTAAGTGCACGCACGAATATTGAACGCCGAGTATTGGCTAAATCATAAAAATTTAAAAGGACATAAAAATAAATACAATATTCAAGTTGACTGATCTAAGAAGAATACTTTTAAATTTATGTTCTGCAAAATGTAACAAGCAATTTATGGTTTTTTTATCTATAAATGTACAATTAATTGTTCTAACGAATCTTTCCAAAGAAACAACAACAACAACAACAACAACAACAACAAAGTTTTTTCAATATGAAAAGGAAAAAATCACTAGCTGATTTTATTGCAATTTCGGCCGTGCTAAAGGCTTCATCAGAAATCTTTGTGATACCCGTGCAAGCGCGCACTAACGCACTGCACCACAAAGGCGATGAGATTTGAAGTGTCAATTTCTCAGTTCACAAGGTATCACAAAGATTTCTGATGAAGCCTTTAGCACGGCCGAAATTGCAATAAAATCAGCTAGTGATTTTTTCCTTTTCATATTGAAAAAACTTTGTTGTTGTTGTTGTTTCTTTGGAAAGATTTGTTAGAACAATTAATTGTTCTAACTTTGACCTTAAACTCAATAAACGATTTTAAACTATCAAACAACTAGAATTTGTATTTAAAATCAAGTATGATTTCAAAAAAATCATGAATCACTTGCTATAACTGTGCTACCAAACATTAAGAATTTGTATTTAAATCATATAAAGTCAACATAATAAATAACAAGGTCATTTAGGAAAAACTTTAATTCTTTCGAATTTTCATTTGATTTTGTTGAACTTTAGTTTTAAATATAAAAAATAAAGAAGGAAATAATTTCAATAGTATTTTGGCAAAAAAATTGGTTTTATTTGACTATTTGTCAAAAAACTTAATCAATTTTTATCGGATAAGTGATAATTTTTCTTGGAGATCGTATAAAATTAATACGATTAGATTATTCATTTCCAATATAAATTCCTATAAGTGAAGCAATTTGCTGAAAAACTAAATAAAAATTTATTGGTGTTATAAAAATGTTCCACTTTTAGTGTTTTCTAGTTTAATTAAAGCATTATCTTTGTACAAATGCGTGCCTAAATGTAACCCCCCCAGTGGTAAATGGTCATATGACGAAACCAATTATTTCTTAAATACAGCATAGCTGCTAGTCCTCCAAAGCCTGTTTTCAATTCATAATTACATTTGTTTGGACATGGCCGCTAAGACACTGATGCCATCTACCTTACACATTAAGCGAAGATGGGAGTAGGTATGCACAAGAGAAGAGAGATCAAAAAATGACGCACAAGATTTAAGAGAATAAAGAAACACTGTGCGCTTTTTGTACCCTTTTTTTCTCTGTATTTGATAATTTAAACGGTTTTAACCGTACAATTTAGAATAATTTAGAATAAATTTTTTTTTGAGATATACCAAAAATTACTCAAGATATGCACTCATTTTCATGTTGTTAACTCTTGAACCATTAGGATTTTCGCTATGGTTTTTTTCAGCAAAGTTCTTTCTTTTATTTTAGCCAACAACTTTGCAGATCAAATTAATATGATGAAATTGCTTTCAGTTGGTCTTATCGAGTGAGTCTTACAAAAAGTCTTGCTAAAATCAAACAAAAAATTCGAATATTGCGTATAAGCAGAGCTGAGCGATAAGCATTACATGTGTTATTTATTGTGGTAAGAGTTACGATTATTTGAATCTTAATTTAAAAATTTTTTAAATTAGGATTGTGGCAAATCTTTTATCGAATGATCTTAGATTACGTTTGCAGCAATCGTAATTTTGAAAAAGTTAAAATTGCAATTATTGCAATCGTAATCTAAGTTCATTCGATGAAGGCAAATGAGTTGATATCTGAAGTAATAAAAAAAAATGTTTGCACTAAAGATTTTGGTAAAGTGGCAAAACGGATGCTACCACGAGATTCCTTATATTAAAATTAAGTGAAAAACGTTGAAATTATTAAATACAGACTTTCGAGAAATTTAACAAAAAACCTCTCTACGTTAAAAACACAATGAAAACGAAAAGGAACAAACAAAAATGAAAATACGCCACTAATTATTTTGACATAATTTTTACAATATAATGAAAGAATTTATTAACTTTTATAGAGCATTTCAGAGTTAAAATTTGATAATACGAAGTTATTTTATACATAAAACTTTCTTCTGTTTTAAAGATAAAGATTTATAATTTTTACAAACACATTTCACTGCAAAACTTCCTGTTAGAAAACACGATGTTGCCACACAGACAAACAAAGTCCAACTGTTTAAACAATAAAGCAAAAATAATGTGAGCACAAACAAAAAGTGAGCACACACAAGATTTTGTTTCTGCTTACAGTTCTGCATTACAATGTCATCACCGTCAAATTTTTACAAGCGAGCCTTGTGATATATGTACAATTTTCACAGGTGATATTTGTACAATTTTTCGCTCACAAGAGTAGAGGTAGGGTTTAAAATGAAAGTTAATGTTTCAATGATCTATTCGACAAGCCCAAATTTGTTGAAATTGGTACATTGCTCAGTTGTTGTTTTTTCAAATTTTTTTTTCAAACAAATTTGTAAAATTCTTACATCGTTTTTTTACGCAATTCTTGTCTTTATGCAAAAAAATTTGTATATTAAAAATATATATTTTTTACAATATGAAATGTAATGTTAAAATTTATGTGAGAATTTTAAAAAATTTGCTTGAAGAATAGCATTAAAAAACAATCTTCCTAACTATAGTTCGCTGTCTTGATCAGAGAAATTTCATAGTTTTTCTCTATTAAGTCTAAAAGTAGTGTTAATTTGTTAAGAAGTCGCTACAACCACCTTTGTCTCCACTTTAATTTCCATTTCCTATGTTGCTAGTACATTGCACAGCGCTGTGTTGTAATTGTGTCAACTTTCAGCCTCTATTTCCAGTAATTGGCCTCACTTTAGTGTGTGTTAATGGTCAGCTATTTAAATAATTAAACACCAGAGAATTGTTCAACTTTTGTGGGATACAGAACACAAAAACCAAGTACAACCCAAGCACAGAAAAGCAGAAAAAGAGCGCAAAAAAATATACTACAACCAGACCATATTTAAATTTAGGTCAAATCCATTAATTTATATTTATCTGCGTTTTTTTAAACTTCGCCGTTTTTATATGATTTAAAAACAGCATTCATAAAAAAGGACATCTTCGAACTAAATAGTGTCAACAATTCGAAACAAGCGCATCATACTTACGCATTCAGGCAAAGTTTATCCTCAGCAACGATGCACAGTGGCTGAGTCCTATTCAAAAAGTGTCAATAATAGAAGGACTCGTCGTAGACCAATCAAATTTGACACATAAGTTGACGTCAACTATATGAGATCACACTAAAAAATATTTTTACCTCTACCCACAACCACGCCTCCCTCCCATATAAGTCAAAAATTTAGAACGCTATATTTTTTTGTTATTAAGCTTATATATAAAAACCCCACTTTCTCAAAATTCTTAAATATATGTGAAGAATAAAAACTACATAGTAAGGAACTATCTTCGACTGGGTCAAAGCTAAAATACCCCCACACTATTTTCCAAGCTATGCATGTTTTGAAAGTTTGATTACGTCACTATGGGCGTAGAGTAAGTTTAAGCCATCATGCCAAAATTCGATACTTTTGTTCGTTTCCAAGTACCGTAAAATCAAACGCAATCATTTCGAAAGCTTCTGCATAATAACGAGTGCCGTAATAAGAACTAGAGTGCAATATTTTTCCTCGTCTTTATTTAATTTAATTTAATTAAATTATTTAATTTACTCTCGAAAATTATCAAGTTTGTACGACATTATTCAAGCGTTTTTACATTGATCGATTTTAAAAGCGTCTTTCAATTTTCTAGCTTTTTTCTAGCTTTTTTCTGCTGGAAGATATGCGTGTCCAAATATGACACATGTTATTTTTATTTTATTTTTTCACAACTTAGAAATTCGAATAAGCAATTCAAGTTGAAACAGTAAGAAAACGGTAAAAGATTTCTTGATTTTGTGTTTTGCGTTAGTTAAAATTAAGGTTTTTTTATTTTTCTTAGTATTTATTTTGACATTTTGTGTTTTGAAAAATTTAAAGTTTTCAAAAAACTAACCCTAAATTTTTTTGCAATGTAATTTTCAAAGTCTTTTTGTTGTAATGATTTTGAAGCTGGCAGTATTTCAGTAAAAAGGTCCTCCCTTACAGATAATCCGAGTTCAAAGCTAAAAGCACTTTGTGCTTTTCTTAAAAAAAATGATTTCGAAAATTTCACTTTGATCTTAAGTAAGCACAAAAACATATACATCTTGTTAAATTTTATTCTGTTTCATTTCGAACTTTAATTGTTCATTCTTTTACGATGAATAATGAATAAAAAAATAATATAAGTATTTATAACAATTGCAAAAAGCGTATTGTTTTCAGCATTAACCAACTCAAGTGTTATTAAAATAAATATATTAAAAAATTGTTTTGTTTAATAATAAATCAAGATAAAAAAAGAATGCATGTGTCATATAAAATAAGTAGTGGCCTGCATATATAGGATATGTAGGATAAATGTGTTAATTATGCCATAATAAAAAGAAATAAAACAACAACTCGACAAACAAGTATTTTTGTCTACCGCCTTTCGATTACGCTTACCGTTGCTTTTCTTGTAGAAAAACGTATTAAAACTGATGGAGTAAGGAGGGTTCCATCAAGGACTTTACAAACTTAAGATAGAGTTACAGCAGGAAGACCAAAGTAAATTTATACGGTTGTGGCATTTGCGAGAAATCCGCTATTTTTCCGCCTTTGCTTGAACTGTCAAATGTGTTTGTCTTTGTTCTATGCATTCATTTTCTTGATTTCTTTTCATCCATAAAATAAGGGCGATGATGCCATATGGCATCACTAAGTCGGATGTCGCAAAACTAACCGTATCACATAAAAATTAGTCAAAATAAAAATTAGGTAAAAACTACCACGTGTATGGAAAAATTGTCCCGTCTTTAAGGCGTTAGGGAGATTTAGTATTTTAGTAAAAATATTTGTAAGTCTTAAAATTAAATAAATAAAATTGTTATGGAAGCTTTAAAAGTTGGGTTTCATTATTTAAAAATATTAAAGTTGTATTTTTGTGTCAAAAAAATGAATGCATTATTGGTTTTTGGATTTTGATACGTGGATACTTTTTTCACCTTTTCATTGATACTTTTTTCAAAATCGAAAAGAAACAGCAACAACAACCACAATACTACACAGCTCTGTTGAAGTGTTCTGAGCAGTGTTTCTTCTCTCTATGTGATTACACAAAACAAGTGTAATTTCGAAAAGATTGTACTGTACATGTACTGTGAGCATTTTGTGTAATTTTTGTGTAATTCTGTAGTTGACTGTTTTTGAGGATTCTTCTAAAACAACGGGAATAAAGCTTGAGCATTTGAAGACATTAGTGGATGAAGGTGATTTGTATCATTTTCGGATTTTCGGTGTTATTTGCAAGGATGAAGGTATTATGTGCACATAAAACATTTTTAAACTTAAAACAGCCATGTTTTTAGCTATTTTAGAAATAAGTTACTTCACAAAGTTTGATTTAGTATAGATTTCAGTGCAAATGTGAAAGTTTGAACTCAATTTTCTCGAAACTAGATAATTTCTACATATCACTTTCATCCACTCATGTCTTCATTTATATGATAAAGTAACGAAAATTTATGTCATATGTCCTAAGCAATATTACATATATTAACATTATTTTTCTATCAGAACTTCCATTACTGTACAAATTGAAATCTAGCGTTACTTAAATTAAAAAACCCTTTTACCACAGTATATTAAAGCAAAATATATATAAAATAAAATATCCATATTAGATTTTTGAGATAAGATATTCTTTGAAGATCATAACGAAATTTGTCTCTTTATTTTAGATCATTTAGTCATAAGATTTAGAATCGCAATCCTGTATTGAATCTTATTAGAAAATGTTTTTAGTCTAAAAAATCCTTTTGGAGAGGAACTTTTTCCTAACCTTGGGTCGTCAGAATATTCCTTTTAATACATCCATTTTCCAATGTTTTCTAATGTTTCCTAAGAAATAGGCTAAAGACTTATACAGCTACCTTAATTTTTGTCAAGAATGGAATAAATAGCAGTGGAGGAGAATTTTTTGATTCAGAGGCTGATAGGCATAAATTAAATCGGAAATAATGTTTAACCTCTTCTGTATATGTAATTCGAGATATTTTTTAAGCATACTCGAAATGTTTTATGTAATTTAAAATTTTTTTATTGTTCATTAAAATAATTTGTTTTTTATTGCTTTTCCAATATTTTTTTATAGAAAATTAAAAAGAAATGTAAGAAAATAAAATAAAAAATTTGTGCAATTTGATCAGAATTGTGTAATTTTCGGAAAGCTTCGTGTAATTTTGAAATACCTTTGTGGCAACACTGATTCTGAGTCACTCTCTTCTCTCTCGTGTATGCTACAGCAACAATGTTCAACAGAGTCAAGAATGATAGAATACAAAGATTGCGACGAAGACAAGAAAATGAGTACAACAAAATTGTCGTTCTGCGCATGTACGTCATAATATCAATGCTCTTTTGGAGAGCGTTCACTTTGCATACGATTTCTACACAGAAATGAAAATTGCATACATTTTAGTTTGTACAATTTAAATAAAAGAAGTAAGAAGCAATTTATTGGAACGAGAAGAAGGTAAATTTATTAAGTACTCCTTTGCAAACATTGTTTTTACTACTATATTATTACAGCCAGTATGCAGCATAGTCAAAAAAAAATTTGTCTGAGAAACCAACTTCAGTGAGCATTATTTTTCGACTTGGATTTTATAAAAATGTTTATTAAGAGTTTAATTGATGTAGTTTAAAAATTCCCAGATATTTTATTTCCATTAATTTACCAGTGAATTGAAAGGACAAATAAATGATAGTCCAAGTTTTTAAATAATGAAACAAATTTTGTTAAGTTAATATATTTTTGTTTTCGTTTGTGTGCGTTTTCTACAATTTCTTGGTTTAATTTTTGTATTTCTTGCAAACATCAGGTTTCTGAAAAATATTTGTTTGCTACTGTTACTACAATTAGCAGCTGCACACTTCATTTTTTAAATTTTAAGTTAAAAACTCGCAAATATACTTCGATATATACACAATTAAATAAAACACAACCGATCGCAGTACGTTTCTCAATGAAATATAATATTGTGACGTAGTCAACTGAACAGCTGGTTGTCAAACTCGATTAGCAGAAGTAACGGACATGCGCAAAGCGTAATCTCTTATTCTATCATTCTTGCAACAGAGTTGTGTTGCTAATGGTTTGCACTGTCCCATTAGGAAAAAAGTTTTTTACATTAGCTTAGTTTTAAACTATCTTAACCCATTAAAAGCCAACAGTCTTTCAAATTAAAAATTATTCATTCTGTTTATTTAGTATAAATGAAAGGAACATAAAGAACTTAAAAAATGTGAAAAAATAAAAAAAAACGTGTTTATTGAAGGTTTTTGAGGCTGTACCCAAGCAGGTACAATGGATCAATGCATGTATTCATGTATACTTATTTTTTTTGTATGAAAATTTTTGAAGCACTCCTTTTCTGCACACATAGCTAGGTCACATAGTTCACAACTCCATCTTGTTCGGTTGTGGCATTGACGGCAGCGTAACGGTTTTTCAATTCTCTTAGGAAAATGGTTTCCAGCAGTAAGTGCTACACTAGGAACAACCGATCGTTTAGATATTGCTGGTTGCGTGTAGTTTCGAAGGTAGTGCCGGACGATGGCACGATGAAACTGCAGTAAGTCCATTTTTGAGCTGTTGGCTTCCTTGTACAATTTCCATGCGTTGACGACGATTGAACTCATCATTGCAGTGAAAAGCGGCCACCACCACTTCTTTCCACGAAATTTTATTCTGTAATTATTTTGTGCTTGATCATGTAGGTCAACGCCACCCATTCCTGAATTGTAATCTGCAATCAATTTTGGCTGTTGGACTCTTATCTTAGTTTTCGCGGTCGAGCACCAGCGATTCACGGAATTCATCGGTTCAATACCTTCAAAGTTCGATCCGACGGTTACAGCACTGTTATCATTCCACTTCACAAAAACAATTTCATTAGCTGTATCGTATCTGTAATCATAAAAACCTCTTTGTTCCTTTTTGAATTCTGCTTTGGATTTCAGCGGACATTTCTTTGTTCTCGAATCCCGTGTAGTACCAATAGCTCGAAATCCTTTTTGTTTCAGCAGAACTAACAGATCATGAGATGTAAAAAAATTATCAAAGAAAACAACGTTATCAGTTGGAATAGGTACACTATCTAAAAATTCCAAGACGACTCTAGATCCGAGTGGCAGTTTTGATTTTTCCGTACTGACATTTTTGGCTCCACAATATGTATCAAGCTGGTACACATATCCACAACTGCTCGTCAGCATCCAATTTTTGAAGCCAAATCGTACGGGTTTGCCTCTGATAAATTTTTTTGAAGAGTGACTTCCAAAATATTTAACCATCGTCAATTGAAAGCTTTTCATGCATATATCCAAATTGGGAAAATTTTTGGCATAGTAGTGTTTGCAAAGGTCTTATTTTTGCCATTTTGTCAGATAGTATCAAATTGCTGTTGTCAGCAAGATGAAGAAATTTTTTTATTTCCTTGAATCTGTTTCGGGACATATTGTTACAAACGACTGGTGAACAGGTGTCTTCAGATAATTCCCAGTACATATTCTCTCTCGGCATAGAGTGATATCCACTTAACAACAGAATTCCCAAAAAAACCTTCAAATCGTTCTCTGTGAATGAAAAATTATGCGCATTACATTGTTAAGCATAAAGTCGCGTTTGATCGACGATATAATCGACCACTTCAGAGTCAAACAAAGTTTCGAACACTTCAAGCTCTGACTTTCCTCCTAACTTCGATATCATTTCGTTCTTGTTGTGCATAAAAAAACTTGTATTTGGCATTTCAATGGAACATTCTCTTTTTGACCATTTGGGAGAATTTTGAACTGGTTTTGAGTGCTGGATTCTGTGACGCAGCTCTTGAAGGGGTACATCGTCTTCGCTATCGCTGCTAAAGAAAACCTCAATATCACCCGGAATATCTTGCGGCATGATGTTAGCGATAAGATCCTCAGCATCACCGTCCTCCTCATCTGTATTTATATCTGCATCTGGTGGAATATACGCAACATCAAAAACATTATGATTTGAAGCCCCTTCCACAAAATCCAAAGCGCTCTCTAGATTGTTAAATCTTCTGCCATAAAAGATTGATGGGTTGATGCTTTTAAACGCCATGTCAAATCAAAAAATACCTAGGAAAAATATAATAATAAAAAACTTATCAAAATATATACGTTATCAGCCATTGTACCCAAGCGAGTACACTGTTTTTCAAACTTACCTTTCGCTTGGAAAATCACTATTTTATGAACAAGTTTTTCCAAATTAGAAAAAAACAAGCCTGTTTATTTGTTAATCAAGTGCAAACTTTTTAATTTTTATGCGACACACTTTTTACAGAGTCAAACGATCACTGACCTACCCAAAATGCACAAATCTGGAAAAGGCTAAACAAAACAAAGCAAAATTTGAAGTACCGTTATTTGCTGCCGCTGCTTTGTCAATGTGCTTTTATTAAGCAGAGTACACATAACACAAAATCAAAACAAACACTGAAATAACTTATTTCTTAGTGAATTTATGGCATTTCAAATATGAGTGTTTTGCTATACCTGTGCAAGTACAATGACCAGTAATGGGTTAATGACAACTTATTCGAATAAAAATTATATTTTGCTCGAATATACTCGAAAATGCCTTTCCAACGGTTTAAAATTTATGTGAATATGCTGACGTTAACACAGGTAAAATGGTACCACAATTTTTTTGCTTGCGTAATAATATATAGATATGTAAGTAAATATATTAAGGTGCCTCGACTTCCATTAGAAAATAGTTACATTTGTACCCCTCTAAAAATTAACCTTGGTCTATTTTATAACGATTCACAAAATATTTTGGCTATTACTATTATTACTATTATTATTTAGCCGCCAGTGAGCTAAAAGATTCTGCAAAAACCTTAAAAAATCATGTTTTTCGTAAATATATTGGCTGGTAGAATAGTTGTAAAAAAAGTTCAGATATTGAAGGTAGGAAAAAGCTCTTCAAATCTGCATCAAAAAATTTTGTAATAGCATTAAAGAAAATGCTGTTTTTTATGTCATTTTTTGAACTTTTTTTAATTTAGTTTCACTTAAATTAAAAACACTTCATTATTTGTAATGCGATCCTCACTTTCAAGATGAAGAGTGAGTGAGCAAGAGTGCTTGCATTCATGGCCAAAATTTCTGAAATTTATACATATTAAATCTTAATTATTAATTATAAAATTAACAAATTCTGAAAAAATTTTGTAAGAAGTTAAAAAAAATATAAATTAAGTTATTTGAATGTCAAAAGTTTATTTATAGAAGGGAATATAATAAAAAAATATCGAAAATTAAGTCTCTTTTTTGCACCAACACTTCCTGCTCTGTTACTGTGCGATCAGTGTGTATGCTAAGTGATGCACATCCGTTCAAACGGATCTCGCCCATTGAATTACGGAGGTAAGTTCTAAGAAATTTCAGGGATGAGAACAATATCTCATTTATCTGAAATTAATACAATTTTAGAGACAGAAAAAGTGTAACATAAACATAATAAATCTTAAAACCTAAATATTCACAAAATTACGATTGACTTAAAACTTTTCGTCTGGTCAGCATTCTAAAAAATGTAAGTAAACTTTTTATAACTCATGAGTAACTTAAAACCGGCTCAGACTTATATCTTTAATTCGAAAGTTAATTTATTTAAAACTCTTAAATATAAAAAAGTCACAATGAAAGGGGCAGAAATGTTAATAGAAACTTGTTTTGTGCCGTAAATTACGAAGAAGCTGTGATACAGTGGCGCCATAAGCACAGCTAAAGAAAACACAGAACTTACAATAAGCTCCATTTGCATATTTGGAGTAAGCCAATCAACTCCAGCGACAAAACCTTGGATGCTAAAATTTAAATTTTCGAGAACCGCTCGTTGGCTGAAGTATACTTTAAAATCTTTCTAGGCGGTTCGAGTTAAAAAGTTTCACTGTTACCATCATCTACAACTGCCGATGTCAAGGGTAGTGAAAACAATTGTGATGATAATTTTGAATGATCACGTTTGATCCGATAAATCACAATGCGTGATTTTCACTATTGCTGTTTACACGATTTCACTTATAACAAAGACTTTTACACGTAAACGCCACTTAAGTATATGATTTGTTAATTTTTTTTGGAACATATTAAAGTTATTCAATGATACAATTATTTAAATGCATTAATTTTTATTAAAATTTCTACTCTCTGAGGAGAGTTTGAACACCGAATATCCCCCCTGGCTACGGCCTTGAGGCAGATAGATATGGCTTAGTCAACTCGGAAGGTGACGCTGATCAAAAAAATATATATATGTACTTTTCTATACCTGCCACGCCTCCTTACATGCGTTATAAACGTAGTTAACAAAGTTAATATACCCCTGGGAGTACGCGTGGAGTATAATTGATAAGCATGGCATGCGCTTATGAAATTTTAGTTTTATGCATAAAAGAGTGTATCGAAATCTAACCCCTAGTTCCGGTACCAAAATTAAATAATGTATAAAAAATATATTCGATTGGAGTACTTTTCTGAACCAATTTTGACGTTCCCCGAATTGTATTTTTGTGCATTTTTGAGCAACTTTTGTACTGCACACCCACTAATGGTTGATTTATAAAGAAAATCAAGCTTATCAATCAATTCCTTGGATATAAAAACATAGAACTGCAAATTTTCATTCCATTTGAAAAATGCTTTAATTAGATTTTACGGTTTTGTTCAAAAAAGTCTACTTGTTTATTTTAGTTATAACTTATTTCTGGTTTTTATATGAAAGAATCTTTCTCTGTTGAATTCTATGTATTTTTATTTAATACAAAAATAAAGTACATTGGAACTGTTAATGTTTACAAAATAAGAACAATTATTTTTTAAAATCCTGTTAAGGACATTTTGGACATGATAGACGATGTCGAAATTCGACAGGTTCCTTACCACTTTTGGGACTCAGAGAGGCAAGTTAAGCTCGTCACGTAGGCGTCAGTGGCTGCTGCTTTTGCATAGCGAAGAAAATTAATAATGTTTTCTATTTTGGAGGGCCGCGTTATAAGGCTGAAATTGGAAACATAAAGCCAATTTTAGTCCGTTACAGGATCTAAGATATATAACTGTTCGTATTTTGTTAACAAAAACAGTTCCGAAATCTACACGGTTAGAAATCTTGGACTAAATTTTAGTCCCACTAAAATATTACTGCATGTTTTTAAAACTTGCGGTTTCAAATTGAAACTTTTCAAATACTAACTCATATTTAAAACTTTTCTGTACTAGAATTGAAACCAAAAGAAATACAATATTACAGCATCAATTTTAGCTTTTTGGTTTAAATTTTAGCTTTTTGGTTTCAATTTTAGTATTTTTGGTTTCAATTTAAGTACAACTCTGTATTACTTTTTGTTTTTAATACAAATAATACTAAATTCTAGTACGTGTGGATACTAAATTTGGATTAAGACCCGTAAAAAGTTGGCCTGGCAATGCTGCGACTCAATATTAGGCGACTCGGTTCATATGTTTGTTTATCGCGCTTTTTATGTGTAAGCCAATAGCTCTGTGGTAAGAGTAGTGAGTTTACAAACTCAATGTCGTGTGATCGAATCTCGCGTTGTTTGATTTTTTTTTTTTAAATATTTGAATCCAAGCTTGTACTACATTTGAAACCAAAGCTGTATTAAAACCATTTTTTAGTATTTTGTAAATACTAGATTTGAAACCAAAGCTGGTGTAAACTTATATGTAGTACAGAAAATATTTCAATTTTAGTACAAGATTTCTAACCTTGTACGTAACTTTAGCATTATACTAAAATATATCCAAAAGTGTTGAATAACTTTCATATAAAAAACAAAATAAAATTATAATTAAATTTAATAACAAGTAGATTCTTTTAAAAAATAAAAAAAGACACAGTTTCGATAGTATCGTAAGTATAGACGTAAAATTCCTTCTTATACAGTGATAGAGAAAAATTCTGTTTTTTTTATTTATATTTTTCGAAACTATTTTAAAGCATTTCATCTTCTAAATAAAAATTATTCAAAAACAAATTTGTTTTTGTTGTCCTTTCCTAAATTCATGTAAAAATTTGTTCTGTTTTTTAAAAAGTTTTTATTTGATATTTTTGGTGATGAATTTATTGTTCTTGTTCATTTGTTTTTTTGGTTAAACTAAAAGTAGTTCAAAGCTATGTTAAATTAATGGAAATAAATATGGGTAAATTTTGAATTATTTATTTTTCCTGTAGTAAAGAGCATATACATATATGTATATTTTAAAAGTAATTAAAATTAAAATTTTAGTTAACAAAATAAGTTTTTAATATGGAAAGAATATAATGCATAATAAAAATAGTTCGAAATTATTATGGTATTTAAAAAATAAATGTAATCTGTATTCTCTATTGTATTTATCTTGCTGAAAATAAACATTTGTTTTATTCGTACTCCAACTCATGGCAGAATAACCAGGTAGGGCCGACTCGGAGAGGAATGATGTAGAAAGCAGAGAAAAGCGAGCTAGTTGTCAAATGCAGCTGTTCATGTCGAGTACAAATTAAGAACAATTAAAAATATTTCAGCTAACTGAACCAACGACAATTACCAAGCAAATCTAAAACAACGACGCACAGAAAAGAGCAAGATCACAGCGGTTGAGCAGCGTTAGAGAGGATGAACCGAATCGTCCACAGAAAATAAAAAGAACTTTGCTTACTATGTCTCTCTTTTCATTCGTTACGCACGAAAATTCTCGACCTTGCGGCGAAAGCAATTATTGCTCTGGTAGCAAGATCTCTTTGTCCCGCTTTTCACTCGGCAATCAATAATAGCCTTTGCCGCAAGCAGTTTGTGGATTATTCGCCTTCATGAGGGGGCTTACGAAAGTCCCCTTTAAACCCGAGTAATCAACAAACTACTTGCGGCGAAAGCAATTATTGCTCATAGAATTGCCGAGTGCAGAACGGCTCTTTGCAGCGCATGCAGAAACAAAACAACAATA
This sequence comes from Dichetophora obliterata, assembly GCA_963920525.1. NCBI lineage: Eukaryota > Metazoa > Arthropoda > Insecta > Diptera > Sciomyzidae > Dichetophora > Dichetophora obliterata. Next base: position 173,979,497 of record OY986435.1, on the reverse strand, counting down.
TCAGCAGCTAGTAGCAACGTTGCCAGTTATGTTGGAAAAACCCCATTCGTGGTAATTTTGAATTGCCCTTACGAATTTTTGTTTTTGGGAATTCTTATTAAATTTATTAATTTGTGGTATTTTTTTAACTGGCGTCGGAATTCAGTGAAGTATTTTTTTAATTTCCGTTTGAGATTGGTAATATTCTTCTTAAATTTTTTTTCTTATTTAGTACACAAAATTTCTTTGTGGTATTTCTAAATGTTTTTAAAATGTTTGTGCATATGGGACTTATTGTGGTATTTCTTAATGCAAATGAGATTTTTGTGGCAATTTTAAATAGGCTTGGGTAGTTCAAGAACGAACTAGTTCAATTGAACTATTCGCACTCATGAACTATGTGAACTAGTTCGTTGATTCTCGTTCTCTTAGTTATTTTAGTTCGATCGATTTTGCAGCGAGTCAGATCGAAATGAACTAGAAAAAAATTTGGTTTTACTCAACAATGGTTTGAGTCCGTGCTGATACAGTTTTTCACTAATGAACGGTAAAAAAAACTTTTTTGCAAAAACAAATTTTTGTGGCAAATATTGTGTGGAATGCCCCATATGCAGTATTTTTATGTAAATTTCTTCTATGTCTGCAGTTAATGATTGATTCGGTCATTTATATCAGCGTTTCTTAACCTTTTTCACTCCGCGGACCCCTAGAAAATTACGTAAAAGTTCAAGGACCCCATTAAAAAAAACACAGGAATACATTTTGGACAAATTATTTTAGTACTAAAAAAATGACATTTTTATAAAAATTAAAAATTCTGTATTAATGTGAAGGTTGGTGCTGCTTTTTTGAAACTAAATTAGTAATATTTGGGTTCTTACTTAGTTGTAATCTCAAATCTGATTCCAATTGTTTCTGTATTTGTTTTTGGTGTATACAAGAGCAGAGAATGCCTTTTCATAGAGGTATGTGGACGAGAAAAGCAGTAAATATTTTATTGCTTCTTCTGATATTTCTTTATAAACATTTTTTAAATTTACCCAAAAACTTGATAAAAACGATTCTTTCTAATAACGTTTTAAAGCTGAATCACATGATATTTATATTAATTGATTTTCCTGTACCATTTTCAAGCCGATTATATCTAAAACATCTGCGTTGAAAGGGTCTGCTATCCAGTTTTTATTTCTGTCGGGTTCTGAAAAATAGTCCCGAAAAGAAAACATCAAACCTCGGAGGTGTTTAATCGTCTCCTCTTTTACTTGCGTTGGCAACATTTCTCCACCAGAGGATTCCACAAACGCTACAAGTGTTGGAAAATGATTATAGTTTTTTTTTAATTATACGATTAGTCCAAAGGTTAAGTTTTTTTATCATAGTTTCTCTTTTATCTTCAACTTGGAAGATGTTGTTATCTCTTCCTTGTAGACTTAAGTTCAGCTCGTTCAGGGCACTAAAGATATCAGCCAAATATGCCACCATTGTAAGCCATTCAAAGTTATTGAAATGATTAGCATGTTTATTGGCGCTGCCAACAGAATTATTAAAAAAAAACATTAAAAATTATTCAATTATTCAAAAACATAACGTGGTGAAAACCCCCGGTAAAAAATATGCGACACAATTTTCTTCAAATTAAATGGAGAAACATTGTGGGTAACGACTCAATATTTGAAAAACATATAAAAGAAGCAGAAAATATTGAAGTCGATGAAAATGTAAAAATTTTTTTTTTTCCGGTGCAGATTGAACTGTATTTAGGCTAAGAATATTAAATGCCGATATTTCCAAAAATAATTATACCAAAAAAAAAGCAAATTCAATATAACCATAACTTAATACATATACACTGCGGTGCAGAACTATAGCCGCACTCTATTTTTACAAAATTAACTATGCCCATGTAAAGAAAACAAAATTTTATTAAAGACATTAGAGAGAACATTTACCGTTAGCAACTTTAGCAAACAACATTCAAAATAATTTTCTCTTTACGAACCGTTATAATAATATTTCTATTTTAAAGCTGGTGCATAACTATAGACGCACATTCGATATGCTTTACTTTTTTGAGAGTTCTCGCCGGTGACGCATTAAAATATTAACATTTTCGAGTTTTTTGGTTAGTTCTTTAGTTAATTTTTTACAATGCCACGGGTTCAATATTTATCCGACATAGAAAAAGGAAAAATTTCCGCTTTTAGAGAAGAAGGTGTCGGCATTCGCGAAATTTCTCGAAGGCTTAAGCGCTCAGACAAAGTTGTTCGCAATTTTTTAAAAAACCCAATTTATTATGGTAAAAATAAGAAAGGAGGAAAAAAAGAAAAGCTGTCTTTGCGTGAAAAGCGAAGAATAATTAATGCAGCTAGTAATTCTATGAAGAGCGGAGCACAAATTGCAAATGACTTAAGTTTAAACGTCTCAAAATGGACCGTTAATCGGGTGCTGAATACTTGTGACCATATTGTTCGACAAAAATTGAAGTCAATGCCAAGATTATTACATCGCCATAAGGTTGCCCGCCTTGAATTCGCAAGATCAAATATGAATACTGACTGGAACAAAGTATGTTATTTTTCAATAACTTACCATTAGAAATGTTAATATTTTTTTTGTTTTAGATAATTTTTTCTGATGAGAAAAAATTTAATTTGGATGGTCCGGATGGTTTCAATACCTACTGGAGAGATTTGCGTAAAGAGCCACGCTATTTTTCAAAGAGAAATTTCGGTGGTGGTTCCCTAATGGTTTGGGGAGCATTTTGTGCAAATGAAATGCTGGAGGTGGCATTCCCAACAACTCGCATCAATTCGGAAGAGTACACAAAACTTTTAAGGACAAATCTGCTTCCATATTTGGAAAGACGCCGCACTGAAAATTTAATTTTTCAGCAAGATAATGCCTCTGTCCACAAAAGTAATGCGACTCGCTCGTGGCTGGCTTCGAATAATGTCGAGGTTTTGCAATGGCCAGCCTGTTCCCCAGACCAAAATCCAATTGAAAATATCTGGGGGATAATAGTTCGAAAAATATACGCTGAAAACAAGCAATACAACAGCATTTCAGACCTGAAAATGAGCGTGATTGACGCATGGGAGTCAATTGATCAGAATGTTCGTGTAAACTTAGTTCAGAGTATGCCGAACAGGATATTTGAGCTTATTCAGCAGAAAGGAGGCCCTACTCATTATTAAATTGAAAAATAATGTAATTTCTTTGGAAAACAGCTTTTAATTTCGTTTTTTTATGTTAATTATTTAAATGCGTCTATAGTTGTGCACCGCCTAAAAAGTGCATATTATGGTATAACAATGAATAAGAATAAAAAAAAAGTTGAAATACTTTCTTTGACGTGTTTTTGTCTTATGTCCTTTTAAAGTGTATCCTTGATTTTCTTTTAAATTTTTTCAGAAAAGGGAAATTGTAAAAAAGTAGGTGCGTCTATAGTATTGCACCGCAGTGTATAAAAATTTGTTTCGTTTTTCGCTATCAAATAAATTTATGGTGAAAATATTCAAGTGTCCCACTGTTATGTATACCCAAATGTTGTTTTCGTTCGAACACAACAATTAAATACAATACGTAAAGAAGAGAGTCGATTGCGAAACTACAAATACTGACAGCAATAATACACTTGCTGGGTTTGCTCTCATCATATGTTTGCAATCGCTGTTCGCATACTGTGTGATGAATACAGTGCAGTCTTCGTTGATGTATAATTTATTTTTGACCTGAAGTGTCTTGGGTTTATTGTATGCAAATTTCTGTTATGATCATTAATTAAAAAAAAAAAAAAAAATTATTAATTCAATTGTCCATAGATTAGACGGCGGACCCCCATATATATACTCCCGGACCACCAGGGGTCCGCGGACCCCAGGTTAAGAAACGCTGATTTATATCATTTTCATTTCATTTTATAGATTTGATCATGAACGAGTAAACAAAACAAACTAAAAGACCTATTGAACTAAAAAATGCAACGAGCTAACATACGTAACGATCTAAAACAGCAAACGAACTATAAGACCTAACGAACTAACAGCATGAACGAGTGCACGAAACGGACTAAAAGAGCGAACGAACTAAATGAACTAAAAGAACCATGATACAATTATTTGACAAGGTAGCCGCGTAGACTGGCTTTTTTCTCACGAGCGGCGATGGGTAGTTGTCAAAATTAGCTGTTTATGCAATTAATCAAAGAAAAGTGAAAAAATAAGCGACGACTTAAACATAGCTAGTCAACCGCAACAAACTAAAAACATTTCAATCAACTTCGCGAATAAATTAAATGAATCAAAGATTAGTTAAAAATAAGCACATAGCTAGTCAACAGCAGCAAACTACAACATTCTTTAGCTGTTTTTGACAACTACCAATCGCCAAAAAGCTGTCACGGCTATCTTGTAAAATAGTTATACCATGTAAAAGAACTATATGAACGAACTACTTCATTAAACTCAAATGAACTAAAAAGAACGATCTTTTTAGTGAACTAAAATGCACAAGCCTAATTTTAAATGCATATGGATTTTGTATTTTTGTGGTAATTTTTAATGATCATGGGATTTTTTTGATATTTTTTTTTTTTGTTGCGGCAGAAACTTTTTTGCTTATTTTTACCATGGTAATTTTTGTTACTGTTGGTAATTTATGTTACTGTGAAATAATTAATATATATTACTGTGAAATAATTAATATATGTTACTGTGAAAAAATACCTTTTTGTCGGAATTGTTTAAAATTTTAACTCGCAACCTTGGCTACTTGTAGTACATTTTTTTGTAACCAAATACTGGCTCTCTAACTATATGCATCTGTGTTCTCTATTGTATTACAACCCAACAAGCCATGAATGTAACTTTTCCAGCTAAACTGTACTTAAAACGGCAGCATCTGATTTGCTGGTATGAAAACGACATGTTTTTGTACCTTTAAGACGTTATCTATATAATTGTAAAGTCCTTTTTTATACTTATCAAGAATCGAATTGAAATTAATGCCATATTCGCTTGATGCGTCGTTTGTTCTTCTCTTTGTCCCTCTCTTTTTCACCCGTTAGCCAAAAATCTCTAAAATATGCATTGAATCTTGTATTGAAATCAAGGTAGTTTAGTTTATTGCTGCAACTTAATAAAAACTATTTTAAGAAAATGATTCAATTGTTTAACAACAAATAAAATTAATATACAACTTAAAGTTTTCTATATGACCTTGTTATTTATTATGTTGATTTTCTATGATTTAAATTCAAATTCTAATTGTTTGGTAGTTTAAAATCGTTTATTGAGCTTAAGGTCAGGTTAGAACAATTAATTGCTCTAACAAGTTAATCAATCAGCTAACTAATTAATCAGCTAGTGATGTTTTCCTTTTCATATTGAAAAGGTTGTTGTTTCTTTGGAAAAAATTTGTTAGAGCAATTAATTGTTCTAACCTGACCTAAGGCTTAATAAACGATTTTAAAGTATCACACAACTAGAATATGTATTTAAAATCAAGAATTATTTAAGCTATCAAACATTTAGAATTTGTATTTTAATCATAGAAAATTAACATTAATATACAACTTAATAAATGGTGCGCTTATATGAAACACACAACGCATAGTTTGCTGACAACGAAACGGTCCGCTCAGTGCTTTTACAAGTGCACACCTTTTTCAACCGAACCGATTGGTTAACTGGGAAACGAAATAAAATTAAAGCAACTGATGTGTATTTATGTATGTATATTTTACATACATATTAATAAAAACAAAAACAACAAGAACAAAAGCAGCACAACAACAAACGATATGATTACGAACCAAACGAGTATACACAACAACAGCAACAACCATAAAAACAGCATAAGCAGCTACTGAAGCAACTGTGCATTTCTCATTCGAATATATGCATTTTTTTTCTTGTTAGATTTTTTGGAATTGGGGGTCAGATTTCTCCCAAACAAGTCGATACACTCTAATGTATAATCACAAAAGAAACTTATTTAGCAAATTTCGTTGTTCTGAAACAAAACTTTATAAAGTTTCAGAAAAAAATGGATTTCGTTTGTATGAGAGCTGGGTGTGGCAGTGGGCAGATTTCTATTACATTTTAAAAATTTCATAATTTTTCAAGAGAGATATTCGTGCCAATTTTCATACCTCTATAATCACTCCTTCTATTTTGGCCAAAAAACGTATGGGGACGTTACACTGTGCGACGCCAGCATCAATGTCATCAAGAGAAATTACTGCCACCATCAACGTGTTGGATGTAGTTAAATTACAGCCAAGGCAGTCAGCAAAAACGAGTACAACTCCACAACGTCAGGTGATTAATTTTCGTGAAATGGCTAAATTAAAGATATTATAAAATTTATAGTTGCACTGCGTGCAAGGAGGTTGAAGCTGCCGTCGTGGTTAAAAAAGCTGGGACATGCACAGCAATATAATCGTAGCATATTAAATGCGGGCTCATTAAAAATGTGGCAACGCATACATAAAATGGCAAATATTGTGTTAACCGAGTTCAAAACATGAGTTGGTTCATGATGTACAGGGTGGTCCCAAAGTTAAATGTAAATCTTTAGTGTTATCAAATATACCCTCTTATAGACTTTTTTATTTCATGCTTTGCTGATATTCAGTTAACACATCCACTTGCAACATCCCATGCTACCCAGTAAAAATTGTATGGATTAATACTGAAATCGAGCAATAAAGGAGTAACGACAAGTTCATCCATTTGGAGTAATAAGGGAGCAATCAAAACGTGTTTTTAGTTCCTCCAAAAAATGTATTGATTCCTCGATATAAGAAAAAATGTTGATACCTCGCTTATTACTCCAAATGAAACAATAAAGAAGGCAAAAATGCATTTTTGATTTACTATTTTGAAATTATTCTTAACATAACTGTTAGATAATTGTTCGCTTTGAGTTTACGTTTTTTCTCAGTTAACACTTTGTCTTTAAAAGCAAAATACGTGTGTTTCAAACAGTTTAAATTCGATACTGTTTAAATTTTGAAGTTATTTGTTAAAAATGTGTGAAAATATTTTTTCTAAGTGAAATTTCATTCGATTAGTGAAAAAAGAAATTGAAAGTTTTCAACTTCTAATTCACAATTCAAATATCACAAGTTTCAAATATCATGAACTTCAATTCGAACATATTCCAAACTCAGCAAGTATTTTCGCCGGAAACTATACGAAGCGCTTCGATTAATGGCACAGGTAAATAAATTAAGCCTCTTAAAATTACTTCATGTAGTAATAATTTTATTTTATTTTCTTCTAAAACATGAAATGAAGATAAAGAAGCAATTCAAAATCTGAAAAACAAACAGCTGATTTAAACCAAGCCTTATTCAGAAGTGGAAACACTGTTTTTTTTTACTTGCAGTAAACAGGTATTCAAATTTCTTCTTTTTTTTATTTAGTTATATTGCAGATTTCTTATATGAAATCCAGGTTTTTTAAAATCAGTCTTGAAAAAGCAATATCTGAAATTCTTCGCGACAACAATATGCTCAAAGTAAATTGGGTTGGCGCGAAGAACAAAATAGCCTTAAACAAATACAAATTATCAAACTTTTTCTTTTTCTGTAATTGCTACATTTTAAATAGAATGTTTTGAATAATATAGTGTATGTTATCTATTTTTCTAATTTTGTTGCAGAATCAGTGAAAGAAAACTTTTCAACACATGTGAATTTTGAAAGAAGTGTCAAACTGGCCTTTCGAAAATGCAAGACCACATTTAAGGAAAGATTTATTATTTAAAACCCGCATTCTCATTATATATTAAATTTTAAATAAAATTATTATTAATTTTATTATTTAAATTTTTTTATTATATAACTTATATTATTTCTATACTTTTAACGTGGCCCTTAAAACTTAGAAGAAATAAATGAACAATTTTTATGTTTTTGTAAAAAAGAAAAATATTTACATATATGAATTTGTGCTCTTTCTGGAGTTAAAAAAGATTACGCCATTTGTGCTCTTTCTGGAGTTAAAAAAGATTACTTTTGTGCTCTTTCTGTAGTTAAAAAGATAACTCCCTTTGTGCTCTTTCTGGAGATAAAAAAGATTGCACCCTCTGACCTCCTTTTTTATGTCAAAAGGACATAATCCTCCGTTGTGATCTCAAAAGTTAAATGTTAAAAAGGAGTACAGAACGCATAAGGCTCGGAGTGTTGTGGAGTTATCCAAGTCTTTGGATGATCCTATTTTTTACTGGGTAATGTCTGTAAGCAGGAAATCTACAACTGTTGTAACAGGAATGTAGAAAACTATTCTACACATCCTTTAAAAGACTTGCAGTTTTGAAAAGGGCAGCAGCAAGCCAATAAACCGCACACTTCCAAAACAAATGCAAACAAAACTAGAAAATAACTTATTATCTTTGTACAGCTGAGGAAGAGTAAATTTATTGAATATCATAAGCATGTAAGCACATAAGTTGTAAAAGTGCTTTACGTAACGGCGGATGTTAAGCACCGGATATGCATATCTTACATCCTTTTATGTTTACTATGTCCAAAGTAGCAAAGTTTTATCTGTAGATATAATTTAAATTCAGTCTTGTAGTTTTTGGGAAAATACTGAGATTGATAGTTTTTGAGAAAATACTGAATTCATTTTTGTTGCTTATATAAATGCTTAAATACTTGTATTGTTTTCATGTATTGCAATGATGAAATATTAATTCATATAAACAAATTCTTAAAAATATGAAAATTGCTGCTTGTCTAACTTTAGCTTATGTTTTATGTAGAATTTATATAATAGACGAAATAGTTCAAAAATTTTTACTTATCAAGTAATAACATTAGAATGAAATAAGAATATTTCTGTGTGCATGAACTCAAAAATGCGGCATACTTTTTGGGATTTATGAAAATGTGGCATTTATCCATGCAGATGTAAACATTTCGAATGTAATAATAAAACAGGGAATTGTTGCATTCAAATTGTTGTATTCAAAACATATTTGAACATTTGAGTGCAGTCATTTTATTGTTTTAAAAGAAGAGGAAAAGATTTTCCAGAAGTTTTACAATTTACTATTTTAATTTATTTTTTTTTTTTTTTTGTTTTTAGCTCTCGTAACTTTGTAGGACAGAATTTAGAGTAGATAATGCAAAGCTTTCTAAAAAAAAATAGTTATGCAGTCTTATTTTTCTTAATAAAATTTGAAATTTAAAGCGGCGTAAAATGAAAAGATTAACAAAGATGTATAGAATTTTCTATTTTAAGATTTATGTATTTAAAAAAGGATCAAGTAAAATAAAATAAGAAAAAACTACCTTCAGAACCTTGTGAAGCACCTGCACATGTTCAACAAACCATAAAAACTACTGTTAAAAAGTTGAAGCAATGAAGTACTTCCGCTGTATCTCAATACTATAAAGCTTAACATGGTCGCATGAGGTTCAGCTTTGGTAAACTTAACCAGCAAGAAAAAAACAAAGAGTAAATAACAGAAAAAAAGTACAAAATAAAAAAACACTACACCAACTATTGCGGAAGAGCAGCAGCAATAAGTTGTTTAAGAAAACCGTCTCTTAAAAAGTCTAAGAAACTAAACTGAGAATGGTAAGAAAAAAACTGATATAAAAACTTTTCCACTCGAACTCTTGGTGGACTGCAAAAGTTTTAAGCAGTCAATAAAGCATAAAAGGTGCGCTATCATAATAAGATTCTTAGCGTTAGAAAAACTAGCTGAAATTCAGTTATTGTGGAGCTATTTGTTTTATCATGAGATTTCCACATTTTTAATTCTAACGTTAATGGAAATAAATAATAGTATTCTCAGGTCACCTAAAAATAGAGACGCGAATATACAATTTTTTTTTTAATATTATGGACGATTTTTGGAAAACAAATAATTCACTGCTTTTGAGTAAAAAAGTATAAGCATTTTTGGATGAACTTGCTGCAGTGAAGCGGTATTCATCAGAACGGCCTAGTATGTAAACATTCTTCTGCCATCTTTGAAGAAACAATTTGGCTTTCATAAGAACAATTTAGAATGTTTGGTTACAGGTGATATTGAGTTTCAAGGAAAGGTCGTGTGTGTCTCTTGCCCTTGCTGTCAAAATCGTCGAATAAGTTCGCATTAAATTTTAAAAGATCCGTAAAATACCGTAATAAAATGGACAATTTTGACCACGGGAAAGACGAGACAACAGACTTAATTTATAAATATTCTGTCAACACACGAATGAAGTGCTTTCTTTTAAGCACCAATCACATAATTACATGTCGAGTGAGTATATCCGAAATACTATAAAGTTCCTTCAGTTCAATGTCACACGTTTTATTTGAAAATTCATGTCACCATTTCTTGCATTTCCTTTGACTGGGTTTGCTCTCTCATTTAATTTATTTGTTACTTAATAAAAAAGGAGTTTGAAAAAAAATAAAATATCTAATTTTAAATAGGCTTTTTGAAGCTAAGTTTTTACGCCTCGTTTTGTGATTTGCTTGAGTAAAATCTCAAAAACGACTCTTTTTTCCATACACCTTTTTCTTAGAGTTGTTGTTGCTTTTTGCTTGCATCTGTTACACCAAGATAATATAAAATAAAAAGTATTTCTTAGTATGGAGCAGGGATGGCCAAATCATTACAAATCACGATTTCTGATTATGATTACATGTATTCAGATTGCACAGATTACTTGATTTTTCTATGTATTCAGAAAAATCACATTAATAACCAAATAACAATACTTTCAATTCAGTAATCATGGTAAGTAATTACATGAGATTATAAAAAATAAAGAAATCATGCAAGGTGATTACATGATTTGTAAAAAAATCAAGTAATCGTAACATGGAATAACATGATTTTTCAGTAAATCAAGTAATCAGTAATCAGACCCAGCTTTCAGTGATTACAGATTACTTCTCGTCAGACAAAAAATTCAAAATTCAAAATTTGTATTTAATTTTATTATTTCAGTAATTGCTTTTTTTCATAATGGTGTACCATAAATACAATATTTCTTCAGCAGCTATTAAAGTGATGTTATTGTTTGTTAGATTGGTTTTGTTATAGTGCTCAGAAACCTTTTCTGTATTTTACTTGCCTCAGTTTTACAGTTGAACCACATATATAAAACAATTATTAGTTAAAAAAATCTGCAATCAGCGATTGGTTAAGCCGGATTACTGATAAATTTCTTAATCAGAATAATTCATTCATTGCTGGAAAATGATTGATTACTTAAATTAATCACTGATTACTTTTGCATGATAACTGATTTTTCAAAAAAAAAAACTGAATACTTTAAAGTTATTAATGATTTTTTTAAGTAACGAAGTAAAAAATTTGCGTATGATTAATTGTAATCAGTAATTTTATTATAATCATTACACTAAAGCAGTTTCGGGCACATTTTAATTTCCCAAACACACAAAACGCTGCTTGAGCGACGCTGGCACATGTACACTGTAAGCTTCTTCGTGTGGCTTGCAATCGTGTGCGTTCGGCTGTTGCTTTGTTTTGATTTTTGCTAAGCATATCAAGTCCAAGGTTTATTTATAAGGTTGTGGCACTTGAGAAATGCACTCTTTTTGCCGCCTTTGCTCGAACTGTCACTGTGCTGTTCTTTGTTATAAGCATTAATTTTCTTCATTTCTTTTCAACCATTCTGACAGTTCGACCGAGCTCGCTCTCAAGTGCCACAACCTTATAAATGAGCCTTGATCAAGTCAGTTGATGTTTAGCACTTGTTGTAAGTAGTTAGGTCTGGCTGAGCAATTTACAAATGCTCAGATAAAAATGATGCCTGATGAATAGGAAAATCATTTTTTTTAAAGAAAACAACGATGGTGACTTGCAATGCATGATTTGTTTTAGCATTATGAGTCGCAACAATATGTTTTCTTTGAAAAGACATTTCTTCTCTTGCCATGAAATCTTTACTAAGCTAATGGTGGTCCGTCTACTCGCTGACGAATTTACGCATAGAATTTATGGTAGAGTTCAATGCTTGTTTTGAAATGAAATTATTAGCTTTCACATACTTAATAAAATTGCGCCACCGAGTAGACGGACGCAAAACACATCTGCATCGATGAAGTTCCAGCTTAAAACGGACGAACGCCAAGTTCCTCTTCGTTTTTCTCTGCTTCACACACAAGCAAAGAATATGATAATATGTGTGTGCCCATCACTGCACTAAAGTAATCATTACTGGCCAACCCTGGTAAAAAGTGAGAACATACTCGTAACCTTTCGATTGATAGTCCAATACACTACCAACTGATCGAATATTCTTTGTTGCGTTGGTTGGTTTATTCAATATAAAGTATTAACTGAAGATATGTTGCACCAGATAACAATCTTAATATATAAAAGACAAGCATACTATCTATCATCTGCACCTATATCGCTCAAACTGTCCTGAAAACCGCCAATTTAAATGAGTGTAAAAAATGTGATGTCTATATCTGCTATCTTAAAAATGAAAACGCCTTTTTTCGATTCCGGACGGAAATTATTCAATATAGGACTTATTATAAATAAAAAGGAACCTAATAGGAATATTACAAAATATAAAGTTTAAATAAACAAGTAAATAAAAGTTTAATCTAAAAATCGTTTTTTGGCGACCACACACAATAGGGTATATTTTTCCTTTCGCAATGTTCTTTGAATAGCATAATGCTTTTAATGGTATTTAAATATAACTTGCTCCGAAGCTTCGTTTTAATTAATGCAAATTCTGAAAATTTTCTTCGTGCTGCTGGCGAGATGTGAGGCAACGACAATATATTAAAAACAAAATGTGTTAAGTCCTTAAAACAGCTTTCTCCCATGCCGTTTTTTGATTTAGAAACTTTATTTCAGAAATCTAACGTATCCATATCAATGTTAACTTCAAGTTTAGAAAAGCTTAGAAGCTTCCATTGAGTGACAACATTTTCAGTGTCACCGTCTATAATAAAAAGAAAATTTGAGATCAATGGTAATACAGAAATTTCCGATTTGAACAATGTAATATTCGGAGTTTAAAATGATAGGTTCCTTATGTCGTCCCTGCAAAAATCGATTCTTCGTTCGACTTGCTTTAAAAGTTCAAAATGTTTTGTTTTATTTCAATCTTTTCTAATTCTGAAAGTTGGCATTTTTGTACATATAATTCTGCTTTACTTCCAATAAATATACCTTTTTTAGGTAAATAATTATCTTTTTTAATATATTTACTTCTCCTAAGGAATTTAGGTTCCTTACAATGTCATTACTTCTAAAGTTAGTTAGTAATAATTTAAAGTTGAGTTCCATGTGGTTGTATAAATGAGGCAATCGGACCTCATCTGACTGACCTTCTGGCTTCTAGCTGACAGTTTTGGAAAGCTAGCAACTGACAAATAATTTTTGTTAAAATTAAATATATTTTGAACACTAGGCTTCCTTCCCTAGGTTAGCAGGATCCACGAAATACTTAGGAAATATTTAGCCAAATCATTAAGGACTTATTACGCATCACCAATTCGCACTTCACGACCTAGAAACTGTATACTTAATTGCAAAAGTCGCATCACCAGATGGACGAATGCAATTAAAACTGTCAAGCTACACTTTATAACCTTTTCGTTGAAACGGTGCCACTTGAATAAACTGACAAATTTTATGTTTGAAATGTTTTGACATTTTGCTTTGCCTTAGTTTAAGTCTCTTGATGATGCGTTCGTAAAAATTTAAAAATTTTCAATTGCACGGGTGATGCTGCACAAAACACATGTTTAATATCATTAAGCACAGACCTATACTATTATTTATTCAAAATCTTGAAATTTTTAAAAAAATTTGCTTGTACAAAAAAAAATGTACCAAAACGATAAAAAATTTACCATTTTACGAAGTAATATTTTACCAAAACGGCAACCCTGGTTCGAATTCAAGCACTACACCGATACGATCACACATGGTATAATTATTTGACAAGGTAGCCGTGACAGTTTCTTAGCGATTGGTAGTTGTCAAAAACAGCTAAGGAAGTTGTAGTTTGCTGCTTTTGACTAGCTATGTGCTTCGATTCATTAAATTTGTTCGCGAAGTTTATTGGAATGTTTTTAGTTTGTTGCGATTGACTAGCTATTTTTAAGTCGTTGCTTATTTTTTCCACATTTCTTTGATTAATTACATGATTAGCTTTATCTTAAATATGAAATCTTCCTTTTTCGATTCCCCGAGAAAAGTTATTCAGAATCGTGCTGATTGAGAATACCAAATTTAAAAAAATATTTCTGGTTTGTAATTGGTTGTAATACAAATTGTAAGCATATCATTATATGCTTCCAATTCTCCATTGACTTCAAGTTCATATTCTTCTAGTTTTGAGTACATAATTTTAGAGGTAAAACGTTTAAACATATCCTTTGTAGGCTCAAATCTTTCGCAGCATATATTAAAATTATTCCAATAAAAACACAGCTTGCATTTTCCCAGTCTTTTCTATATCTTCTTGTTCCTTCCTTCCTTCCTTCCTTCCTTCCTTCCTTCCTTCCTTCCTTCCTTCCTTCCTTCCTTCCTTCCTTCCTTCCTTCCTTATTTTTTGGCATTTTAGCGCTCAAACTGAACAAGTTTAAGCAATATCAGCTGTAAAAAGTGATTTTATGTTTTATGCTGTGGTAGCACTGTTGCTCGTCGAATTAAATGTTAGAGGTGGGAAGCAATTTTGCTTTGTAAAAAGTGTTGTATAACGGAAAAATGTATTTGATCTTCTTTTTAGGGAATTTCGCCAAAATATCGCCAAAAAAAAGGTTGAAACCGCCACTTTTTCGTCAACTTGCCAAATCAAAAATCTTCTCTCTAAAGTGGTCTCTCAAACAGCCAGTTTGGTGAGATATCGCCATATCTGGCAGCTCTGATCGTGAGTACAAAAAATATTCGTAAGTTTTTATTCTGCATGTATCGACTAGTGATTTAATATGTCACTCCAGTGGCTACTTGAGTTTAGTGCAAGGTTGTTATTCGTGTTTATCGGTAAAAGCGTCAGTATGACTGGCCAAGCGGCAACACTCCACGTCGCTATAGCGTCTTTCTGCTTGATCATACTTTCCGGCTGTTGCAAATCAGCACGTATTCTTGGCTTCTTTCCAACACCCGCAAATTCTCATCTTATTATCCACACCGCCATCGCGGAGGCTCTAGCAGAACGTGGGCACAATGTCACAGTTTTTCAAACGTTGCCTCCATTGAAAAATAATACGAAATACACAACAGTGTCGATCGATGTACCGACATTCGATAAAAAGTTTCTCAGTGAAATGATCAACAACGCGAAGCCGATGTATCTGCGTTTTGGTGGGTTAAACGAACAAATGGCCAAGCATACTAATGCTACGTGGACGCATCCCAAGACACAACAATTCTTAAGTGATCACAAAGACTCTTTCGATCTTATAATACATGGCTACTTTTTGAATGATTATTACTTGGGTCTGGCGGCGTACTTTAACTGCCCAATTGTAGTATCATTCATGGTTCAACCAATTTTCACTATAAATCGGATGCTAGGAAATCCTTCTGAGTTGGCGTATGTTCCCGCATTATTCAGTGGCCTACAGCAGCCCTTGGGATTTATGGGAAGAGTGAAAAACTTTTTGATTTCAATGTTTGAGCGAATTGTTTTCGGTACATTACTCGCTCACCACATGAACGAGGTATATGAGTAAGTTTAAGTAACACAAATTTATTGTTCAAGTTGAAGCTTTGATAAGGGGAAAAGAAATAAGTAATCTTATCATTGATATTTTAGCGCATGGCATATTTTTTTATTGTAAAGCAGCTTGCATATAAGCGAACTTGTTTTTCAAACAAAATGGTGGGTCTAACTTGTTCGAAAGAGGTAGCGTTCAAACTAAAGCAACCTGTTCGTCAAACAAGCGAAAAATTATTGTTGTTTTTCGCTAAAATTTTGTTTCACAAACCTGGTTTGAAGGAGAAAATCAAAATTTTTTGCAAACTGGTTCGAAAACCGTGAAATTAGCTTCTTAACTATCAAATTGGTTCGAGCATGGCCGCCGTTCGACGAACAGGTTCCATAATGTGTAAGCCTTTTTATTAAGGCTTGTCTTAAGTTAACCCATTTTATACCAGCGGTCGATATATCGACCACAAACTCTTGTCGTTTATCATAAAATAATTAAAAATATTAGGTAGTGGAATTTAATTAATTTTTGATGATTAGTTTAGTTTGGTATTTCAGCTTTCCGACCATTTATTTTTATACTCTTTTTGTAACCTTTTTAAAGTCTCACCTGGAAGGACACAAAAATAGTGCAAAAATAGCCTATTTTGAAAGGTATTGTACTTTTATATAAAAAAGGGTAATTGATTCAAATAGCCAAAAGTTCAAATAAATTTAATATACAGAAACTAATTTATCACCAGGTGACTGGTCCGCTGGGACCAGTGCATTCTGAGCCGTATTTAGGGGAATAATTTCAGGGGTTCTATGTGGGGGACATATTGCGGCGACTCTATAAAAACGATGGACAAAAATGGAATGACTGCTCTTATAATAATGAAATGTTGTGTGCTGGGTTAGTTTAAGCTAGTTAAGAAAAATTTCTAAAATGGTAGAAATCATACAGCCCCTAGGGATACCTCCCTTGAACCTATATTAATTGCTTACATGATTTTGCATGGGAGGTACATACAAAGGATTGCCGATCTTAACGATACTTGGTCAAAAGACTAGCAACATAAAGTTATACATGTGTGCTCAAAATTTTCGAAATCAGTGGGTCCCTAGGAGTACCTCCCTTAGACCTATATTCATTATTCATCTGATTTTGTATGGGAGGTACATACAAAACTTTACCGATCTTAACGAAACTCGGTCAGAAAGCTAGACAAATATAAGAAAGATGTATATTGATGCTTGCTTGAATCGGTTAGACCCTTGGGGTAGCTAATTTGGACATAATAGTTTTTTACATGGTTTTGTATAGAAGATACAATCAAAAAATTATAGCCTACTTATTTATAACTTCTAAGGCATAAATAAATAAAATATTTTTGTCACGGGCATTGAATAAATTAGGAAATGTATTATAAATTCAAGAAATTATTATAAACAAATTATTTACAAATATTTTTTATTAACTTCATTCCGAATCATCGCTATTAATGCTTTCAATTCAAATCCCAGGATCCCGGGACCTCAGACTTTTTCCAGTCCCGACAGTCCCTGGATTATAAGGCCTAAAATCACGGGATTTTCAGGATCCCGGAATTGCCTTCAAATTAGAGATGGCCAAAGTCGGTCGGTGCTTAAGAGTGATCGGGATTGTTTTTTGTAAAAACCGGTATTTTTTCGGTGTTTTTTTAGAAGGAAAAATACCGTAACACCGGTGAAAAATGTCAAAAACCGACAATGAGCATTTATGAGCATTTACCTGCAACTCTGACAAAAAGACGGCGTTGGTGAATGAACATTGAAAACTTACAAAAAAATAGAACAAAACAAGAAATTTTAAACGTTAATGAAGAGTGGAAATGCAACCATTATCCATTTGAGGCGAAGTGTAACCTCTGCATACAAAGATTGAAAATTGGAGATGGCTCTTCAAACTTGCACCAACATCTACAAAACAGACAATCGGTAAAGATGCAAAAACAGGTTTTCTTATAAACCGGTATTTTTTGTCGGCTTTTAGTTTCAGTGGAAAATCGAAATTTACGAAACCGGTTATCCAAAAAGGAGTTTTTTTTTAAAGTGGCCATCCCTACTTCAAATTGCAAGATTGCAACATTTTAATTTGACATTTGAGTAGAAACTTTTAAAAAAATTTTAATTTACCTCAAATGTCCGAAAATTAAAAAATAAAAAAATATGTTAAAATTGTGTTGAGTCCGAGATATGTTTCTCTTCGGCTGGAAATTTTGCGACCACAATTCGGCCAAGATTGGGGGATGACACGTTAGTATTTTTAAGAGTATATTTTCAAATTCAATCAGCCTAACCAACCAACAAAAATTTACCTTTTTTCTGTTAGTATTATTATGTCAAAAAATATGATTTTAATGAATTATGAAATTGATATATATAATAAATAAATATATATTCTCGTCCTTTATATTTATAAGGAAATAAAATAAATTAACTTTTTAATTTTACAAAATTTAAGTTAACTGTTTTTTTAATTCCTTTGTACAATTTTTTATTAAAAAAATATCCTAACTTTCATATCTTGCACACGAATTCCTTTCTTTTTTTTTTGTTAAAAAAGTACTTTTTATCTGTTTTTCAAATCCCGGGATTTTTTATTATCAATCCCGAAATTGATTTTGAGTCCTGAAATTGAAAGCCCTAATTCCTATACATTTTATGTTTGAAAATTGAACTATTATAAAATGATTTCCTACTTTCAGGACCAATTTAAACTATAATTATATATATATATAATTTTAATTTTTTTCATCTTTCTTGACACAAATTGATAAAAGAGTACGAAAAAAATTTTCGAGAAAGTTTATTTTGCTAGATTTTGTTTTTGTTTTTAAACTCTAAAATGCAATTTTCCATTCAACAGTTCACAAAAACTAACAATGGTAAAAACGTAGTTACTTTTGTTTTTATGAAAAGTGGCAAATAAAATTTTGGGAACAAAACGTAGATACAAAAATAAAAAAAAAAATAGAAAAATCGAAGAGATCGACTTTTTTTTTGCCTTTTCAACATTGGTATTTGTTGTTCCTTAAATTAATACTAAATTGAACAAATTTCAATAAAACAAATCTTATGAAAAACGTCGTAACTTTTTTGTTTATGAAAAAGAGCAAATAAAACTTTGGAAACTGAAAACAGATACACTTCTCAAGACAATATTTAAAATTTATGGAAATCGATGAGACCGAAACTTTTTTTACCTGCAAAAATATGGTAATTTATAGTTTTAAGGTTTCTATTAAAGGTTGAAGTAATTTCTTTAGAAAAATAATATCTTGGTAAAACTTACAATTTTCGTGATCTGAAAATCACTTTAAATAATTCTGCTTTCTTCTTCTTCTTCTTTTTCTTTTCCTTTATAAATATCACGAAATTTAAAAATTTTTATTCTTCTTTCCAAATGTAAAAATACCATACTTTCTGCAAATAATTTGGTAAAGTGTAAGAATCTCGTATAATTTTATTAATAAAAATATTTATAAAATGTTTTTTAATTTTTGACCGCTAAACCATTAGCTTTTGTTTTGCATACCACATTTTTGAAAATGCGAAATTTTTTGATTTTGTATTTTTGTCCCCATTCAACGCACTGTCGCCCCAAATATGGAACTTTTTCACCTTCGATTTAAGATGGCAACATGCAACGCTGTGATACTTGGAAAGGCAAAGCAAAGCAGCACTAAGCAGAATTTTTAATAAAAATATTTAAGCAATATTTTCTTCGTAGTCCTAGTGTTTTCCGTAAATTTTTTCTCTTAAAAATTTATCCCACTATACCGATTACTATTCGTACTCCAGAGCGATTCTTTTCAACATTAAACAGGCTTAAAATTTCCTTGCGAAACTCAACAGAACAAGAAATTCTTGGCGTTGATGAATGTGCATCGAAGATTTAATATTGCTAATGACGAAGTTATCAACGATTTTGCAGCAAAAAAAAAAAGCCAGGCGGTTGAATTTGTTGGTTAAAATATGATTTAACATTTACCAAGTAGGAAGATTTATCAAATATTAAAATCCTTAGACTCTTATCTTAGATCTGTTATTGATATTTTTCTTGTTATAATGCTTTTTTTATTATCATTTTAGTATAATATACCTAAGGCATACAAAAATAAGTTTACTAAAAGGGTTCTTGATGAAGAAGCTCTTCAAAAAGCACTACTCTACATTAAAAATAATATTGAAACGCTTACAACATTAGTTTATCGGCTGAAGATTATTTCTGGATACCGTGTGGAAAGCGAGTTCCTACTTCATGCTGTCAAATACTCCTAAGACTCTGTCAAATCCTCCTCATAAGCAGATTTTAAGATTTGGTTAACGATGGTTTCGAATGCGTTCATGAAAATATGGGTTCCTTTCGTGTGCAATAACTTTTTTATGCAATTAATATCTACCAAACCGCTATGGGAACATATACTACACATCATAAGCTATCGAAAAAAAATTAAAATTTAGTTTTTTGGCCTAGCTTCATGAGAACCTGCCCTTAATGACCCGTTTTATAGGCTGAAGACTATTGTTTTTAATTTAGCTAAACCAAATTTATTTTGTAAATAAACTGGTAATAATAGTAATAATAAACCGTTTTTATAATAAATTTGCCAAAAATTTATTATATTATATTTCATGTACAGCTATTCTACACATTCGACAAAAAATTTATTGCTCTATTTATACCAATGGTTGAAATCTGATTTTCCAGAAAATCAAATATATTTAACAAAAAAAATTTTTTCCAAAATTATTTTTAGCCTGTTTTTAGCTAGACATGAAAATTTCATTAACAAATGAAAACATTTATGTAGCCTGGTACAAAATGGACTAAACATATTGTACATTGTAAATAAAAATACAATTTTTTAGAACATATAACGTATAGAAAGGTATTGGTAGTCAGAAGAAGGTATTCACATTTTTCTCACATAAAATATAAATAAGATAAATCAAAATTGGAGAAACTGTTTCATGTTTATTAAAATACAACTCACAATACACTTCTTTTTTAGTCTTTTAGAAAATCTTTTTATTTCCTTTAATTAATTTTGCACTTTTACTCCGTTTCTTGTAAGGAGTTTTTGTTAAAAATATAATACCTCTTTTCTCCTTTCCTGAACATTAAAAATTTCGAATTGTGCTGTTTGTAGTAAGTGTGTGTCAATACTACTACCTATTGTCAACATTTTTTCACCTAATATCTCAGTTTTTTACTAGCACTCATCCCGATAACACACTTTTTTCGTATCTCTCCAGACACACTGTCAACATTTTGTTCGAAAAGTTTTTTGAGCATTCGTGTTTGTGGCATTTTAATAAACATTTTCAAGCGAATCGAAAAGGTGATTACACATAATAATAAGCAACGTTTTGACGTTCAAAAGGATTTATGCAGAAACATTCGATGTGTTACTGACGTGGTGGCAAATTTTAAAATTGTAGCTAATGGTTACAAATGAAGCACATTTCCATCAAGTGGAAGGCCGTGAAGCATGCAAATAAGACAGATGTCAAGCTGAAATCGTATTTTACATGCGTATTACACATTATTTGTAAAAAATTCGAATGTGCAATTCTAAGGAATTTTTTCAATAAATTCTATTATTTTTCTGTGTTTTCCCTTACGAGGAGTTGACAAATATTAAAAATACAAGATAATGCTGAAATATTTTTGGACACTTTGAAAAATATAAGAAAACAATGAGAAAACTTTGAAAACTACTAAAGCAACTTGAAATTTTTCACTTTTCTTCCACAACGTCTTCATTTTTTTTTTCCATTTTCTTAACTCTAATACATAGAGTGCGGTGGGGTGGAGCGTTTCGTTTTTTTTGGAGGCTCAAAGCACCCCAAAATATTATAATTTTTGAATAGTTTTTGGTTTTAATCGCAAGAATGTACATTTTGCTTAATTTATATGCACTCGGATTTGAACATTTTCGATTTCGTCAAAAAATTATGGGGATACTTCGAAAATGTTCGTTTTTCGATATTTAAAGCATGGTTGAATAAAACTCCCGTTTTATTTTTGATTATAAACGTACTTAAAGTGGGTGTAAACCACTTCAAGTCACTGTTTGTTTATTAACTGAAAAAGCTAAAAGTAAAACTTTATATAACAAACTTATGTTTAGCTAAGCAGTTTGGGTAAGCGTGTATGTTTCCCAAACTGTGGATGACCCACATCGTAATTATTGGTTAACAAGTATTTATTGCAACTCAGGTGTTGCTCAATTAATTAAAGAATCAAAGTGTTCAAAAGTTGACCGAGTTTATGTGCGCGTGTTGCATTTACTATGACAACTAAAACGCGCGCACAGAAACTTGGAAAATTTTAACCACTTGTTTTGCAATAAAAAAGTGTTAAAAGAACAAAACATTTTTGTTGATTTCATCAACAATGGTGGTTAGGTTAAGGTGGCGGCAGGAATGTGGCAGAAGCTGCAGAGACATGTGATATTAAATCTGAAGCAAGTGTTATGTCTTGACCTTAGTCAAATCAAGTTACTAAGCGTTCCTCTCCACAAACTTTTCCTACAACCACCAAATACAACTTTTTTCGTAAATTGATGTGTTTTTAAGTTCCTTTGATTAGGAATAAGGAAAGAAACCGTAGGACCATGGCCCAGCCAGGATTCGAACCCGGGACCCCTGAGCGATAGTCAAGTGCGCTACCACTGGACTATCGAGGCCGCCTGGCAGGCTCCAAAGTCAGCAAGAAACAAAATCTATACATGTAAAAAGTAAAAAACTGTCTGTCTGTATGTGTGAAGCTTATAGACTCCAAAACTACTGGACCGATTGATCTGAAATTTGGACAGACGATTTGGTTCAGATTTGGTTCAGTTTAAGAAGAAAAATGTTTAGCCACACCCCTTTTACCACCCTTAAATAAATTAAAATGCTATATTTCACACGGTATGGGTCTTTTAGCACAAGGCTAAAGTTTAGTAATTTAGTTTTTATGGTAATTGTTGACAACTGTACTAAAAATGGGTTTTCACGCCTCTTTTTACCGCCCACAAATCAACAAAAATGCTATATTTCGCACTTTTTTAATCGTATTAGGCTTAAATTTGCTAATTTAGTTTGTATTTTTACTGTCGGTAATTCTACCACTCACAAACCATTGAAAATGCTTTATTTAATACGGTTTTGGTCGTATAAGAATAAAATTTGGTTATTTGGTTTGTATGGTTACTGTCACCAACTGTACGAAAAATTTTCTTTCACGCCCCCTTTTAAAATATAACACAGATGCATTAAAATTGACTACTGGGTCGATTGAGCTAAAATTTTGGCTTGGTTTGTATGGTAGTAAGCAACTGTACTAAAAATTGGTTTCCACGCCCCCCTTTTACCGCCCACAAACCAATGAAAATGTTTTATTTCAACGATTTTGGTAATATTAGACAAACATTTTGTAATTTAGTTCACATGGTTACTCTCGGCAAGTGCACTAAAAATAGGCCTGTCCCACTTTAGTTAAACTCACTTTTCGGGGGTCAGCGTGGAGTGAAGCAAAGTGCTCCAAGCTTAAGCTAAATTAAGCTACAATTTTGGCAGTCGATTTGTTTCGAGTACGAGATCGTTTAAGGAAAATAATTTTGCCGCACCCCTTTTGACCCCTTACAAAACAACAAAAATGCTATATTTCGCATATGGTTACTTTCGGCAGCTATACTGAAAATCGTGAATATATTCGGCATTTCTTGACATTTTCGTATGTGGCAGTAAGGCGGTCTGTGGCAAAACAAAGTCTGCCGGGAAATACTATTGCTGAATAAAAGTCATCGAATTCAATACAAAATTCTTTTATTTGCCTCTCAAAAATTAATGAAAAATGGGTGAAAAAAACGACTGAAAAGTTACAGTTTCGACAGGTTGCCACGGTTGCCAATGCAATTTTTTGGCATCAATTCCGAACACAAAAATCCAAAGCCTCGGTCTTCTTCTTCAGAACAGGGTTCCTGACGACGACGCTGTTCCTTTTTTGCCTGTTGGTTTTTGCGATGTGCTTCTCTTCTTCTTCTCAGCACTTTTTATTGCTGCTTCAAGAAGCTCCGAACGTTTTTGAGGTGAATTTAAGATGACTGACTTCATCGCCTTTCGGAGACGATTTGACTTCGGCTTTGCTGCAGCCAATTTGATCGGGCCAATACCAACCAAAGTTGAAGGAAGAGAATATGCGGAAGAAGAGGCGGATGTAGAAGCTTGATCTGATAGGCCACATATACTAACACCATCTGATGTAGACACCTCCATGTTCGATTCAACGTCCGTATTATCAAGAACGACGAGAATGTTTGGCACATCTTCAGCCGTTGGCAAATAAGACTTTCGCCGCTAATGTTTGCCGCAAGAAAGTTATCATCGCTGAATATGCTCGCGTTCAGTAGAGAGATACCAGTTGCTTCTAAACCAGATCTAATATTCCGCTGAGTCATGGCCTGCATCATGGCCTTATCAGCAAGTCCCGGCATATGGTGTATTTTGAGTACACGGCCAACATGCGACTGACACCATTCCATTCACTTCTGCGTAAAAGCGCACTTGAAGGGCCAAAACACCGAAACATCTAAAGGCTGCATTTCCGGCTGCAATGTGGTGAAAGAGTAACAACGAAACCGTTATGCACAAGTCGATAACTTCAATGGACATGTGTGATACACCTGCGGTTTGAATTTCATTTGACAAACACATGCTTGAACACATTTTTTAAAGGTAGTTTTTGCGGTATCCTAATTATGCATTTATCTGTGTAAGTAGCTGCAAATTAAAAATAAAAACGTAATTTTGCGAAAAAAAAATTATTTATAAATCAGCAGTGGTACATTAAACATATAGACCTTAAAAATGAGTTCGAAATTCAAGCGGTTGACTCGGGACCAAAAGGTCATTATTTTTACATTGGAGAAAGAAGGAATACCCTGCCGTGAAATTGCAAGGCGGATAGGCTGTAGTCATCCAACAGTGATAAATTTGCTGAAAAAAAAGAACCAAGACGACCGTTTGGAGAGCATCTGTAAGAAAAGGGCTGGGAGAAAGACATCGGACCGAACGGATAACGTTATACACCGAATGAGCCTGAAGAATCGTTTTAAAAGCGCCGTCGAAATAAGAAGAGATCTCGAACAAGAGCACCAAGTTAGCATTAGTGCAGAAACAGTCCGCAGACGACTGCGAGAATTTGGACTTTGTGGTATGAGACCAGCAAAAAACCCCTCCTGACACAGAAAATGCGAGCTAAACGGTTGGAGTGGGCCAGTATGCACAGCAATTGTACTCTCGACCAATGGCGAAATATAATTTGGTCCGATGAGAGCAAGTTTAACTTGCACTGTGCCGACAATCTTCCGTACGTGCGACGTTTTCCAGGAGAAAGATTTAAGGATACTTGTGTAATTAGAACGGTCAAGCATCCTCAGAGTCAAATGACCTGGGGTAAGTTTTTTGTAGAAATACACTATCATTTTATTCGCATGTTTTAATGTAAGAATAATAAAATCACCCTATTAATCGTTTTTACAGGTGCAGAAATTATTCAAGGACCTTGGTATTAAACACATGGATTGGCCTGGAAACTCCCCAGATTTAAATCCAATCGAGCATTTCTGGCATGTGATGAAACGCAAAGTGGCTCAGCATAAGCCATAGAGTAAACTGAAGCTATAAAGAATTTTGTAAGAAGTCTGGGAAAATGAGATTTCAAACATGGAATTGCAAAAACTTGTTGAGTCAATGCCTGCCCGAATCATCTTATTAGACTAAAGATTATAATACTATTTTGTGCACTGTTCAAATAAACAAAAAAATTTTCGTAAAGCTATTTAAAATTTTAAATGTTTTGAAAAGTTTTATATTTGAATATATGCAAATAGGAAATATCCTTTTATTTATTTTGTATGGAAAAAAAATAAAAATACACTTCTGATATTAATAAAATTTTCTTGAAACTCCTATCTCTATTTAATGAATTCATTTTTAAAAAATTTTGCACGTATTTCAAACATAAGCTGAAAAATTTTAAAAATGCTGCGAGAAATGAAGTGGTAAGATGTGCGTGACCACAGGTGTATGTGGTTGTTCATTATCAGTAGCAATGGATTGATGGCAGACGCATGTTTGATGAAATGTTTCATGTAGAGAACAGTGTGCGTAAAGCAGTCAAAATGCGCTCCCGCTCTTCTAAGTTATCTTTGCTATGAGTTTACCATTTTATAATATTCAGAGCGTATGCGGATAAAATATTCACTCTTCTTATAACTCCTCATCTGCTTCCTAGTTTAACAAAAACAAGAAAAAGTAATAAAAAATACAGTATAGCGCTGTATATACGCAGTATACAGAAGTGAAACTTCTTAAAATAAAGGATATGAGAGATTTTTGTGAAAGAGACAGAGAGAAAGAAAGAGAGAGAGAGAGAGAGCATCTTAAAAGAAATGCAACACAAAATTTGCATAAAAACTAGAAAAAAAATATCTATTATAGTTCATATCAAAAAATCTACGATCTCTAGGGATCAAATGCACGAACTGATTCTATTGATTTTTCTCAATCAAAATTTCTTCTGAACACATCTATACTATATCTGCCACCCTGCAGATGGTCCATACAAAAAAACACAAAATAAAAAAATCATTGCTCTTATACACAAAAACGTGATGAGACTAGAAATGTTTTTCGGCTGTGTGTCCATCGGAAACTTTTCAGTCGGATGATCAAATTTTGACAGTTGGTAGAGCAATTTTTGGCATTTTTGAGGTAAATATAATTGTCAAAACTTGTGCTAGCCCAGGGGCTACTACAAATTTTGACAATCGAAAGCGAATTTTTGATTCACTTAAAAATAAAGAAAAACAAAACATCAATTTCCGCGACGTATTTAATTCGAGTGCTTGTACTTGCAACTTATTTCGTAAACTTGTAATATTGTAAACTTAAAAAATAACAAATTAATAAAAATAAAAAAAACTAAAGTGCTTGAGTTTGTGTTTGCGTGTGTGGGCCAACGTTCTCAGGGTACATCAGCAAGTCCAGCAACGTTAAATTGGCTTTCTTTGCTGGCGAACGTCCTCCAAGTGCCACCACCAGCAGCACAAGCAAGAGCAGTGCAAAATTTCTTGCTAGCCAACATCCTGCAAGTGCCATCACCAGCAGGACATATGAAGCGCAAATTCTCCGCTTTCAATTTATTTAATTCACGCCGGAGCATAATGGCCAAAATTTGCCTCTGCGCTTGAGACATGCTGAAACGGTGCTTCTGAAATATTGGAGAGTTGACCAGTCTATTTAATTGTGCTGCACTTGCTGGTGCTGCTCGTGTCGAATCTCGGAGAATGTTGGAAAGCAAAAGAATCAGGAAATTTGCGCTCCACTTGCTTGTGCTGCTAGTGACTTGGCTAGCAACAGGAGGATGTTGGCTAGCAACAAATTTTGCACTGCACTTGCTTGTGCTGCTGGTGGTGGCACTTGGAGGACGTTCACCAGCAAAGAAAGACAATTTAACTTTGCTGCACATGCTGATGCACCGGGAGATCGATGGCCCAGACACACGCACACACAAACTCAAGCACATTCGTTTTTTTTATAATTTTATTATTTTGTATTTTTTAAGTTTTTTAAGTTTACAATATTACAAGTTTACGAAATAAGTTGCAAGTACAAGCACTCGAATAAAATATGTCGCAAATTGAATAAAATGCAAATTAAATAAAATATTTCATGTGTCATCGTCCATTTGACACAGCAAAAAAGACAAATTTATTTCAACACACACAAATTTTATTCAAATTGATATTTTCTATACCACCACGACTGAAAAGTTCCCTTTTGACACACAGCCTTCATTACGAAAATGTTTTGACGAGACTCTAAAAATTGTACTCTCAGTATCAAATTGCCGCCTAAAAAGTTGCACTTCAAAAATAGAATAGCAAAGCAAAACAAAATAAAAGTCCTCGATTAAAACCTATGTTATCGCTCCGTCATGATTGCTACTTGCATTGATTTTAATTGAATTTTTTTTGTTATTTTTGGTTTTGCTAGTTTAATTTTTATATAATTTATTTTATTGTTTTTTTATATATGTTTATTTTTTAAATAAAATTTTAATTGCGAATGACCTACAAGCTTTACTATATCATAATCAAACAATTTAGGAACCATATTTAAAGTCTCTGCTAAAATAACCATTTGGACTGACGAAGAGCGCGCTACTTATTTTGAAATGATACTATTATATATTATTATTTAGGGTTAGTTGGTCATGATTAATCTTTGCGCTAGTTTTTGCTTTTACAAAGCTTAACATATTTCTAATGCAGTCAGGTTTATCTCTTATTTCGAGCAATGCAGAGAAGATATCACCAATTTTCATAGAACATGTCTTAAAAAAACCACATTTCGTCGTTATTTGCAGGCACTTGCAGCGGGGTTGTACTTTATTCGATAAAACGTACTTTTAGCAAAGTTAAGTAAAAAAATTTAGGATATACCTCGAAGACTATTTTTTTATTTTCCTTCAAACTTTAAAAATAACTTTTTTTCACTTGAAAAATCACTCCACAAAACAAACCCTGAATAGTTTTCTTAGTTGCATTTGATTTCAAGTTTTTAAAATAGGTTTCATTAATTAGGGTTTCATTTTTTTTTTTTTTTATTTTTTTATTATGTTTATTTAAACAAAATTCATATTATTTTACTATAAATAAACAAACAGTTAGATATTAAACTTATTATACACTGTGCCATATTCGGGCTCTCAAGTACATTAATTATTTTTATAGGAAATACAAAATTTTTTAAATTTGCTTAACATGATTATACATTATAAAGGATGTAATAAATATCTTTTCATGTAAAGAAAAAATTGAAAAAAAACCTTACTTTAATATTTTAAAGGGTTTGTGGGTAAAAGTCAAGGGATAAAATTATGAAATTAAGTTATTCAGTAAGCCACCAATACTTTTTAATATTTAAGTTTCGATTTATATTTTTATCTTTTAAGTAGACGCTTAAGTCAAATCTGCGATTTTGAGTAGTAATTTCTTTACAATGTATAGATTTGTTATTGGCTCGTCTATATATGTGATAAAATACAGGAATGCCGCATGCGTTTTGAATAAATCCTTTCTTATCTAATATATAAAATTCTTCTGTCACGGGGTACGTAATCGAACTCCTCCGAAACGGCTCGACCGATTTTCATGAAATTTTGTATGTATATTTTGTAGGTATGAGAATAGGTCGTAAAGTATATTTCAACCTCCTACTAACAGTGGGCGTGGCACCTCCCATACAACCCAAATTTGCGATATCGAATATCTTTGGAGTTATAAGCCGCTTAGCCTCGGAATTCGGTATTCGACAATTTACACGTGCCGCTTCGCAGATAAAATTTTGTGAGAGTTGGACAAGGGGGCGTGGCACCTCCCATACAACCCAAATTTGCGATATCGAATAGCTTTGGAGTTATAGGCCGCACATCCTTGGAATTCGAAATTCGACCACAATTTACACGTGGCGTTTTACTGATAAAATTTTATGGGAGTTGGACAAAGGGGCGTGGCACCTCTTATACAACCCAAATTTGCGATATCGAATAGCTTTTGAGTCAATCAAACAAAGCAAACAAAGCCTCGGAATTCAGCATTCGAACTCAATTTACACATGCAGTTTTACTGATAACTTTGTATGGCGTTGGACAAGGGGGCGTGTCACCTCCCATGCAACCAAAATTTGAGAAATTCTACAGCTTTTGAGTTATAGGTCGCACAGCCATGGAATTGAGTATTTGACCACAATTTACACATACAATTTCACTGATAACATTTTATTCGCGTTTGGCAACGGGGCCGCGGCAGCAACGCGCCGGGTTTAAGCAATCTATATATATAAAATGGAATGTGTGTTTCTTTATTTGTTTGTTTGTACCTTATAGGAGACCAAACCTCTGGACCGATCTTCCTGAAAATTTCACAGCATTTAACTGGGACTCTGGCATGATTAATAGGGTACTTTTTCGACCACGCCCACTTTTACGCCCACTTTTTTAAAATTATGTAATGGCTCCCATATAGTTTTTAACAGATTTACTTCAAATTGTATACACATTATACTCCAGGCGAGGTAGAAATAAACATTTCTTATGCCACGCCCCCTTTTACGCCCCTTTTCACGCCAAATTTAAGTTTTAAACTTTTTGTTCTCTGTACAAATTTGTTCCTTCCAACGGATTATTTTTTATTTGGTAGTATATTGCTCTTAATACTGTTAACGTTGCCATATTACTATGAACCACGCCCACTTCACCGCCCCCTTTTTTAATTCAGATACTTACTTATACCACTAACAATGTTTGCTATACAAAATACTTTTTTGTAATATATATTTACCTAAAGTTTTATATAGTTTTTATCTACAGGTAAGGAAGCCATAGATTTTTTATTACCAAATCGCCCTTTTTCGCCCCATTTTACTTTAATTATAATAAATCTGCTTTCAATCTATATATATAAAAATGAATGTCTGTCTGTTTGTTTGTTTGTTTGTGCTTTATAGGAGGCCAAACCCTTGGACCGATCTTCCTGAAACTTTCACAGCATTTTACTATGAATCTGGAAAGAATAAAAGGCTATATGAAGTTTTTGTTTGACAAAGGGGCGTGGCACTGACCATATAACCTAAAAATTTAAATCGCCATATTTTGGGCATTTTTTGACCTACGTTGATGCTATTTGGTACATATGGTATTGGCATAGTTAGGAATACGTACCAGGAGAAAAGTGGGTGGGACCACGCCCCTTTTTAGGAAAATTAAAAATCGCAATATAGTCTTAACTACTGGACCGATCATCATTAAATTTTCACAATAGGATATTCTTACGAAATAATAAATTCTTGACTATATAAAGTTGTGAGTGGACGAAGGGGCGTGGCCTCGCCCATATAACCCAAATTTTAAAATCGTCATATCTTGGGCATTTTTTGACCAACGGCGGCAGTATTTGCTATATATGGTATTAGCATGAATAGAAATACGTACCAAAAGAAAAGTGAGCGGAGCACGCCCCTTTGTTTGCGATATATTGGAGGCTGGACCTGATAACCGATCTTAAATTTTCACAGCGTTCAGCTTTGACTCAGGAATACTTATTACATGATAATATTTTTCGACCATGCACACTTCTGCACCTACTTTTTTACTACGTTTATTAATGGCTATACCACAAATCATGTCATTAAAATCATTAAAATACATATTAATTAAAATAGTGGGTTAGCTCAATTCTCTTTCTTCTACCACTGTCTTCAAAACAGCTGATTTTATAATACGTGTTAATTAAAATAGAGAGTGGGGTAACCCCATTCTCATTCTCCCACAACAGACTGCGAAACAGCTGATTGTGTAATTGCTGCTTTTTGATTGGTCTAAAAATAAAAAGGGGGAGCATGAAGCAAATTACATGCGATTCAGCGCTGAATTCTAATTGGTTTACAACAAAAAAAGAGGCGAAGCATTGCAATAATTAAATTAAATAAATAAATTTTTGTAAATATATAAATACTTTTAATTTTATTTTAAACGAGGGGGTAGCGAAGCACACCGGGTTCAGCTAGTCTAAGTATAAAAACGCCTCAGGTGGTACATATCCGCTTTGTAACGATGTGTATATATAATCATAATTGCCATAATACGGAGCCAGAATCAAATTATTCTCGGTGCATTCAAAGGTTTTTTTTATATGGTTCCTAATGAGATGAATAATGAAATTATCTATCCTACTTACTTTAGCCTTGTTATATAAAAACTTGTTTGATATATATTTTGTATAGCCACTGCTTTCAGATCTATATGTAGAAGTACATGCTCTAAGACATTTTCTTTCAAATATTCTGAATTTTTCCATATAAGATGGAGATATGTTAAACCATATTTGGCAGCCGTATGTTAATATAGGCCATATTAGCGATTGGTATAAAATTATTTTAACTCTGGGTTTAATAAATTTAGAACAAAATAACTTTTTGTACATGAAGAATGCATTTCTTGCTTTTGCAATTTGTATGTTAATGTGGCTATTAAAATATAAAAAATTGTCCAAGTTAATACCTAAATATTTAACCATTTGTTTGTTTGGAATGACGATATTATTACTGGATTTAATACCAAAATCCTTCCAATTATTTTTTATATTGTAGTTACATTTTCCTACCGGAGGGCGGAATAGAATAGTTTCACATTTATTAAAATTTATTTTCATTTTCCAATTTATTGCATATTTTTCTACAACATTAAAATATTTTTGTAACTTTTCATTTATTTTATTAACTTTATTATCTGCGTGATAAATAATAATATCATCAGCAAAACCAATGATGTCATCTTTGAAAGTCACTTAATTAGATGATTCAAAAGGTGGACAAGAAATTAAGGGTTTTTTTTTTGTAAACTATCAATTTTTCTAACACTTCACTTTCAGAACTCTGTGTAACCAAGCGAAATAAAAAATTTAAAAACCTTTTCGGTTTCTTCTTAGTTGAAGTGTTTTCTATCAGAAATCAAAACTTTTTTTGGGCTTTTTCGGAAATTGATTTTTTCTTATTGATGACAAAAAGAAAACACTGTGCGACCAGCGTTGCCGTTTGGCTACAATTGTAGCCAATTGGCTACATTTAAAATTAAAAGCTAAAATGCTACGATGCTTTTTAAATGGCTACATTTTCATAGTTTCATAATTTTTTTTTATTTTCAATAGAAAAAATTGTAAAAGGAACACTTTACATGTAAAAACACAGAAATAAGATTTTGTTCATATCTTTATTGCATTGTATTTAACCTTTAGCACATATATCAATTTTCAGTAAACAAATTTTACATTTTCCTTTCCATATGTCAAAACTATCAATATGATTATGTGGGATGCTTGAAGCACTTGTGAGCTGATGTGAAATAGAAAAATAAATTAATAGGTATATTAATTATTGAATTTTAAAAGCAAATCAAATTAAGATTTGATTTCAAAAGAAAATATTTAGAACTTTTAAAAATAATAACTCCAATCGAAGTTTTATCATACATACAATGCCAATTAAATTTTGGATCTAAATAATTTTGTATTTTGAAGACTTATGTTATATTGATTGTGATAATATCGTAACTCATTGGACTTTATTAAAATTAAGTTAACAACTTGAAATGTGATATCGATATCGATTCCTTATTGGAAAAAGTCTCTTTCATTAAAAATGAACAAGGCGAGCAAATGTTCCCAGATCTTACAAGTTTCGTATTTAATTTATTATATTTGCCTCATTGTTCTGCAGTCGCAGAAAGACAGTTTTTATCCTTTCGACAATTAGAGAAAAAACGAAAACAAGAAATAAATTGGAAGAAATAAATCATGAATTGTAAGGAATTCGTTAAAAAAATTGTATACTCATAGGGCGGGTCGATTTGTGGGGTTGCAAAAAAATTTTGAAAAATCCCTCTTTGAGTGCCCCAATCGAGTCCAAATGTATGACCGATCCTTTTTAACTCTGGAGGGCCGATCCACCCATGCCATTGGCACACCTCCTGGAACCCCCCTGGGAACACTTGTTTGTATGGGGGAACACTCCAGGGGGGTTCCAGGGGGTGTGCCACTGGCATGATCGCAAAACTGGTTGACGGTAAATCAAAATCTTCAGGTTGTTAGACAACTTTTATGCGCTGTTTTGTGTAGAACTAGACCGGACCTAAGACCTACACTAGGTCATTTTAAAATAGCAAAATGACTGTTACATCGTGTTAAGCTAGGCTTAAAATTTTTTTGGCTACATTGCAGCAAGACTTGATACATTTTTTGCTACGCAGAAAATGTAGTGAGTGGCAACACTGTGTGCGACGTCGTGTTGATGAGAGATGTTGAGTTTTCATCTGATGCGATACTTTAGCTAAGCACTTCGCACATAAGAAATTGAAAGGATTTAGATCAGGGCTGGGCATTTTAACACAGTCACATTTTATTTTGTCTTGTTAGTATTGGTGCGCTCTCGAATATCATACACTAAAGTTTGAAGTATCTAGATTTGCAAGTTTTTATGTTTATACCCCAAACATAATGTATATGTGTTTATTTTTTATTTAATGTTTTTATTATTAGTCATCAGTATTGTTTATTATTTATTTTATATCAACAACAAAGCTCCGGCATTTTATTATAAGTGAATAAATTACATTAGTTTTATTGCAGCTACAAATTAAACATTCCGCTTCGACAGAAATATTCTCAGCGGAAAAAAATCACATTCCAATTCAGAGTCAAAAATGTTGGTATGTTTGTTTTGTTGTTTTGTTTTTATTTTAACATTATAAAATCTTATTATATACGAATATTTAATATTATAATAAAACTCAAAAAATTAATTTATGCAAATAATATGAATTAATAATGCAAAGAATCTTAGTAGGTAATATGTATTACTTATAATTAACCCTAATGTATACGAATAAGGTGAAATCTACGAACTAAGAAATATATGCATAAGTATTATAAATCTACGAATAAAAAGGTTAGTTTACATAAGTGTACATAAAATTTGCGACATAAGTCTTAACAGTATCACTGTCAACGAACGACTGAATTATGTTCTCTTCTGCTGTGAGCTTTTTCATGGTATAATTATTTGACAAGGTAGCCATGACAGTTTCTTGGCGATTGGTAGTTGTCAAAAACAGCTAAAGAATGTTGAAGTTTGCTGCTGTTAACTAACTATGTGCTTATTTTTAACTTATCTTTGATTCATTAAATTTATTCGCGAAGTTGATTGAAATGTTTTTAGTTTGTTACGGTTGACTAGCTATGCTCAAGTCGTCGCTTATTTTTTCACTTTTCTTTGATTAATTGCATAAAAAGCTAATTTTGACAACTACCCATCGCTGCTCGTGAGAAAAAAGCCAGTCTACGCTACTACCTTGTCAGTAATTGTGCCATGAGCTTTGTGTACATGTGAAAAGTTACGCTCAGTGAGCTATGGCACATATTACACGATGATCGTTGATCGGCGTTCAAAATATTTTTGTTGTTGCTTTTGAATGCGAAACTGTCAAAAAACACTGAGAGCCAGAGCGGATGAACAATTGTTAGGGCGATCAAGATATGTTCATTTTTGAACGCTGTACACGACAGCAATCACAATCGAAACAGTGTTGCTGGGTGGCAAAATTTAAGATGTGTTCACTTTTAGCAGCTAAAAAGTACTAGAAGTACTGCTTTTTGACTGAAAGGTATTAAAAAAAAGGTTGCATGAAACCCTTATATTTAACAAGAACTCTTACTGGAATAAAGAAAAAAACAATACTTGATCGCGATGAAACGATCATCATGTGACTTACCAACGATCAAAATGTAAAAGAGCGTAAAAAATTGTTCATTGAACGCCGATCAACGATCATCGTGTAATATGTGCCTATGGGGCGCCCAGCGCTGATTTATAAGGTTGTGCCACTTGAGAGAAATGCGCTCTTTTTCCGCCTTTTCTTGAACCGTCACAGTACTTTTCTA
This sequence comes from Dichetophora obliterata, assembly GCA_963920525.1. NCBI lineage: Eukaryota > Metazoa > Arthropoda > Insecta > Diptera > Sciomyzidae > Dichetophora > Dichetophora obliterata. The sequence goes on along the minus strand of OY986435.1, from coordinate 173,944,283 downwards.
TGTTCTATGCATTCATTTTCTTGATTTCTTTTCATCCATTGTGACAGTTTAACCGAGCTCACTCTCAAGTGCCACAACCTTATAAATGAGCCTTGGCCTTCTTTTTGTTATTCATTTACTGTTTCTTGCTCGCGAGTTTTTGCAAAGATAAACTCATTTCATTGGAATTTTTGCGTTCGCTCATTTATTTCAAGTGATCTTGCAAATTAAAAATAAATACGTGTTTTATGATGAACTATATTTTTTGCATTTTTTAATGAAATATTAAAGTGCTTAATAAATTTTTAAAATGTTTCTTTTTGTTTATTTATCATAGTTTCTTATAATTTCAAAAAATATAATGATTTTTTTAAGTTTTTGTAATGAAATATATATTAAGAAAAATACTTAATATTAGTGCTCTAAATCAGCGCTGGGCTCCCCATAGCTGACTGAGCGCTCTCTGAGCGTAGCTTTTCACATGCACACATAACTCACAACAGAAGATAATATACTTCAGTCGTTCACTGACGGTGATGCTGTGAAAACCTATGTCGGAAATTTTCTGTTCACTCTTAAAAAACCCAACTTTTTGGTTTGTAGATTCATAACTTATATGCATATATTTTTTTATTTTATTAAGATTAAATATAATTTATACATATTGCCTATCAAGATTCTTTGCATTATTTTTTTCATATTATTTGTATTCATTTATTTTTTAATACTTAATTTGTTGAGGTTTTGATTTTAGTTTTAAGGATTCGTATATATTAGGATTTAATACTACTTAACCAAACAAAAAACACTTAAAAAACAATGTTTGACTCTGAATCGCAATGCAATTTCTATTCTGCAGAGAACTTTTCTTGCCAAGCAGAATGTGTAATTTGCCACTGCAAGCAAACTAATCTAATTTATTTACTTAGAAGAAAATAAAATAAAAAACAAACACATATTACAGTATGTGTGGAGGTATGAACTTTCAAATCAAGATAAATGTGACAACTATTTCGCTCAGTGTGCGCTATTCGAGAGTGCATCAATACTAACAAGACAAAAAAAAATGTGACTGTGTTAGAATGCACAGCTTTGTCCCAGTGGGCATTTTAGCGAGTGCTACGCAAAAAAAGGCATGCTAGCACTGCTATTGTTGGCGTCAATACACCTTCCATGATCACTGCATTAATGAGTACTTCGGTAAGGCCTACCATTTGAAGGTCCTTATTCTTTTCATTTTATTTTATATGAAAAAATTTACAAAAAAAATTCCAAAAAAATTTTTAAATACACAGAACAGCTTGTAAAAAAATGTAGATTTGAAAAAAAACAAAAAAAAAATTTTTTTTTGTCCGAGTTGGGTCTCGAACCCGGGCTCCCGAAAACTAACACATAATATATTATATTATATGAAAATATTTATATGGAAAAACTCAAAGTCTTTTCTTATATTTTTGTATGAAGAAAATTTATAAAAAAATTCCAAAAAATTTTTAAATACACAGAACAGTTTGTAAAAAAATTTAGATTTAAAAAAAACAACAAAAAAATTTTTTTGTCCGAGTTGGGTATCGAACCCGGGCTCCCGAAAGCGTACTTTCATTTATATTCATGAAAAATAGGCAAGTAATTCTTAACAACCACGGTAGTCGAGTAGGTAAGATGTCGGACTGCCGCATGAGAAGACCATGGTTCAAATCTCAAATTGATAGTCGATTTTTATTTGAAGATGATATTTTTATTGCATTTCCTTCTAACGTGACTTCTCGAAAGAGTGCTTCTGCCAGGTCTTTTTTGAGCAAAGAGAGCGGAAGGCCTGACAAATTTTCCCATTTCATATAGAAAAGCAAGTGTAATTGTGTATGAGTGCGGCAGTACTCTAAAATCCATACGAAGGCCTGCTTGCAGCGCTGCCAATGCCTACTGGGTTATAACCATATAACCAAATAAGAAGTCACGTTAGAAGGAAAAGCAATATATATATCAGCTGCAAATAAAAAACGACTAACAATTTCAGATTTGAACCATGGTCTTCTCATGCGGCAGTCCGACATCTTACCGACTCGTCTACCGTGGTTGCTAAGAAACAATTGCTTATTTTGCATCACTACAAATGAAAGTAAGCTTACGGGAGCCCGGGTTCAAGACCCATCTTGGACAAAAAAAAGAAAGTTTTTTTGTTGTTTTTTAAAATCTACATATTTTTACAAACTAGTCTGTGTATTTAAAATTTTTTTTTAATTTTTTTTAAATTTTCTAAATACAAAAATATAAGAAAAGACTTAGAGTTTTTCCATACAAATATTTTCATATAATACATATGTAATGTGTTAGTTTTCGGGAGCCCGGGTTCGAGACCCAACTCGGACAAAAAAAAAATTTTTATTTTTTAAATCTAAATTTTTTTACAAACTGTTCTGTGTATTTAAAAATTTTTTTGGAATTTTTTTTGTAATTTTTTTTCATTTAAAATAATATGAAAATAATCAGAACCTTCAAAAAGTAGGCCTTACAGACGTACTCATCAATGCAGTGATCATGGAAGGTGTATTGACGCCAATAATAGAAGCGCTAGCATGCCTTTTTCTGCGGAGCACTTGCGAAAATGCTCACTGGGAAATTAACCTTGGAGAAGGCGTTGTTCAACTCAGTTTTTTGCGGAGCGCAATATACGAGTGAATAACATGAAAGAGCGAAAAAAGCGCTCAAGTTTAAGGGCGAATAATATTAATAAGGAGCATGGTATAATTATTTGATAAGGTAGTAGCGAAGACTGGCTTTTTTTCACGAGCGGCGATGGGTAGTTGTCAAAATTAGCTGATCATGCAATAAATTAAAGAAATGTGAAAAAATAAGCAACGACTTAAGCATAGGTAGTCGATCGCAGCAAACTAAAAACATTCCAATAAACTTCGCGAACAAATTTAATGAATCAAAGAAAAGTTAGAAATAAGCACATAGCTAGTCAACAGCAGCAAACTCAACTCCTTTAGCTGTTTTTGACAACCACCAATCGCCAAAAAACTGTCACGGCTACCTTGTCAAATAATTATACCATGGATGAGGAGGAGTGCAATTTTTATCTTCAATTTAGAGTTTTTGCGAACCCTGGTACATGGCAGAATAACCAGGTAGGACCGACTCGGAGAGGAATGAAGTAGAAAGCAGAAAAAAGCGAGCTAGTTGTCAAAATCAGCTGTTCATGTCGAGTTTTTTTATGTTCATGTTTAGCGGTTGAGTTTTGGTTAAATTTGTTTTTTTTTTCTTTTTGCATATTAAACATTTCCTCGGCTTTCTATAGTTTTATTTACACTTTTTTGATAATATTTTCACTCAAATTATAACAAACTTAACACACGTGTCCGCACTGTTTAAAATTTGAAAAGCTAATATTCTTATTTCATTTGACGTTTTTACGAACTTCGTCATTTCGACAACTACTAAACCTTTTCATTTTCTTCTCTTAGTTGACGCGTGAGGGCACGAAGCGAGCCGGCCCTACCTGGTTATTCTGCAATGCCCTGGTATAGAAAGAAATGATCAGTGTCCATCCAGCCTGAAACATTGGCGTAACCGATGGAACCCGGCGGTGAGCTATCAAGGCCCACAATTATGTAGCGCACCAATTCCTTCCCTTAAATATCCGAGAACAGTTACATATATGGCGAAATAATACACCATTAATTTTGGTTGAAAAATACAATGTGCTTGTACACCGAAAACAAAACGGATACTTACGGGCTTTCCACCAAAGCCAAGATTTCCTTCGACAAATCGTCCTCTGTGACACCCTCTAAGGTTGGAAAATGAATATTTACTATATCCAAATAATGGCGGAGAGTAGTTTGAACGATACCGCAGGCAGCTGCAGCTCTACGCTCTGCTTGTTTGTCGATCAAAACCATTTTGATGGCATTAAATAGGTTTGTTGTTTCAGGGGCCTTCAAAATACATTTATTCACGTATTTTCGCCAAATATTAGGTATTCACCTCCAAACAAATGGTGCTTCAAAACTCTCCACTGTCCCCTTTATAAACCATTTAAAACATTTTTGCTTTCAATGACTCAGTTAACAATGCAAAATATTTTTGTAAAGACAAAACTCATTAGTATACATCATATACCATGCTATGGTAAATTGCATAACAGATGCTTGTCAGGCAGAACAAACCATTTTAATATGGGATTTCCATGGAGGTTACAATTTAGTACCGCACAAAAAAAAATAAAAATATATATGATGTTAAGTGACGAGAAGCCTTTTAATTTTTGTTATGAAAAAAGACATCATTACCTTAGGAATATAAAAATTTGTAGTTATAGACAAAGGTATATTTTAAAAATATTTAAATATAGATAAATTTGTAGCTTAAAACATATAAGTTAATAAAATCTTTATAATTTTATTTTTTTAAAAAAGTTGCACCGATAAACGGTGCTCTTAATTTGACTACTACTTAAGGAGTGATTACAATGTTTTCTTACAATTAAAATGAAACTTATTAATTAGCTTATTTTAGCGACTATTGTTGTTGCTTCCATGCACTAGCGAGTGCAGGTGTTTTGGTCAGCATTTTTTTTATTGGGCAGTCGATGTTTTATTGCCTGGTTAATCAGCATTTGTTTTAATTGGAGCGGCCGATGGCTTATTGCTCAATTGTTTGATTCTGCAGTTTCGATGTCTTTTAAATATTGTTTCGCAATTTAATAAGCATTTATTAAATTGGAGCGGTCAATGTGCTATTGCTTAATTGTTGTTAACTTATTCGTTATAACCTTTTATATTCTTCTTTTAAGTATATAGAGAAAACTTGAGCCATACTTATGTGAGTGACCAATAAGATCTAGTTTGTCTTAGGATCTGCGCTCGCAGCCGATTATATTATACATACAATATGTATATACTATCAGTTGTCATACGGTACCCTGTCTTATCTTGATAACACCGTTCGGGTCGATATCATGACGCGTAAAATGTGGCCTTGACCTAGTTTGTCTTGATCTCTCGATACTGCAATGCTGACAACTTTTATTTATACATAAATAAATAAAACATATAAATAATAGATTAAATATAAAAAATAAACAACATATGGCGTTTACAACAAGTGGTCTATGGATTCTATGCAAGTCTTTGTGCAGGAGTTATGTCATTTTAAAAAATGTGGGGAAATCCTGATGTTTTGAAGCACAAAAAAATAAAAATGAATGTGATGTAAGGTCACGAACCAAGACCACAGTTAAATTTTTTTTATTATAAAAAAACGTCATAGCCGGGTGTATAACAAAAATTAAAGACATAGACAAGCTAGATTTTCTAAAATATTTAAAAATAAAAAAGGCACAGTTTCGATAGCATCGTAAGTATAGACGTAGAATTCCTTTTTATATAGTAATAAAGTAAAATTCTGTTTTTTTTCATTTATATTTTTCAAAACTATTTAAAAATATATTCAAATCTATCTATCAAGTAGTACTGACCTTCTAGATAACCTCTGCCACAGACTTAATGAGGATTTAAGAAGCATTCATCAATGGGCTATTAGTAATGGACTACAATTAAATTCTGCCAAGTCATATGTACTACCTATTTGTAAAAACAAACATTACCTAGATAAAATTCCTGACTTCTACATTGGTACAAATAAGCTTAGTGTCGTATCGAAAATCGTAAATCTTGGTTTTTGTATGAATTCGTCCCTATCATGTATTGATCATATAAATAGTGTTGTCCGTAAAGTTTATTATATCCTTCGAAATTTAAGAATGTCTGCAAATCTTTGTACTATTGATCTTAAGCGAATGCTAGTGAAGCAACTAGTTTTACCAGTTATTACTTATTCGGAAGTAGTTTACAGTAGACTCGACTCGTCTTCGCAACTAAAACTAAATATTGCTTATAACTATGCCACGCGTTTTGTATTTGGCTTAAAAAAATTTGACCGCCTCTCAACTTTCAGAAATGCAATACTTGGGTGCAACTTGATTGACTATCTTAATGCTAGAAACTGCATCTTTCTTCATAAAATTATACATAAAAAAACACCACATTATCTCTATGAAAAACTGCAATTCAGCCTTTCTAGAAGATGTAACGTTCTTATAGTTCCTAGGCATAGCTCTCTTAATACCTCCAATCTGTTCTTCATTAATGCCGTAAGACTATGGAATGCTCTACCACGTAGCATAAGAGAAATAACTCGGGCGGAAGAATTTAGGCAATCTATTATGGCTCACTTTTCTACTACTTAAAATCTGTTTCTTTCCTTGTTTTCTTCTTCAATATTTCCTTTTGTATGTTTAAGTTCTAATATTTTAAGATTTTTTAACTAATTAATATGATAAATTTGTTTTTTTTTTTTTTCAAACAATTATTTAATTTTGTTTAATTCTAATGTTTATTAACTTGTTGTTATATCCAAATATATACATATATAAATAATGTTGTTAATTTATACTTATATGTTGTACTGTAAAAGAACTTAGTTCTTATTTGTACTAATGCTATATGAAATAAATAAAAAAAAAAAAAAAAAAAAAAAAAAAAAAAACATTTCATCTTCTAAATTAAAATTATTCAAAAACAAATTTGTTGTTGTTGTTGCCTTCTTTAAACTTACTCGATCTAAAACGCTCACAATTGAATTCATGTAAAAATTTGTTTTGTTTTATAAAAAGTTTTTGTTTGATATTTAAGGTGATGGATTTGTTGTTCTTGTTCATTTGTTTTGTGGGTTAAAACTAAATGTAATTCAAAGTTATATTTGTTTAATGGAAATAAATATGAGTAAATTTGAATTATTTATTTTTCCTGTAGTAAAGAGCATTAACATATATAATATATATATATCAAACGAAAAGTTTTTATAAAACAAAACAAATTTTAACGTGAATTTAATTGTGAGCTTTTTAGATCAAGTAAGTTTGAAGAAGGCAACAACAACAACAAATTCGTTTTTGAATAATTTTTATTTAGAAGATGAAATGTTTTAAAATAGTTCTCAAAAATATAGATATAAAAACCAGAATTTTTCTCTATTACTGTATAAAAAGGAATTCTACGTCTGTACTTACGATACTATCGAAACTGTGTCTTTTTTTTTTTTGTAGCCACATACTGGCTCTCTAGCTACATGCATCTGTATTCTCTATTGTATTACAACCCAACAAGCCATGAATGTGACTGTTGCAGCTAAACGGTACTTAAAACGGCAGCGTCTGATTTGGTTGTATGAAAACGACATGTTTTTGTACCTTTGAACCTTTCTCTATATAATTGTAAAGTCCTTTTTTATATATATCAAGATTCGAATTTAAATTTATGTCATATTCGCTTGATGTGTCGTTTGTTCTTGTCTATTTTCCCTCTCTTTTTCACCCGTTCGACAAAAAACTCTGAAATATGCATTGAATCAGTTGAGTTGCCGTTTATTGTTTAGTTTATTGTTGCAACTTAATAAAAACTATTTTAAGAAAAAGTTACAATTGTTTAACAACAAATAAAATTAATATACAACTTAAAGTTTTCTATATGACCTTGTTATTTATTATGTTGATTTTCTCTGATTTAAATACAAATTCTAAATGTTTGATAGTTTAAATCATTCTTGATTTTAATTACAAATTCTAGTTGTTTGATAGCTTAAAATCGTTTATTGAGCTTTAGGTCAGGTAAGAACAATTAACTGCTCTAATTATTTAATCAAACAGATAGCTAATTAATCGGCTAGTGATGTTTTTTCTTCATATTGAAAATGTTTTTGTTGTTGTTTCTTTGGAAAAAATTCGTTAGAGATATTAATTGTTCTAACCTGACCTAAAGCTCAATTTTATTTGCAATTTCAACGATTTTAAAGTATCAAACAACTAGCATTTCTATCTAAAATCAAGAATGATTTAAACTATTAAACATTTAGAATTTGTATTAAATCATAGAAAATCAACATTCATATACAACTTAATAAATGGTGCGCTTATATGAAACACACATTGCATAGTTTGCTGACAACGAAACGGTCCGCTTCAGTGCTTTAGTGCAATAGTGCACACCGTTTTCAACCGAGCCGATTGGCTATCTGGAAAACAAAAAAAAAGAAAGCAACTGATGAGTATTTATATACATATGTATGTTTTACATACATATTAATAAAAAACAACAACAACAACAATAAAAGCAAACAAGCAAACACAACAACAACCTTAAAAACAGCATAAGCAGCTAAACAGCTTGTGCATTTCTCATACGAATATATTAATTTTTCATCTTCTTAGATTTTGCTATTTTATTAGATATTCGTTTTATTCCCACAAAAACTGATATTTTGGCATTTTTTTTTTCTTCGTACGATGAATATTAAAGACTGTAGGTATACCCCAAAGTGTCAAATATCACTTTGAAAAAAATTCGTGAAAATGACCCCCATACAAACCGCGCTGTAAGACGTAATTAATTCTACGTCAAAATGTTTAGCCTAAAATATATATTTTTATATATAAAAAAAAAAAATATAAATAATGAATTAAATATTTTTTAGTGTACAAAGAAACTTATATACACACTGTAACGTTTACAATTTCTGTGCAGCTCTTAGTTCAGGAGCTATGTCGTTTTAAAGAAAGTAGGGAAATCGCAATGTTGGCAAGCGAAAATGCTCATTTTCTCATAAAAATTTTTTAACTTTGGTTCCGCACGGACTATCGGAGTGAAATTTTCATGCAAGAAAGATATTCCACTAAAAAGCCTTAACCTTTAATCAGGTCATTCCGTGCCCTCAAACCCGAGTCACAGATTAATTTCCGTCTAACTAGGCCATTCCAAACACTGTGGGCTTGTCACTATTAGAAAAACACTGTATCTCAGTTAATATTCTACCAAGGGTGTGACCCTATAAGAAAAACAATATATCTTGAATAATATTGACATTATAATAGTTTTATATATTAATAAATTATCAAATGTGACCAAGAAATTAATAGGAAAAGGATAGAGAATTTGAAGTCAGCTTTTTTTTTTTGTGTAAAAGTTTTTTTGTTTGATTTCATTCACAGAACCCTGTTCCCCGCCGATCGTTATCCATCACTCGATGCAATGCACAAAAATGTATCGCTTGTACTATGCAATCATCATTTCAGTCAAGGTCCCATCAGACCCAATGTTCCCGCACTAATCGATATTGGTGGCATTCAAATTAAAGAGAAGCCCTCGCCGCTACCTGAAGACATTGCCCATGTACTCGACAATGCCAAGAAGGGTGTCATCTACTTCAGTCTTGGTTCTAATGTTCAAGGATCACACTTAAGTCAGGACAAAACGAAGATCATGTTCGATGTACTCTCCAAACTGCCCTACACAGTACTCTGGAAATGGGACGATGCTGATTTTCCAGGTGAAGCTAAAAATATCATCTATAAAAGTTGGTTACCACAAGACGACATTTTAGCTCATCCCAATGTTAAGTTGTTCATAACACATGGTGGTCAAGGCAGTGTAGTGGAGTCACAGCATCATGGTGTGCCCATGGTGGGCATACCACTTTTTGGGGATCAACCCACAAACGTGCAAAATATGCAACTTTCCGGTTTCGGAATTGGCGTAGATTACATCAAGTTGAGCGGGCAAACTTTCCAAACTGCCATACTGGAAGTGCTGCAGAAATCAAAATATAGCGAAACGGTGAAGGAGTTCTCCACTCTGTACTCCGATCGACCCATGACAGCACGTCAGACTGCTGTGTTTTGGGTGGAGTATGTGTTGCGTCATCATGGTGCAAAACATTTGCAATCGCATGCAGTTAATTTAAACAGTTTGCAGCTGATGTCGATGGATGTTATTGGTTTCCTGTTGGCCACATTGCTTACCTGGATTGGCGTCTTAGTGGTCTTGGTTAAATATATTTTACGCTGTTGCTGTGGCCAAAAAGTGAATGAATCAAAAAAAATAAAGTCAAAGTCAAAAGTAGAAAAAAGAAAAAAATCATAAGTTTACTGAAGACTATTGTTACAATGTTACAAATACTTTTTCATTGTAACATTCAGATTTTAAATTTATCTTGAACAGTTTTTGCTTATATTCATGTTAACTCCTATTCTATATAGTTTTAAAGCTAAAAAAATATAATTAAAAAAGTACTTTCATTGGAAAAAATACCGAATATTCTCACTAGTGCAAAGTTCAGAAGATTGAAAGAGGTAATTGACATTCTTATATTATTGATATTAACAAAAATTCTTTAGTAAATCCCCTTTCTTAAGTAAGTCAATATGAAGTGGTGAAAGTTCGATCACTTTTTCGCAACATTTGGCGAACAAGTTTACTTATTCTCAACTTTAAAATATTTTGCTTGCTGCTCACAATCTGCTAATTGAATGAAAAAGTATAAATAACGCGGAACATTATAAATATTATGCAGCGCACACACGCATAACGTATTTATATTAAATATTAAGCATTCCATACATACATTAAGGCTTTGCATATATGCAATACGAGTATTGCACAAAATACTAGCCTTTAAATAAGCAACAAACAAATAGCAAACTTTTTTGGGGTTTTTTTTTATAAAACACAAAAGTGATCATTTCGTGACCACAGAACTGTCCAATGCTCCGGTATTGTTCGGTTGTGTGTCCGTCTAACCGACCGGATGCTTATTTTGTTGGTAAAACGAACACATGTGTGAAGCTGTCCGTGCGGTTGGCCCACTAAAGTAAGTAAAGTAACACATATTTACAAACAAAAAACATATACAAGGGCGTATGCCGGATTTCCTGTTAGGGGGAAAATTTTAATTGTCAATATAAAAAATTCACGAATTTGGAAAAGTTAATTAGAATTAAAAATCGGGAATTGAATGGATTCTTGTGCTTGCCTTTTAGAATGTATTCCAAAGAATATATAAATTTAAAGCAAAACCTATGAATTAGAATCAATAAACAAATATTTTACTGATTCGTTTTTATTGCTGCAGGAATCGATTATGATGTATATAATAAAGTAAATGTTGTTAGATTCTTTTCTTTCTTTTCTTTCTTTAGCTTTTATAGTAGGTGAAAAACGAATTAATTCTGAAACAAATTCTGCTATAAGCGAAAAAAGAATCAATCTGTTATGATTTATATTTTCTGTTTGTTGTTGTTATTTTTGTTTTTTCAGATATTTTTGAAAAACGGTTGTTCTATTGCTTTCCTTTCACGTGTTTCTTAAAAATTTTACTTTCTGTTTGATTTGTCAGCGTTGAAGGAGCAAACTGCTTCAGAAGACCCGAACATTTTAATAATGTTTTGCTTGGTAAGTTATGAAAAATCATCGCTCTTTACTTGTTTCAATCATTTTTCAATGTTTTTTTTTAAATGCAGAGTGCCTCTGCACGGAAGGGTACAACCAGGAACTGTCCCAAAAAGATATCAAGGAAGCTATACGCAAGTCAAAATCTATATACTATACGGAAATTTGAAGCAAAATATTTTTGCATTAAATGTGGTATTATTATAATTGTTTGGTCGTCTATCTATATATTATTTATTCTTTATAATAAACTAATAATTATCTGTATTAATTTGAATTATTCTAATTTAATTTTTTATTAATTATTTAAAAAGAATAAAAGATTTTCAATTCTGCCATTCAAACCTATGCATTATGGAATTCATTCATGTATATCTATTCCAAAAAGGCTTCTTAGCGATTCATTCTTTTCTCATACTCGAAAAATGCATACTTTTTCATTTAAAAGTATCCATGCTATAAGCGAATAATAAAATCAGCAGTGATTCAAGTGGAAGGCAGAAAAGAATGTACTACTTTTTGTAGGACATCACTATGTTAAAAATAATCAATTCTAGAATCAATAATTGGAAAAGTGAATTGATTCTTTTTTCATACACAATTGATTCTTTTTTCCCGGTGGGATCTATTGAATTTTGTATGTATATTAAGACTTTTCGTGTTAAGTCAATACAATTTTTGAATCGGATTTCTACTCTCCTATTAAACTATGTTCTTTGACCATATCACGGTTTCATCGGAGACGAGATGATAGCAACCTGCCGAACGTAATAAAGCAAAACGAGTTGCTCAACTCGTCTGAATCAACTGATCAGTTGGCAATCGAGTGTTATTAATTTTTTTTTAATATGTGCATTGTTGAATTTTGAATAAAATGTGAAAGATGAGTAAAATAGTGGTCAGATTGAAACAAATTGATGAAAATAAAATAAAAACGCACTCTGCACAGCTGTTGTGGTCGAGTTGCTATGATAATATTTATTTTCTACGTCTTGTCAAACTGCTTCATTTAGTTTCGTTTAGTAACGTTTGCTCATTTTGGGTAGCAACATTAAAATGCATTTAACCGAAGACTTCCATTTTACTCGTGATGGAACAATTATTTTTTGTTGTTGGTTAAGCCTTAAGTCTGAGTAGTTAATATACATATTAAGGTGGTCCTTATTTTAAAATATTTGCTTAAATCGATCCACTTAAAATATGCGTATAGATGAGAAATAATGATATATGAAATTTCAGATCAGTCCGAAGTGATTTAGAGGTCGCTCAAGTGGGTGGTATAAACAGTAATATCTAATGTAATTTAATTTAGTTTATTAACAAATTTACTTAATTTAATTTATACAACTTAAAATTAAAAATATAAATTAGAGAGAAAGAGAGAGGTGAATAAAAAAAGCGATAGCAAATTATAAGAACAGAGAAAAGATAGAAATCTGAGAAACAAAAAGTAGATTAAAGATTAGAGAAAAGGAAAAGGTGGATTGCCTAAGAGATACTCTCCCACTGATCTACCTAAGCCTTCGTGGCAGACTATTCCACAACCTAATGACGCTGATGAAAAACATATGGGAAGAGTTTAACGAATAATGCCTTGGAACTATCATAATGCAACTTCTTCTAGACATGCCAAACTGAAGCTTTTCATACAGTGTTAGCCTGGTGTTTTTTCGTAAATTAGTCTATGAAGGTATATACAGTTTCTAGCTTTAAGATAAGCTATCAGATCACATCCAAGTATTGCATTTCGGAAACTTGAAAGACGATCAAATTTACGAAGGCCATAAACATACCGCGTGGCATATTTAAATGCAATTTGAAGTTTTAACTGTGACGAGGAGTCCAGTTTGCTATAAACTATATCGGAGTAGGTTATTATAGGCGAAATAAGTTGAATTACTAACTTGTGCCCAATATCAACTGGTGTTATACTGGCAGACACTCTAAGGTTACGTATTACATGAGTGGATTTTTTTTTTTTAAACCCACAATTTTAAATATTTTATTAAAATTCTGTGGAAATATTTTCTGAAACTATGTCTAATATTGAACCAAAAAATGATACGATCCTGTTTAATAGCCTGATTGTTATGAAAGTTTTTCCAAGAAGTGTACCGTTCTTGAAAATTTCTCGAGTTTGAGTATTCTTACGAAAAAATTTCCACAAATTCAAAAAAACACAATATTAAGAAACAACATCTTATGTGTTTATAGCAGCCTCGAGCTGCATTTTTTTGCAAAAAAACAAAAAACCAAAATTTGGAAAATAGGTATAGCTTTTGAAACTTGACTTTTCTCAAAAATCCTCAAAATGGCTATTTTTGGCATATTGAACACAAAAAATTATAAATATTTGGAAAACATATATTTCTGATTTGAAATTATTTCAGTCATTTTAAAAAATATGTCTGATTTACAGTGGAAAACATTTTTGAAGCCCAGGGTTGCCTAGATATCTGTCCCTGGTTGTAGGTAAAAAAATGCTAAAAACCGTGGCCAATGAACCACGCCTGATGGATGTCTATTCGAACAGAATTTACTTTAACAGTCAACGATTTTATTACAAAAAGTTTCACGGAGTATTTGAGAAGTTTTCATATCGTTGTATGTCCCCTCTTGTTTTTTGCATGCATTTTGAACTTTTGAATACTACTTACAAAAATTAATGTTAAATGTTATTTGTCGATCAAAAGTCGAGGCACGAAGGTTGGTTTATCCTTCTTTTTTTTGCTTAAGCATCGTGTATATGCATATACATGTATAGTATTGTATACACCTCCTATGTTTTTTAATTGATCTCTCAAAATATTTTAAATTTAAATACGTATATTGAATAGCCCGTTTATGCTGGTGAAAAGGCAGCTTTTTGTAAAATGCAACTAAACGCAACATAAAAGCAGCGTTTTTCCACACAAATAACGCTAGAAAAAAGCAACTTAACCACTCTGTTACCTTAAGAAAAACTCACACATGTAACTCTAAGGTCACGAAATGACCTGATACATATTTTATTGAAAGTTATATGGAAATTTAAATCTTATGATAATTTTTACGATATTTTAAGGCTTTAGATAGTTATAAGGCATTTTATTTATTTATGTTTGGAAAGAGTTATTAATATTTATTGAGAATTTATTTGGTATGTTGATGACAATAAGTTGTCCATACGTAATTATCGTACGTTTTTGCGGACATACCGGCTTCTAGCAAACGGTGCAGTGTTCAAATGTTTTGCAACAAATTGATGATGGACAGACAGCTCGATGGCTGGCTTTTCTTGTTTTTTTTTTACAGCACCTGTAGACCTGTAGAGGTAGCGGGTTGTTCGGCTTCTGCCCGAACTGATCGAACAACATCTGTAGTAGCTTGTGTTCATGGTAATCACTCTCTTCGTCGAATAAATTCCTGAACAAGATCACTTCCAAGCTGTTCAAGATATATTCTGCCTTTGAAATTCTTTGAGAAACTCCAATTTGGGAAAAAAATTATCCGTTATAATATTCCGTCCACTATACTCGCCTACAAGGTCTAGCATGACTCTTAGGCCTTAATTTCGCACCAGTGGAGCAGATGCGCATTCTTTCCCCAAATAAATTTGAAAATTGAGACAAAATTTGTTTTACATGGTTTGTTGGTTCTGTTAACTACACCATATTTTTATTTAAATAACTTGGCATTGGGATTTCATTCATTTTATGACCTCCATCAATGCACCTCTCGATATCTCTATCAATATTCCCTTCAGAGCGTTCATAGTCCAAAAAACTCCTCTGCGACATAGTCTTATCGCCATCGTCGGACAAATCGTCATATTCTTCATCTTTTTCAATAATTTGCTGAATCTTGTTCTGTGTGAACCGTTGCGATGACTACTTATATAAAGCCAAAAAATCCATTTCTAAGCGAAATTCTACAAAAATGTCAAATACTTACCGAATGATGTTCGTTTTCCATTTTGCAATTAATTTTAATTGATAAGTTTACACACAAAAAGGCATAAAATATATTATGCACACTCAGAAATCTTGGACTAAATTCTAATAAAAACTGTATTGTATATATGACCACACCAGAATCGAATTAGAATTTAATATATGTCAAATATTAAAATTGATTTCTAATCCCATAATACTAAGTTCTAATACAGAATTGGAATAGAAACTAAGTTTAGAACAATACTATTCTGGTTTATATTTTAATACATTTGTAATCAAGTGTAATACTTCAGTTATTAAAAAGTAATACGAATAAAAAAATTTTTATTAAATATTTATACAAATTGTATTAACCCTAACACTGGTACTATTTACATATGTAAATATTTCAGTTTTTAAATGGCTACAAATTTGATGTTTTTGGCATGATTTGAATATAATTTACATTCAGTGGCTAATTTTTAAATTTGTTTAAATAAACAAAATTAGCCACTGAATGTAAATTATATTCAAATCGTGCCAAAAACATCAAATTTGTAGCCATTTGAAAAGTGAAATATTTACATATGTAAATACTACCAGTGTTAGGGTTAAATAGCAATACAAATTGTATCAAATTGTATTAAATAGTAATACAGATTGTATTAAACAGTAATACAAGATGTATAACATTTAATACATATTGTCCTGAAAAGGTGAAAGGAAAAATTAACATTTATTAACCAATAACAAAATATTTATTCATTTAAAGTTTCTTTTATAACATACGGTTTTTCGTTAACAAAAACTATTTCTTTAGGTTTTATTTTGACAATGTCAGATTTAAGAATCAGAATGACAATTTGACAGATACTTGATAGATATTTGTATAATATTTTAAGACAATTTGTATTATAACTTGTATATAATACAATTTTTATTATACTTTAATACAGATAACATTAAATCAATTGTTTAATATACTTGAAAGTATCAGTTTTAATCAAAAATATATTAAAAAATGCATGATTCCAACGCTTGGCTTAAAATTAATTCCAAGACTTCTGAGCGTGTGGTCATCAGCTGACCTTAAGGTGTGTTCATGTAAGTATTGTGGTTGTAGTATGTCAAAATGAAAAGCCCCACCTGAAAATGTCAAAAGCTTTTTTTGCTGTTTTTAGATGTGAATTTTTATCGTGAAGGATATCACGAAAGGAAATTTGGAAGAACAATTTTTTTTAGAAGAATTCAGAGCTTTAATGACAAAAAAGTCACGAATTGCCCTTAAGGTAACAGGTATATAAAATTTTCATAGTTTTGAAAAAACTGAGTTTTTGTGTTTTTTGTTTTGCCGTTTGTAATTGTTGTCTAAGCCAATATACTTGAAATGCTAATGAGTGTCAAAAGTGTTCTAAATTCGGCAGTTGCTCTCAAAATTATTGCAAAATATAGTGTTATAGTATCAGTTTATGTACTTTGTTTAGTAAACCTTTTTCAAAATATAAAAAAAAAACAAATTTACAATGTCAAAACATAGTATGTGCATTAGGGCGTATCGAAAAATTTAGATAGTATTCTAAGAGGTCAAGATCTCCCAAAAAAAATTTATTGAAAAAAATAAGGATGTCTTCCTTTCCACAAGGACAAAGTTGTTTTTTAAGAAAAACAATAAAAAATCACGATCTCAAAAAGCTTTGATTTTTGTAAGAAAAACTACATATTTCTTAAAGCAAAAGTAAATATAGACTTTAACTAACAATATTTTGGCAAACACGGTGCATTTCTCGATTTTTATCCACAAGGTCCTGTGTGAAGGATATTCGAATCTAAAGGTACACTCGAGGTAGCACAGAATTTTTGATTGCCTAAATTTTGGCGATATTGATTATAGTGTTGGCGTTTTCCTTAAATTTGGCGAATTATTATTTTACATATTTTTTGCATATGCATTTTTGGTTTTTGAGGAATGTATACTTGAATGACATTTTTTAACTTTTTCAATAAAATGAATATATGGTTTTATATGTAGGACACCAAAAGTAGTGGTACCGAAGATAATTTCCTTAATTTAGATTCTTCAAATATTTCTGAACAACACCCTTTCCAAGAGTATCAATTTACAACACCAGCTTAAGACCACGATTTTTTTTTTCTATTTCGATTTTTAAAAAAAATTTTCCTTCCTAGTATGAATTTTATTATTTCGTTAAAACACCTCAACTCATTCACAAAAATGTTATACTAAATTTTTGAGTTTCTGAGTTTGCCATTCGATGGGATGACATAATGACTTCGGACATAAGTTCCGTTCCTACTTCGCAAACGGACGTAATGTTCATGGACTTTATGGCGTTTTCAGACAACTAAAGTGAATAAGCTTAAAATAATAACTTTCCGTACAAGGGCAAATAATTTAATCTTAAAACACACAGTTTTGTATTCCGAATAAAGTTGAAATGCTGTAAATGTAGAGCTGACTTTTTGAAAGCAAAATTTGTAAAAAATAGTGTATTGAAATAAAGAAAATTAGACAAACAGTATTTTAAAAATACTGTAAAAATTACAGCAAACTGATATTTTTCATGAAAAATCGATATATATAACGTGTTCAGTAAAATTGTTTAAATTTAAATTTTTATGGACTTTATGTCCGTTTTGATGTCTATTTGGGCCTATTCTGCCAGATACGTTATTCTGTTATGAATTTTTTGTTATGAATCATAAAAATGCCGACCATAAAAGATCTTTTAAAACTGGTATTCTGCCATTCGATCTTTTATGTCACCCTGTTATCAATCTTCGAAAACAAAAATTTATTTCAATTCTGATAACTTCTGTTATGCTGATTGCTATCAATTGAAAAAGAAAATTTATCAAACCAAAATGCAGAGCGAAAAAAGTTAGTTGATAATTTAGTTATATTGCTTTGAATAAAATTGTAATTTTTATTGGACATAGAGAGAAACAACCACTGTGGAGCAGAGGAAAAAATACTGCTCGTTTTTTGAAGCAAACCCAATGCTCGGTAGGAAAAAGCACTGCGACGCCTCCGTGTCTGAATACAGACCTGAATTTTAAAGGAATTTTTGTGGCTACTGAATATTGCTCCAACTTGCTTATGAGCATTCGAGCATTCACCTTGACCAATCGAAATAGCTGTACGAAGCACGTCAGGAAGCTCGAATGGTCAGTAAAAAATGTATCTGTTATTCTGTTGTCTTTCATAACATATTTCATAGCAGATTCTGTCATGCAGAATACCAGATAAAAGATTATGTAAAAGATTCTTGACAGTTCGAAAAATCTGCTATGATTTATAACAGATTCCATAAAAGATTGTCGTGCAGAATACGAATTTTGGTCTCGTAACAGATTTTTTTACAGCTCAAAAATTTGTTTGGGAAATCATAACAGAATAACCGAATTTTTTCATAAAAGACTCCGCAGAATAGGCCCAAATGTCCATTGACCCTTTGTCCGTGAACATTATGTCGTCCCAAAGAAATGATAACCATAAAGGAGATATGAACAAAATTGTTACATTTCATGCTTGACGTAACTTTTTTTAGATATCAAAATAGGGGAAAAAAACATTTTCCTGCTATTTTAAAATAGATATTTTTACACAGGATTTCATTCAAAACTATTTGCAGAATACGAAATGAGAAAACTAGCTTCGGTACCACTTTTGGTGCCCGAGATATAAACCTTAAAAAATTGCAATCAAGTATACATTTCTCTAAAGCAGGAAAATTTATATACGAAAACAATGCAAATTATTAATTCGCCAAATTTAAGGAAAACGTTAACACTTTAATCAATATCAGCAAAATTTACACAATCAGATAACAATTAAAAGTTCCGTGCTATCTCGAGTGTACTTTTAGACACGAATATCCTTCACACAGGACACTTTGGGTAAAAACTAAGAGTGACATCGTGTTTGCCAAAATATTGTTAGTTAAAGTCTATATTTACTTTTGCTTTAAGACATATGAATTTTTTCTAACAAAAATTAAAGCATTTTGAGAACGAGATTCGTTACTGTTTGTCTCAAAAAACAACTTTGTCCTTTCTGGAGACGAAGGGCTTCTTATTTTTAGCTAAAAATTTTTTTGGGAGATCTTGACCACCCAATGAAACTTTTGAGACCTCTTAGAGTGTGAAATTCGAAAAAAATTGTAATTCAATACCTAATGTGCCCTAATGTGCATACTATGTTTAGACAGTCCAATATCTCAAAAACTATGTACCGTATAAATATACTAGAGGGTAACTATTTTAGATAGAGCAAAAAATTTCTCTATTTAAGTTACCACAAAGTGAAAATCCTAGAAATGGCGTTTGCTATGTTTTATGCTTGCACGAGAGAAGTGTTATTCTGCTATTTTGTATGTGTCACCCTGTATTTCGTTGATTCTACCGAAATTCGAAGTTAATTTTTTGTGGTTTTTCAATAACAAATACAATCAACAAAGGCAATAAGTATAGGATTGTAAGTATTTATATATATTTAGTTTTAATATAACAATTATTGTCATTTACGCCTCTTTTATTCCAGAAAATGGCAAAGGAAAAGCAATAAGCCTGGACTGCTGTAGCACACATATGCCAAAATAAAAGCTTATGTTGCATTATATTTTTATCAATACAATGCCAGCATGAACGCAGTTCGAAAATAGTCTGGTGCTCGAGTTTGAAAAATAATTTTTTTGAATGGATTCCAAAAGTGCAATACATTGAGAGTATACTGTAAAAATTTCAAACCAAAATTAAAAAGATAGCATATAGTCGAGAGCGCCTCATATAGCGCGCTGTGTGTTGTTAAAACTTTAAATCCGTATTTCTCGAAATAACGTTATTTTGTTCGGTCCGGGTGTTTTAAAATTCTATCGGGCCGATTTTGCTGAAACTGATAGACGTTATTTTTCACTCCAATTGCTCAAGTAGATAGCAGAATTGTATATTTTTCTAAGTTTTTCCTATTTTTTCCCCGGTGTCTACAAAAAAAGACGCGTTTTATGAAAATTTATTTCTAGAAACTCGTTTCAATAGATATAAATATATTTACAAAATTCTATTTTGTTATTTTTTAATGAAAATAATCTGCTACCTGTCAGAATGACAAGTCCAACAGACCAATAACATATTTAATTTTTTGAAGCGAAGGTTTTTGCGCCTCGTTTTGTGATTTGCTTGAGTGAAATCTCAAAAACGACACTTTTTTCCTAAGAATTATTGTTGTTTTGTACTTGCGTCTATTACAGCAAGAGAATATAAAATTAAAAATATTTCTTTGTAAACGTATCAGTGAGAATCGAACTCGCACCCTTTCGATCGAGAGTTCTACACACTAACCACTACTCCAAAACAACCCCTTGTGTTATGATGTGATTCACTCAATATTAAGTATTGAAGTATGTTACTGAAGCTATGTTACAGTAGATGACAGGAATGTATTAAAAGGTTTGTGCATTAGCTATCCTACATGTGAATGCGTGAAAATATGATGCAACAGATTGCAAGAATGCAAGGTTGCCAGTCAAAATTCGGAACAATTCCCACGAAAATTACCTTTTTTCCACAGCAACATTAATGAAATACCACCAAAATTCTAATGGTTAAGATAAACAAAAAAATTCCGACCGCAATAAAAAAATTACCAAAAAAATTCCACGATCATTAAAAATTACCACGAAAATACCACTTGTTCTAAAAATACCACCAAAATCCCATAAGCATTTAAAAATAAAACAATAAATCCCATATGCATAAAAAATTACAAAAAAATAGAAATACCACAAAGAAATAATAATGGTATTCAATGAACGGCGTATTAGTGATGTTAATAGAGTAAGAGCGATATATTAACTGAAGCGTATTTTGCAACAACAAAAACGTAAGGGATTTTACATACGCAGCTTTCGACTGTGATTTCATTTTCATTTTAAAAGATAATTGAAAACCAATAAATTCGATAAGTAGACTTGCAAATATTGTTTAATATTGTTTTGGTAGTAATTATATTTTTCTTATTTTTGGCATTTTAACACAATTTTTAAAAGCTTTACACTTGCAAAAAAATCAAAAATTCAGGATATTATTGCCATATGCCAAGAAATGTCTACTTAGTTTTCATGATGGCAAGTAGTTCTTAAAACAAATATTCAATTTAATGGTTTTTATTAAGGGTTCGTTTTTAGAAAATGTACAGCATAAACTTAAAGCTTATATACGTCGTTCATCGAATACCATTATTTAATTTTTGCTTAATAAAAGAGAGAAAAAATTTTTGAGAAGAAAATTGCCGAATTTCCATGCAATTAAAAAATACCATGGAAATTCCCAAAAAAAAAAAAAAAAATTCCAAGACCAATTAAAAATTACCACGAATGGGATTTTTCCCACATTAGTGGCAGCCTAGCAAGAATGTATTAAAAGGATTGTGCATAAGGTATCCAACATATTCTATTGTGAATATGTGAAGCTATGATGCAGCAGAGCACAATAATCGATCAAAAGCATTGTGCATTTGCTATCCAATCCAGGTTCCATTGAACCGATTGAAAATTATCACAAGATGCCAATTGTTTTAGGTGAAGACTTTAATTGCGAATTCAGACATGAATGTTTATAGGCAGTTAAGGCAAGGCTGGTGGACTAGCGGTCGAAAATTTAAGGAATTTTAGGATTTTTTAAAAAGTTAAAATATTGAACAACGATATTTAAATTTTTTATGTATATTGTAACACTCATTGTTGATCTTGTTTTTAATGGCGCATGGGCGGTATTGCAGTTTTTGACTTTTATCTTCTATTTTTATTGAAAAAATAAAAACCAATAATACTATGAGTGCAGCTATGGCTGGCACTAAAAAAACAATATAGAAAATTTTGAAAATTAGGTTCTTAAAACAGCTTGTTTTCTATCGGTTATTAAGTGTAAAATATGCGATGTTCTTGAAATAAAACTTTGATTCTAGTTCCAGCGATAGCCATTAATGTTTTGAATAGCGTATTTAAATTTCAGATGATTCGGCTGAATAGTTTTTTGTTTTAGATGAGTTTAAGTGAAGTTATTACCCGGGCCAGCTATACATCTGCTTTTTTTTCCCACTTTGGACGTAAATACAATAAAAAAACTATAGCTAAATAAAAAAATTTTAACAGTTTAAGATGTTTGTAATAACATATAAAAAAATTGAAACGATTGTATTTTATTTTCTTATAAAAAAAAAATTTCGAAATAAACCTTAAAAATTAGGCCGGAGTACAAGACTACATTCTTAAGTTTACAAAAGTGTAAATTCGCATATGTGGTAGACTGCTAAGTTTTTTTTTGCTAGCGTACAGAAAATTCTAAAGTCACTGGTCGATTTTTCGACCACTGGTTGTAATTGGGTTAAGTCCATCATCACGCTGGATCTTTGTTGCCACAACCGAATCAAGACCATAAATTTCTCCAAATTTATTTTATTGACACCTTCAGCGATGAGCTTGATCAACGTTCTGCCATTTGATAAAAGCGATGAAGTGTGAGATTATTGGAAAACTTCATTATTCAAATCTGCCTCGGAATGAATGCCCCTTGATCATTAAATTATCATAATAAGATAAATATTATAATGTTTTAAGATTGTAATGTTTTAGAATTCGTTTTACACACAAAATCAAGAGCAAAACAACATCCATTATCGGAATTGGAAGCTAAACCAAATGGGGGCTTGCCGGGTAAGCTAGTAAAAATTGTAAGAAAATTAAAACAATAGGTCGTTATGTCAATTTTAAACGAAATTGATCGAAGTTGTGTTTTTTGTAAAATTTTTCTATTCATTAATTTTTTTAATACATTTCAAGTTTAGTTTTGTAAAGTTACCAATAAACATTTCATAAACTATGAAAATTCTTAATTTTTACTTCAGTTATACAGAAACAGACTGTCAAGAATGTACCGAGAAGGGATACTTTAAAAATTCGGTTTAAGAGAGGTTTTAAGCAAAAGCGGTTAAAAATAAAGCATATTTTAGAATATGTTTTCTTAAAAAAGTATATTACACATATATGGGCATTTCCACAAAAAGTCTACCGTGACCAAAAAATTAAAACTTAATAAAAACTTATTATTTTATGATTTTATTTAAGAGAAACATTTTAATTTTATTAATTTAAGCAATTTGTACATAAATTCATTAACCATGATGATCAAATCGTCTGCAAATGTTTAGGAAATGTTTCGTTAACTTTTTTGTTTTAGTAAAATTGGAAGGCATTGGCTAAAGACAACGAAAAAATGGTTGAGGCAAGAATGGGAAATGACAATATATTAAATTTTTTTTTAATTACTTAATTACATAGTTACTTAACTACCTAATTACTTACTGCATCTTTATGTATAACGAAACGTAGGCTGCATGTGGTGCGAGACACGGTAAGCAATACATTTTTCCACATCAAAAAATATTGCTGCTAGTTTCGCTCAGGGCGTTCAGCCATCGTTTCGTTTTACGTAAGGATGCAGTTAATTATCTAATTTAACTGCAATGGAAATTTAAGTAACGTAACGCCAGATCAAAAATCATAATAAAAACGAAGCCAGAGAAGATTTTTAAATCAGATCACTTAGAATCCCTTTTAAAAAAAGTTGTATGCAAAAAAATCTTTCCCAATTGAGAAAGTTTTGCAAATTTGGTTTATTAAGTCTGAAATCACTTCCGTTTTTTGTAACGTAACGCCAGCACATAATTTTGCTTATATCCTTAAATCCTTTGGGTTTATTCTTGTCATTGTTTTTACGTAATATAGTGCTACTTAATTACTACGCAAATATAAGAAAGCTTTTTTTAAATTAGACATTCTCATTCTTTTAAAATGTTTTGCATGTTAATTTTACATAAAAAAAATATATATATTATTTTTTATGTAAATTAACATGCAAATAAAATTATATTTTTTAATTCTAATTATTTTTAAATTATGAATAATTATAAAATTACAATAAGAAAATTATATATTTTTTTAACTTATGTATGTGGTGATTTTTTTTTGCTGTTTGTTTCTTCAGTGTAAATTTTTTACCACCTCACGCGTGATTCTTAATATGTAGCAAAGCTAAAAATGCTCAATAAGGTTTGCCATTTTACCATAAATAGACTAATAAACGAAAAGTGCTTGCAAATTATTTAATTTTATTATCAAAATTTGTGCTCTGTGAGAAAAATGTTTCGCAATTCCATTCCTCAGTCCATTTTATGGTCATCATTATCGACCCACCGAACAGGCTATTCAAGCTATTGTGACTAAATTTCGCACCAGTTTTACTTTTTTTGGTAGTTTATCCCGAAACCCGTATGCGGTAAGTGAGTACGGAGGAGAATATTTCTGATGTATCGGCCAGTATCAATAAAGATCGAGATATGTCAATTCGTCGCCGTTGACAACAATTTTGGTTGTTTTATTCGACTGGAAGATTTTACATAAGGACCTCGGTATGAAACCATACAAACTAAAGCTGGTGCAAGAACTGAAGCCGGGACACCTATCACAACGTCGTTTTTTTGGTGAATGGACCTTTGAAAAGTTGGATGAAGATCCATTTTTTTATCAAAAAATTGTCTTCAGCGACGAAGCTTATTTTTGGATCAATGGGTACGTCACCAAAGATAATCGCCGAATTTGGTCTAAAGACCAATTCAAAAAATTTAAGAAATGGACTTGGTTGATATGTGGTTTCAACAAGACGGTGCCACATGCCACACGGCACGCGATCCCATGGACCTATTGAGAGGCGAGTTTGGTGAGCAATTAATCTCACGTTTTGTAGCAGTTCATTGGCCAAAATCATGCGATTTGACCCCACTTGACTTTTTTTTGTGGGGCTACGTGAAGTCTCTTGTATACAAAGACAAGCCAGCCACAATTGCAGCACTGGAAGGCAACATTACAGCTGTCATTTGTGAGATACCGGCAAAAATGTTGGAAAAAGTATGCCAAGATTGAAGCTCACGGATGAACCACTTCAGGCGTAGCCGCGGGCAACATTTGCATGAAAAAAATCTTTAAAAAGTAAATAGCAAGCATTGATGTATCGCTTTAAATAAATAATTTATTTACTATTGCAAACTTTCCGCGCTTTTTTCAATTTTCATAAACCAAACGCTTAAGAAATCACCCTTTATCGTTTCTTTATAATAAAGCATAATAATTCCTCGCATAAAGCAAAACGGTTCCGTCTTATGCCTTTTGGTTTGTTTTATTTTTATGCTTTAGGTTCCTATTAAACTTCTAAGAACACTAGTTTTTTGTTTTATCACCATTCGTTGAAAAGTTGTAGACCTTTCAATTCTAGCCATCATGTGGAAACGGTAGAATTGGATAATTTTCAATATATTGTATCTACGTTATTTTTTTCGATTTTTGTAAATGAGATAAGAAAGGTATTAGAAATTAGTTCTTGGAAAAAAAATAAAATTTTTGGATTTTGGATGTCAGGGTTGCCAACATATACAAAAATCATATTTGTCAAATTCTCAAAAAAAATACTTATTTTTTCTCTTTTTTTCATTTTAAATTTAAAAAAAAATGTTACCTTTTCATTTAAAAAAAATGTAGTGTGGTGTCTTTATATATTTGTTCGCAATTCCAATTTTTGTGCACATATCTTATCATTATGAGGCACTTTATCGGATATAACTTGCATACAGTTTTAGATATTTTAAAATTTAGGACCAACATTTTATTTATACATTTTTATTATCTTACACGTGAACTTGGTATATAAATCTGGTTAAAAAACGAAAAATAAAACAAATGTTAAAAATTTTTTTTGAAACAAATCAAAACGAATTTAATAATCTTTAATATGGCAGTCAAAATTTTGTTTACTTTCATACAAATAAAAGTTTATATCATAATATCTTAAAGAGTATGAAAATTATAGGCATTTAAGTACCATTTAGAAACATTTAAAAACACCACCCCACATTTTTGTTTAATTTGTAAAAGCATCATTATTCTTCAAATTTAAAATTAAATAAAACAAAAAAATTATGCGTTTTTTGAGAAAGTAGCAAATACATTTTTTTAAATAAATTGGCAACCCTGACGTTCAAAATCCAAAAATATTATTTTTTCCAGAAATTAATTTTCAAAGGTACTTCATTTATAAAAATCAGATAAAAAATTAAGTAGATACAATTTATTAAAAATTACCCAATTCTGAATTGAAAGGTCCATAACTTTTCAACGATAAGTTAGAAAAAAATAAATAAAATAAATGGTGTTCTAAGAAATTTAATACGAACCTAAAGCACAATGTATAAACAAATCACAAGGCATAAGGTAAATTTTTGAAAAAATTTTTTGCTTTATGCGTGGAATCGCCGACGAGTATTTTGCTACCTCAAGCTCTACCCAGTGATGTGATTTTATATTGCTAAAAATCTCGAGTACATGTGTGAAAATACCTTTTTGGCTCACTTTATCGCTTGAAAAAGATTCTAAGATCCTGCGAGAAGTCCTTCCAATTCGAAAGTCACATTATGTAAAATAACTCATTTTTGTTTCAATATATGTATTCTTAAAGTGCCTCTACACTATATGTTTCATACATATGACACGTCAAAAATTACAAATGTTTTTTAGCTACAGATAGTATGGAACATATGAAAATGTCGTTTTGAAATGTCGTTTGTATTTGCGTCTGTAAATTTTTGAATTAGAACAATCTTTAATTTTGTATGTTTTTCCATCTGTACAAAATGTCAGTTTGAAAAATTTTTTATGTGAAAATGAAAGAAAAGGCAAGTTTTAAGATATTTATTCAATAAATTGATTTGTAATGCATTTATTCTTAGTTTGAATGGCCAAAAGAGGACACTTTAGAGCTTTACGGTATACAAAAATTTCAAAAGCTGTATTTCATTTTCAAATGACGTGTCAGGTAGTGTGGAGACGAAAGAAAAAAACTGAAAGACAAAAACTTAATTTTGACACATAGATGAAATTCGGTATGTAATTTTTTTGACATGTCATCTGTATGAAACATATAGTATAGGGGCACCTTTACTAAACAAATACACATGCATGGTAAAACTAGACAAGGTAATGTTAGGGCTATAAAAAAAAATAAGTTGAAAGCTCGTACAAAATCTGCAGCCGATGAGAATGCGATGAGAAATGAAAAAATGGCTGATTTTTACAATTCTGGTCACTTAGAAAGATAGCACATTCAGCCCTATCACTAACTTGTCTAGTTATACCATGAATACATGTAGAGAAGGTTAGGTTATGTTAATACGGCAGCCGCTGTACGTACCAAGGCTCACTTAAACCAATAAAGTCATTGTGATACCGCTGCACACTTGGCCTTCAGTCTGAGTAGAACCACATTAAGCCACACCGTTGTACCTTTCCTTGCAAGCTCGTCTGATTTTCATTTCCACGTATGCCCTTTTGCCCAGGTACCCATATTAAGCTTATGTCAAAAAAGTTCGACGTTTCGCCTAATGCAGCACGGCATTCCTTGGCTACTTTAGAGTTGATGGATACTTGCTTCATCGATTTGATCGCTGCTTGGCTGTCCGAGAAAATGTATATTTCTCGTTTAGAGAAAACCATGTGAAAACTTCCTTAATTGCCATCATTTCGGCTTGGAAAACACTTCAGTGATCAGGCAGCCTATGAACCAAGGATACCCCTAATTCTTTTGAGTATATCCCATACCCGATCTTGTCATTTAATTTTGACCCATCTGTATAGGAGTATCGACACCCTGGTTTTCACGGCGCACCTTTATTTTAGTGTGTCCTAGGTGGAATAAGCGTGCCGTAGTTTCCATCAAAGGAAAGCAGTTGTTTGCAGTTATCAGTAGTGTCCGACCGAATCCGAAATTTTGGACGAAACCGAAATTGGTTATTAATATGAAAATTTAAGTTTTTCCAAATAATTTTTTTTATTAAAAGGAAACAAAGTACTTTCATACACATAAAAAAAAAATTTTATATAAAAAAAGTATTATTTGAATATTGAAGTTTACTATAATAATAAATGAGATAATTTTTTTATTTTTTGTTTTACTACAAAGTTATTGCATACTTTATATCTTTCGTACACACTCAAAATAGTATGCACCTACAATGTTCATTTTTGTAGAACTACAAAACAAAGTATTTTTGTTTTTTTTTTAAAGGTTTAATACTATACAAATATGAATATTTCGATTTCTTTTCCTTTATTCCATGCACACAGAATTCGTTCGCAAGTTTAATAATCATTTTTTGGCTTCAGTACATATAAAACTTTACTATTAGTTGCAATAGAGATGATAAAATCCAAAATGATATTATCGAACGCATAAAATTAACCACAATGTTT
Source organism: Dichetophora obliterata (assembly GCA_963920525.1). NCBI lineage: Eukaryota > Metazoa > Arthropoda > Insecta > Diptera > Sciomyzidae > Dichetophora > Dichetophora obliterata. The sequence goes on along the minus strand of OY986435.1, from coordinate 173,915,735 downwards.
TGCGTTAACGCGATAAATCAAATTATAGACGAATTCATAATTTTTGTTCTGTACAATGCGTTGTAAATATTTTTATTAAACCAAACTTATATATTTGAATTACATGACTAATGCAAGAAATTTTTACCAAAAATTATGGCCATATTGAGGCCATTCTGTGCACTTTTCGGAGCTGGTTCAAATATGTGACATTATCTAAGGCTGGCCACCATATCGTTGCCCATATAGAAGTATAGGTCTAATGACTCCTGTATATAGCCAGTGACCAATATTTTGGGAAAATCCCCATCTTGTCACTAAAACTTTTTTACAAGTGACCAGCACAACTGTCGCTTTCTTCGTACGCTCAGAAATATTAAGTTTCCAGCTGAGCTTCCTTCCAAGAATGAGAGCTAGATATTTTGCACTTTCCGAAATGGACAGTGCAGAGATGATTGGTTTGAGGGACGGAATTTTGTCTTTCCTTGTGAAAAGGACCAGTTCTGTTTTGGCCGAATTTACTCCAAGACCACAGGGTTCGAGCCTTGTTGTGCACTTCTTGTCACCGATCTTATAGCGCTATACGCAACTAGGTCTGATAAGATTACTCGGTATTTGAGTAGCTTATCTATGAGATCAGTAATGATGTTATTCACTCCTAACCTACGCAACTCTAGTCGTATACAGAGTGAATCAAAGTAGCTGTCGCACCTATATTAATACCAATTACACAAAAATAAGCAACACTGTAAGAAATATGTTGTTTTTTACGACTTTGGCATTAATTGTACACTTACTGCATGAACCGTTTCAAAAGTTTTGTCAATAATAATAATAATATTGCGAAAGGAAGTAAGTGCAGAGATCCTTCGCCGGCACGCAGGTTGCAGTATCATATTTTCCGACAAAAAACAATTATTTTTGCAAGCAACCCACAACTCGCAAAATGATTGAGTGTACGCAGCTTGCATGGCAGATATTTCTAAAGAAAAAAAGAACCATTGAAAATTTTAAAAATGTTTCGTCAATCATGGTTTGGGGTGCTTTCTCCGAAAAAGTCAAACTACCCCTTCTTCTTATCAAAAAGGGCGTTAAAATAATTCGGAATATTACTTAGAACATGTCTTAAAGAACTATCTTATGCCGCATGCTAAGCAAATTTACGGAGAGAGTCACTTTTGTTTTCAGCATGATTCTTTTCCAGCACACAAGGCAAAAATCGTTCAAATCTGGTGCAGAGCAGCTTTGCCATGTTTTATTTCTGTTAACGAATGGCCTTCGTCATCACCTGACCTAAACCCCCTGGACTTTTCTATGTGGAATATAGTATTGAGCAAATTAACGAAAATATCAGATGATATACCTGAAAACCAGATGCGTGCCGCATGCTCGTCTTTCACAAATTGTTTTAAAATTTTAAAAAGAATTAATGGTGAAAGATTCGAATTTAATGATGAAGAGTTATAAAGAATGCTTAAAGTAAAAAATCAAAATTTTTGTTTTATAAAGTTTACACAGTGCTTTCGATTTATGGCATAAAACAAGTGCGACAATTATTTTGGTTCACGCTGTAGATTGTGGCGTGACATTATTAAATGCTCCCTCTATGTCTAGGAAAGCAACTAAAGGGAATTCATAACGCAGGAAGGATCTTTCAAAGGATCTTCCCTTGCTAAGTATATGCATGCATTGATGCCGATAAGAGAGCAGAGCTTATATTGCTTAATTGCTGTTCTAACGTCTTCAAGGTGGAATGACGTTAGACTTATAGGCCTGAAATCTTAAGGAGTGGTTTATTATATCTTCCCATGTAGAGAAATAAAAATCTAACTTATTGCTTAAAAACTCATTGACATCAAAAAATTCACTTATACAATAATAGTAGGTTTACAATAAAAATAATAAAATTGCATTTATGTAAGCTTAGTTACGAATGAAGCTGAATAAAGCTTGGATTCAAAATGAGGTAAAAATCTGGCAAAACTGGCAAAATTATTGATTGATTAATTGATTTATTGCGATAGTAAGTAGTACTTTAAGAAAAATTTCTTTTATAGTGCAATATATAATTGGAAATTAGTGGCATAATGTCATAAAAACTAAGAATTAATTCATTTCAAATCAATCAGTTCTCTTAAAAAAATTTTAATCTTTAAAAATTTTGACTCAGTAAAAAGTCCCGCCAAAAACTCAAACGCCCTCTAGCCCTTCTATGGTTTCAAAATCCCGCAAAAAGGACGAAATCCCTCCAAATCACATCACAAAATCAAGACAAAGACAAAGTGCAAAGTCAAGACACTATCCATTTTTTCGTTTTTAATTTAAATTGCTATTAAAAAAATAATGCCACCTTGGCTCTGTAAAACAGCTATTCGGAAATAATTTAGATTTATGTGATGTTCAAAACAATATTTTTAAAATTCAAGCCGAGCGTATTTTACCTGTACAAGCAATAACAGTTGAGAAGGAGGAAAATTGTGTTTTCCATATGAGGCGTCTAGATCCAAAAATAGCCAACTTCTTTAGGCACGTTAAAAACAACTTATACGTATCTATATATGTAAAAACCAAAACACACTGTCTGTATTTCCGTCTGTGTGATGACTATAGATTCTAAAACTACTGGACCGATTGAGCTGAAATTTTGGCAATCAATTTGTTGCAGGTAACAGATGATGATTTAGGAAAGTATTTGCCACACTTTTACCGCACGCAAACCAATAAAAATGCTATATTTCTGACAGTTTGGGTCGTATTAGACTAAAAGTGTTTCTTATTTATGGATCAATTTGGCTCAAATTAACACCAATGATTAAATAAAAAAAAATCTTTGACAAAATTAGACCCGAAAGGTGATGCTGGAGTGGAGATATTTTTTAATATATAAAAACGACTGAATCACTAAAGCTATCCACAATATGTTTTTGTGGTACTTCAGATTGTTTTTTTTTTTTTTTTGTTAGACCTTCCTAGGTTGCTCTGGGGTGAAGATACTTACTAAAACGTAGTACTCCCTGTATTTAATTTTTATATCAACCATATTCAATTTAACTGTAATACTATTGTTTGGTATAATTACAAAATCATTATATAATTGTATATCTTAATATAAAATATTTTCAAATAAATCATCAAAAAGAGAGTAGGTGAAAATATAAACTTATTTTTTCCGATTAGCATGAAAATTCGTATAAAGCAGTAAGGTGGTCTGTGGAAGCACAAAGGCTACGCGGGAATGCTAGTCTTTCATTTTTAAGTTTTCGCTTCGGTCTGCAGTTATTATTTTTGGTTTTTTTTTTTTTGACAATTATATGAGTATAGTATGTAAAAAATATAATTAAAGTGTATTCATCCTTTTTATTTTTTGAGTATTTATGGCTTTAAGAGGAGAAAGTGCCTCTTCTCGCCTCCATTACGAACGCCCATGAGCGTATATATAGTTTATTTATACATACATAAATGTGCACGCACGACTAGAAAGAACCCAGTGGGCATTTTAGCGAGTGCTCCGCAAAAGAAGGCATGCTAGCACTGCTATGTTTGGCGTCAATACACCTTCCATGATAACTGCATTGATGAGTACTACTGTAAGGCCTACCTTTTGAAGGTTCCGATTCTTTTCATATTATTTTATATGAAAAAATTTACAAAAAAAATTCCAAGAAAAATTTTAAATACACAGAACAGTTTGTTAAAAAAATTTAGATTTAAAGAAAAAACAAAAAAAAAATGTTTTTTCTCCGAGTTGGGTCTCGAACCCGGGCTCCCGAAAACTAGCACATTACATATTATATTATATAAAATATTTATATGGAAATACTCCAAATCTTTTCTTATATTTTTGTATGAAGAAAATTTATAAAAAAATTCAAAACAGACTGTCTAGTCAGCTAAGTGATTGACTGAGTTGTTGTTGTTGTTGTTGTTGCCTTCTTAAAAACTTACTTGATCTAAAGCTCGCAATTTAATTCATGTAACTCAAAAAAAATTTTAAATACACAGAAAAGTTTGTAAAAAAATGTAGAATAAAAAAAAAGCAAACAAAATAATTTTTTTGTCCGAGTTGGCAATAAGCAATTGATTCTTAACAACTACGATAGACGAGTGGGTAAGATGTCAAACCGCCGCATGAGAGGACCATGGTTCAAATCTGAAATTGTTAATCTTTTTTATTTGAAGTAGATATTTATATTCTCTTCCTTCTAAGTCTGACTTCTCGAAAGAGCGCTTCTGGCAGGTCTCTTTTGAGCAAGGTAAGCGGAAGGTCTGACAAATTTTCCCATTTCATACAAGCAATACAACGGTGTTTGCAAGGAGTGTGACGCAGGCCTGCTAGAAGGCCTTTGGACTTCTGCAATTGCCCACTGGGAAACTCGTAAAAGCCATACAAATATTTAGCAGCCAACCCATCATAGATTAAGCCGCTCAACCAAATTCCATGTCATCGCAACCAATCTAGAGAGAACGTTGAATGGTGAATATTTTTTACCATAGAAATAATGCAAAATATTTGTGGATATCTATGTATGTATGTGTGTGTGCGCATGTGTGTGAGTAAGTGTGCTGTGTTGCACTGCAATGTTGGCTTAGAATATATTGTCATACTGCCAAAAAGATGTTAAAATGGTGCTTGGGAGAGGGAGACCATTTGTTTGAGGCTACTTTGCGTAAAAGAGAAAAATTGCATTTATTTTTGCATACGAGTTGAGGTCAAGTTTTACTAATTAGTCTTTGAAATAGGGCTACCACATCTTTCGGTCTACTTTAAATGCAGCCTTCTTCGTAGGTTTTGTGTACACATCCTGAGAGGAGTGGTGTGCAAACGGTAGTTCGCGGGCGCCTGGTAGCTTGCGACCATATTTTTTGGCCCCCGCAAACAAAATTATACACAGAAGAATATTTATAATCGGCGATTTGTACATGCACGCTTATAATATGTTCAAACCGACACGCTTCATTTTCAACAACAATTGCACAACTTATTTTTTTGATTAAACTTCATTAACTTGATTTAACATACAATAATTAAGTGCTAGATTTGTACATGTTATCAGGCAATTTAAAAGAAAGCCGCATCAACAACAACAATGTCAAATGCTATTCACTTTGCCAAATTCTGAAATTTTGTCGTAGTCGAGAGGGCGCTGTTACATATGTATATCGCGTTTGGATTGCAGATTGTATAATTTTTGTTCGATAAACGCTTTGACTATTACCTAGTGATGGGAACTATCAAGTGATTTCAACTATCGATAGTTAGTAACTGAATGATTTTAACTATCGAATGATTTTTTTTCACTCATTCACACATTTGATTTTTTTTAAGTTGGTATAAAGCCTATTAAGTAATTTTTGATATATGAACCTCATTACTGAAACTGATTTGGGCTATCGAGTGATGTCAACAGACGTTTAAATAAAAAACGTTTCTATGCGTGACTATACTATTTAATATTAAGGCTAAGTTATTTCAGACATTTTTTTATTTCTAATTCACTTTATTCTTAGTTGCTCTGGGTTCTTGTAGAACATAGCGCAGCAAAAATATTGGTGTTTCAGTAATATTAATACTTTATGCTTTTAATGGAAATATAAAAAAATTTTGCTCATAGATTTTCGTTTTAAATCAAAACAACAATAATTTATTTTAACAATTTTTTGGGTTAAAGTTAAAAAAAATTAGGCTTTATTTTAACTAGAGATGCTCAAAAAAGAAAGAATAACTTATGGCACGTATGCATTTTATACCCTCATAAACTTGCCATTTTATTTGCTCAAGGTACTTAAAAAAAGAAACCAAACACAAATTTGCGATTTTATTAATTCGCTTATTTCATTAAAAATAAATTATGCGACAGTTATCTCGTCATGTTTCAAGTTTAACTTAAAATATTGTCACAAAAATAATCACCCCTATTCTTGAATCCGCGTCGAGTAAATATCGTCGTCGAGAGCTCGCTTTCACCAATGAATTGACGTCGAAAATCATTGCGACGATCAAAAATTTTAATATTTATTTGACAAAGTTTGCTCAATAATTGACATGAACAATCACTGCAGATCTCAACGTCGAAATTGAAAGTTTCCAGAATACAACAATTTTGTTTCGACGTCGTTTTGAGAGCGAGCGTGGGTTCAAGAATAAGGGCAATTAATAAAAAATAATAAAAATTGAGATCATATTCATAAGGAACGTAAAAAAGGTAAGTATATAATGTTAAAAACCTTATATAGTCGTATATATACATATATATACAGGGTGTCCCAGGATAAGTAGTCGACCGCAATGAGGTGAGTACAAAATTTTATGGGTTGAGAGGGGGGTTTGCAAACGACCCTCATAGAGAGCTAGAGCGAAAACAGAGATGTTACCCCCTGTGAGGTCATTACTTATCCTGGGACAGCACGTATATATTAAATAAATTGGCACAAAAATTTTTGAACTATAAGTCAAAATTACTATTTAAAAATATTATTTGATTTAATTTTTCGCCTTTTTATCGATTTCTTTTATCATTTGTTATTTGTCCTGCCTTGGAGAAAACTCTTTCGGAAGGAACAGAAGTGGCGGGAATACATAATTATTTGTTTGAAAATTCATACAGCTCTGGAAATACCGAATTCTTACACTTCCAATAATTTAAAGCGTCTTTAGAGCGCTGTATTAACTTTTGCCTTAGGTATTGCTCCAGTAAAATCTTGGCAGTAACACTGGGTGCGTAAATACTAATACTCCATCTAGTATTAGAATTCCATCTAGTAGGAACGTCTTGCTTAAGTTTAAGTTAGCAACTCCCATTTGTTTTTGCATGCTTTTAAGTCTTTCTGTAGCTTGACAGCTACGACTAAAATGCGATACTATTAATCGACATTTTCTTATTATGTTTGAAACATTCACATCGGCTTTAATTGCGTCAATTGCACACAAATTTAAAGTGTGTGCAGCACACGGATGATGGTGTTTCTTTAAATGGTCAACAATTGCTTTTTTTATGTTAGCGCCATTGTCACTAACGATGGTTATTATTTTCGTAGTAACAGCCCAATCCTCAAATTTTCTAATAAGACTTCAGCAATATTCTCTGAAGTATGCTTGCCAAAAACTTCTTTTGTCGATAAAACTGCTGATTTCAATTCATGTTCAAAAATAAAATGACTCGTAACTGATAAGAATCCTTTTTGGCTGTCGGAAGTCCAGAGATCGGTTGTTATGGTGAGATATGAGACTGATTTAAGAATATTTCTTAGTTTATATCGAACTTCCATGTATTTGAACGGTAGCATTGTATTGGAGAGAAGTTTTCGATTAGGTAACGAATATAGCGGTTCTAATTTTTTTGAATATTCAACAAACCCTTCATTTTCTACAATTAAAAGGGGTTGCATATCTTTTGCAATCATTTTAACTAAAGATTCGTCTATGCTCTTTTTTTCGTTTTCAGTAAGCTCTGAACGTGCGTTTGTTACAAATAATTTAGTTTGTACCTGCTTCCTTTTCTTGGTTGTTGCACCCCGTGAAGTTTCTCTACTTTGTACTGCAGTTTGATCAACCACCGCAGCCTCTTTTGCTGGTGCTGGGAAGCCACTTGTTCCTTGCAGTGCTGATCGATCTCCAGAAGCATCTCTTGTTGGCACTGAAAAACAACTTTCTAATTGTACTGCTGCTCGATTAACTGAAGCGTCTTTTGATAGCGCTGGAAAGCAATCAGCTTCCTTTGCTGCTGCTTGATCGACCGAATACCCTCTAAATGGTGCTGGAGAAGAATTCTCCTCTTCTACATTGGTATCAGCAATTTCAATTTGCCCTGCAGATGAAGTACTCGCCTCTTCATCCAAATAGACCACTTGAATAACTTCATTGTTTTGCCGTTTTATATTTTCCGTGTCCTTTAAATAGGGTGGATGCCTTTGCCGCAAATGATCGTTTAAATTGGATGTGTTGCCTGCAAACTTAAAGTCCTTTTTGCATATACTGCAGCGGACAAGATTTCCATTTCTCGTAAAAAATTCCCAGGCTGTTGATCTTTTTAACCCTGGACGCATATTTAATTTAGAACTCATAAAAAGTAATTCAGATTAGAATTGTATTTTCTGTAGTGATGGGACTAATCGAATATTTATATGAGTGAATTTATTCTGTATTCGATATTATTCACATGCAACTACTCAAAGCTTTCTATGAGTGAATCACTCAACGAGAGAATCACTCTAAACTATCGAATAAATGAATAGTTTTGAGATATCGAATAACTTGACATTTTTTATTCGATATATCCCATCACTACTATTACCATGAGCGATGAACCAGGGCAATCAAAAAAGACGAAAACCTGTCATTTCAATTGTGAATGGGAGGAAGAATTTATATTTACGAGTGTAAACGGCAAAACTATTTGCGCTGTGCAAAGCTTCAGTAGCGGTGCCGAAGAGGTCTAATATTGAACGACACCACAAAAGTCTCCACATAGATTTCAAAGGTAATGTTCGTATTTCAATTTCTTGTATTTTTTATTTACTTCATTACAAGACAACAAAGTTCAAGCTTTAATAGGTTCCCTTTCGGTTCAACAAAACAGTTTCTTTACTGCTCAAAATAAATCAAAAGATCATACAAAAGCATCTTTCAAAGTGAGTTACATAGTCAAGGAGCTATAGTCAAGGAAGCTATGTTGGTCACGGCAGAATCTCTGTTTCACGATTTTCAAAACAAAAACAATATAGTCTTAGCAATAAAAGAAGTGCCTCTGTCTAGAAATACGGTAGAACGAAGAGTTGATGACATGGCAAAGGGCACTCACGTCCAAACAAAAACCGACTTGAAAAAATGCGAATAATTTTCCTTGTAAATGGATGAGTCGACAGATATAACTGACTCTCCGCAGCTATTAGTGTTCATCAGAATGATATTTTTTGATTTTTCACTGCTTACCAATCTGACATTAAAAACTCGTACTCGAGGGTAAGGTGATCGAACAATACAAGTGTGATCGTTCGTATTGAGAATTTCATTCGCGGACGTTCATTGAACTATTGACATTTCAAAGATTTGCTTGATAGTGGAGAGCAAGTATGGTGGCATAATAAATTACGCTGAAGTAAGGTGGCTGAGTCGAGGTAAAGTGCTGACAAGATTTGCAGCTTTGATGCCAGAAATAAAGATATTCCTGAAATCCTCGATGAGAATGTATGGCTCTCCAACTTCGCATTTTTAACTGATGTAACTGCAAAACAAAATTATCTGAATACAACTTTGCAAGGAATTGAAAAACACATATCAGAAATTATGAGTGCGATTTCAGTGTTCATGGAGAAAATCGATATATAGAAGGAGCAGTTGGCAGAGAAAAACTTTCAGCATTTCCCGTCGTTCACACTTGGACTCAGAATTTCTTGCGGAGTACAATCCAGATCAACACGTGGAAAAGTTCTACCAGCTACGATCGGAATTCGAAAAGCAATTCATAAATATTTTTTCTATGGAACCTGTGTTTATTTTTTTTTTCCAAAAATCCATTCATGAATCACAATGTTTCACTATGTCTGGCTTCATTAATGGAAATACTTTGCTATATCAATAAAGGCGACGCCGAACTAGAGCTTATAACACTTTGCAGTGATATCGTACTCAAAAGCACAGATAATAAAAACGATGTAGTTTTTAAGGTAATAGACCCTGTCAAATACAAAAACGTACGCAATTGTGCACTCATCGTCACAGCATTTTTTGGGTCAACATATACATGCGAACAGGCTTTTTCACAAGTAAAGGTTATAAAAAACAAATACAGAAACATGTTGACCGACGAGCATATTAAAAATAGTATTATTTTAGCATACACAACAGAGCAATTACGAACCAGATTTTAAGAAGTTATCTGATAATGTGCAGAGTCAAGTATCATATTAAATTTATGTTTATGTATTACTTTCCTATTATTTTTGTCAGAATTAGAGGAATGTGCTTTAGATATGTCTGTATGTAGTTTCCTTTATTTTTATGTATGAATTGTATAATAAATATATACTTTTATAAAGATCGGTGACCGCGAAGCATGCTCATGGTTTCAAAGTAGCCCTTAAACCTGCAACTAAACTTGCTAGTATTTAAATACATGCAGAATGCAGTTAAAAATATTTGTAAAAATTTAAAAATGAAAGGAAACAAATTAAAAATTTATGACTTTATGTTTATCGGATGTGTCATAGAAGGTCACAAATACGATTTTTCAATATTTTTATGAATTCTCATACACACTTGTATGAATTCTGTCCATTTCTTAACAGAAGGTTTTAAACCTTGGATCGATATATCCGTTGACACTGACAGATGAAACTTTGGGAAGTTTTTCTTTCAGCAGCATAGATGCAATTTAACTCTTACTCTTTTTGGTCATCTTGAAAATTCATTCAGAACTAATAACTTTAACAAAAGTTGACAGAGTTAGAAAACGGAACAAGTAATCGTTAATGCAGTACCCACACTTATAACACGATATTGTAAAAAAAAATTGTAGATAAGAAATTCTCTTTTGCAGCAATTTATTTTTCATGCTGCAATTAAGAAAAACTATTAACACTTTATTATTCGAGGCTGTCATATAAACCAAGATGCTTCTGCTTTTTGTCGGAATTGAAAACCAATTCCGATTTTCTTTAGTGTCATAAAATCGCATTGTCTTAGTTTCTTTCAAACGTAAACAAAACCTAAGTTCGAATTACTTGTTTTACACATTTGTTCGAGTATGGCGGCCTTTGTAGTCTAGTGAAGAGTGCGCTAGACTATCAACTCATAGGTATCAAGGCATATTTTTTGAAGATGCAATTTACAGGATTTGTGCCAATTAAAAAGAAATCAATCTAAGACGAAAAAGAAATTTTCTTAGCGAAGTTCGTAAATACTTGCTTATTCTGTTTGGGATATAATATTCTGGGCGGTAAAAGGTTTGTTGCTACTTTTTTTATCCATACCGTACTCTAAAATAATCCACTGCCAAAAATTTCGGGCTAATCGACTCAGTCATCAATTCTAACAATTTCTGAAAAAATGGTCGTAGATATTGTGCAATCACGCCCATGTTTAGTACAGTTAAGCCATATAAACTTTATTACCAAATTTTTGTCTAAAACCGCCAAAACCGTCCGAAATATAGGATTCTTATTGTATTTGTATACGAACTCAATTACCGAATTTTAATCTAATACGAACAAAACCATCTCAAATTTAGTTTTTTAACTTATTTGTGGGTGGTAAAAGGGGGTGAGGCAATTTTTTTTCTAATTCATCTCGTACTTAAAACAAACTAATTGCCAAAATTTCAGCTCACTCTGCCCAGCAATTTCGGAGTCTTTTAATCATTTCTTCAAAGTAGGCGTAGCTATAGTGCGACCACTCCCATTTTTAGTTTAGTTTCCGACAGTAATCATATGAAGTAATAATCATATGAACTTAATAACCAAATTGTAGTCTAGTACGAACAAAACCGTCTTAAGTATAGCATTTTTATTGATTTGTGGACGTTAAAAGAGATGTGAGAAATTTTAATTATGCCTATAATCTTGTCTCAAGTGCAAGCAATGATTTGACAAATTTTTATCGGAATCGGATGAACGGTATTGCAGCGCATAAGATACAAACAAACAAAAAACAAACATACAAACGAACAAACTTTTAAACAAATGCATATCTGTTCACTCAAGCCATTCAATTAATTATAGTAAAAGAATTTTATTTTGAAATTATTTGCATTCTACTCAAGGCAATGTTCTGGCAAAGTTGGCAAAAATAAGCTAATTTTTTCAATTGAAAAAAGTGAGTTTTATTCCTACATGGGATAAGAACTAAAAAATTCTTGTACTAAAATATTTTTGACAAAAATAAAAAATAATAAAACGTTGAATCCACAACGTTTTGTTATAAATTTGTGGCTCTAACCTAATGAACTAACCTCATGAAGAATTAACATACATTAAAATCGAACGCTGCTTTCATAGAGTATTCCAACATTTGGCAGCCTCGAAAGTCTAGTCGTATCGCGTTTGACTGCTACCCCATGGGTTCTGTGTTTGAATCCTGGCCGAGCCATAGTCCTACGTTTTAACCTTTTTTCCTTACTTCTAACACGGTGTTACAAAAAATAAATTTTTTTCTGTCCTATGAACCAAATGCACATATTCGGAAAGAGGGGAAAAAATAAAAATACACGTGTATCGTCGATTTTCATGTACACGTCAGAATTTTTTTTTTAATTTTGAAGCATAAAGCTCGTAGTGGCCTGTGTGGAAGCCTTTGGACCGATTTTTAACCCTTTTTCAGTGATCTAATCGAGCTGATTTTTTGCAGGCAGACTCGTGGAAATATCTGTAGTACGTCAAATTTTTTAAAAACAATTTTTATCAATTCTCAGATTTTCCCCAATTTTTATTATTTTTGAAAAAGAAATATTTTTTCACTTTTCTTAGCATAACTTGAAGGGACTCCAAATTTTTAAACTACTAAAGCGTTAGGAAAAAAAATGTTTTTTGACCCATCCTACTCGATATAGTTGTAGTTAATCAATAGTAACCTTCTAACACTAAACAGTTTTTGACTTTTACAACACTTACAACTAGTCTAGGGGCCCTCAAATGATACTACATGTCCATCCAACTTCCATCGGACATGTCCATCCGCCTTGATTTCTTGCACACGAACGATACTACATATGTGATGACTTGACAGGTCGGATGGACATGTAGTATCGTTTGAGGGCCCTTTAAGACAGATGAAATAAGGAATTGCAATATTGTTTTAAGTTCTGTTGTGCGAAAACGTATTTCTATATATTTCATCTGAAAAAAATGCAGTGTCCGACGCGAAATAACTTTTGTTACGTTTATGGCTTATTCGCACCAAGTAAAAATTTCAAAAATATTACTAAAACAGTGGTGAATTCGTTTCAGAAAATATTTAAGACTGCTTATGTTCCTTACTTGTGGTATACTCCGGAAGTCGTGTGCGACTATTGCTACAGAAATTTGTGCAAGTTTACTGATGGAAGGTCAACAATAAAGTACGCTGTACCAACAATTTGGCTACCACGCACGGAGCACTGCAATGAATTGTGCTACTTTTGTGTAACTTTTGCTCAAACAAAAGGGTACCAATACATTCACCGCAACAAAATTCGCTACGCTAATGTAGAATTGGTAATTCCAGCAGTTCTATACTTACCAGAAGACCCTGTAGCGGCTTCATTGGAGATTTTTGATAATGTTCCCGAAATAAGCGATGCTGAATCAACAGTTGTACCAAAACTGCTATCAACTTTTCTTCCATCGAATGTGAGATGCGAGAGTCCACAAGTATCGGAATTTGTGGCAACACCCAGTGAAATTGGGACTGCAATGCCGCATTTTATAACGCAAGCCGACTTCAATGACCTCGCACGAGACGGAAATTTGTAGAGGAGAACAGCAGAACTCTTTGCATCACGCTTTAAGCAGGCGACTTTTCATCGATGCATCGGTCAATAGCCTTAAGGTCGTGCTGCTTCATATCGGCAACACACATCCATCTGTCCCGATCGCATATGCCACAAACCTCAAGGAAACATACGAAGGCATGGAATTAATATTACAGTTGATAAAGTACAAAGAGCATAATTGGAAAATATGCTGCGATCTGAAAGTGGTCGGTTTACTCATGGGTGTTAAGCGCGGATTTCCAACCCACCAGTGCTTTTTGTATACATGGGAAGGTCGAAAAAGGGATGAGAATTACACTGAACTTAAGTGGAAGCCGCGAACATGCTACAATGTAGGCGTAGAAAGTATAGAGAATCTACCATTGGTGCAGCCGTCTCAAATCATTTTGCCTCCATTACACATTAAGCTCGGTCTCGTATCAAATTTTGTTAAAAAACTGGATCGTGATGGCGAGGCCATTGCAACTTTGCGCAACATTTTCCCGAAATTGAGCGGCGCAAAGATTCATGCAGGTATTTTTTTAAGAAGTCATTCAGTAACTTTATGTTTTTTAATGATTTTTTTGATTTAAGGTGTTTTCAATGGTCCGCAGATAAAACAAATAATTGCAAGTTCTGAATTTTCATCAAAATTAAATGCTATGGAACAACGTGCATGGAAAGGTACAGTTGCCGTTATTGAGCAGTTTCCTGGCAACAAACGAGCTGCCAATTATAAAAATATTGTCGCAGAAATGATTTCGGCATATGGCGAAATGGGCATTTTAATGTCGCTAAAGATCCATTTTCTTCACAATCATTTAGATTTTTTCCCTGATGATTTAGGAGCTTGTAGCGATGAGCATGGCGAAAGGTTCCATCAGGACATTGCGGCTATTGAAAAGTGCTTAAAAGGAAAAGACATTACGCATATGCTTGGCGAATACTGTTGGTCTATTTGTCGCGATACTGAAGCAAATGCTTACAACCGCAAAAATAAAAGGCCTAAATTTCTTTAAAAACATTAAAATTTTTAATGTAACAATTCTTTATTTTTATAAAACAAAAGTAATTAAAAAATATGTTTTTTTAACGAACTGAAACCTTAAAAAAACGATAACCATTAAAAAAAATATATATACTTCAAACTTAAAAAAAAAAATTCTGACGTGTATATGAAAATCGCCGATACACGTGTATTTTTATTTTTTATCCCCTTTCCGAAAAAGTAAATTTGGTTCATAGGACAGAATGTGTGTAACACGGTGTAATCAAAAGAACTGTATAAAAAACCATAAATTTACGATGAAAAGTTTTAGTTGGTGGTAAAAAGGAAAAGTTTGTGGAGATGATTGCTCAGTAACTTTACTTGGCTGAGGCAACGCTTTTCTTAATACTTGTTTCATTAGAATTTTAATTCTCCAAAATTTAAAAAATGTTTCCATAAAGCAATAGGAAAATTTATAATATTTTAAATAGTTTAAGTTCAAATAAAAAAGTATTTAAAAAATATATGATTCTAACGATTGGATTAAAAATTATTCCATTATTTTTGACTGTGTATGAACCGAAAAATCAATAAAAAATATAAAATAGATCCAAATATCACGCTAATAACCCAGACATTTGATGTATGCAGTACAGCTGTAAGTTGTTTTTTTTTTGTCAAAATGCAACTTCATTAAAGAATTATAAGCGGACAAAATAGAACAATACATTCCGTTTTAGCTGACGGCATGAACAAGTGAAGCTGCTGACCATTCCTCGGATGTCAAACTAGCTATGATATGCAAGTTGGCCTAAAACCGAAACAACAAAAGTTTATCAAAGCCAACGCATCTGTAACGGAATCCATTTCCGTAAGCTAGCCAACAATTGAAAATGAAAGCCGCTCACAGGATGTTTCAACCACATACCTTAGCACGGATGCATTCGTGCAACCAAAACAGGAATAGGACCAAAAACAGCAACATAATTACAACAATGAGTGTAGTATTTTATACTGCGTGCATTTTTGAGCCTTAAAGGTCGTACTGCACGCGTCTCCCACAAGCAACCCGCCAATCACCCCCTCACTCTTCATTTCTCTCTCACACATGAACGCATATCGTTTATGTGCGTGTGTAGTTCCTTTCTTTGGGCATTTTCGTTTGTTCATTATTTTGCCTTTGTACTTAGCGCAAAGTCGTTCGTTCCCTCATGTTCAAAATGGGATCTCTAGAGTGCGCATCTATCGCATGGGAGCGGTACTACTTTGAATTCTTCTCTCAAGCTCAGCCAACAATAACCAGAGGTAATGAATGCACGTGTCAGACACAAACCTAAAGTGCTTGTTTCTTCTCCGACTCCTCTTGTAGACTTGTGTGTGGCTGTTTTTGTTTTTTCCGGTTTTGCTCTGCATTTATCCTGCATCCAGCATTATCCTGCATGCGTATATTTTATTTAAAATAAAATTGTTAGTTTTTGTTTTTACTTTGTCCTTTCATTCATTCTATGCTTTGCAAATTTTTAGCTTATATTATGTTCCGGCTCCATTTAACCCCATTTAAAATGCTCCAACTAAAAATGTCTCTGCATTCAACGTCATCCGGGATTTATTCTGTTTTTTTGGGCATTGAAGTGGTATCCACCTGCGAAGTATTTTTACTCAATGTTTCCATTGCATTTTGCGAAACGTTGCATGCAATACGTTGTTGTTTTTGCTGCTGCTGTTCAAAGGATTTTCTACATGGTTTTGTTTTTGGTAAGCATTCTCCTTAATTTCGAGCTCATTGTTTTTGGTAGCTCGTATTATTTGAATATTTATTTTGGTATATTTATTATCTCTGGTCTTTCATGCCCCCCTTCTGCTCCTGTCATATTCACACACATTATTTGTTTAACTCTTAATATCTTCAACGGTAATTCACTTCAAAACCTGCAGTAGCAAATTAATATTCAAAACCGAAAAGCAACATGCAGCGTTCCTTGCAGCACCGGTTCCTTACACTTGCCAATCATTTCAACCTTTACTAACCACAAACGTCAGTGCTATTGACTTCAATGACATCTTGATGTGGTTTTAGCAAAACAATTAAGCTTCTGCTATTAAAGCATCGTTATTTAGAATGCCTTTTCCTATATAAATTTAATTTTATTGGTTCCCTACATTTTCCCTCAGCGGTCCAAGTAAATGACTTCGACAAGAAATTGAGAATAAATTCAACGGCATAAGAATAGGTTCATTCCTTAGAATAGAATGTGAAAGAAGTTTTAGGGAAAAAAGATAAAAGTATCGGACGAGAAATTACCAACTAGTTTCAAACTGGTTTTTTTAATTCAAAAACAGATTTTTCAAACTAAACAGTCTTTAAATTTCTATGGTCAAAATAATCGTTATATTCTCATAAACTCAAGCTAATCTCAAGCTCATCTTAGAAAAATGTTCTTTTAGTCTTTCGGTTTGTGATATTTTTCTCTCTTTACAATTTACAAGGTTTGTATAGCTTCGGTTAGAGTTCTGCGAATAGATACATACTAAGTTCATTTTGTGTTTAAGTGTAAGGAACTCACGGAGAGAAAAAATTTTATTGTATAAAGAGTATTTTTACATTTTTCAAGATAATGCGAAATTTATTCAGGATGTTGATTTTCTATGATTTAAATAAAAATTGTAAATGTTTTATGGTTTAAATCATTCTAGATTTTAAATACAAATTCTAGTTATTTTATAGTTTAAAATCATTTATTAAGCTTTATGTCAGGTTAGAACAATTAATTGCTCAAATGAATTTTTTCTTTCCAAAGAAACAACAACATTTTCAATATGGAAAGGAAAACATCTCTAGCTGATTTTATTGCAATTTTCTGCAAAAAAACTGCAATAGTTTTGGCATAAAAGTGATAAGTCATACAAAGGAGTATAAAAATTGCAGTTTTTGGTTTTTATTATTTTTATAAATCCTTAGCTAACGGAACTGTTTCAGTAAATTTTTGCAAGGAATTTCATTGAACTTTTAGACAAAAGAAGATTGAATGAAATATATTGAAATACAAAGAAGCTATTTGCGTCAAAAGTCAAAACTTTGAATTTGGAGTAGTTTTTTTGGCTGTAGGCAATGATGTTATATGCAAAAATTCATTGTACTAAGATTTTCTATAGTTTTCAAGATTTCAGAATGTTATTGGTGTCAAACATACGGAAATTTTTTTCTTTATTATCCTTAAGAAAATTAAAAAATTTACTATACATTACCATATATAAGTTAAAGAAATTCATATTTTATTTCTCATTAGAGATAAACAAAAACTGTCCAGGTGGTGTTTGAAGCCCTTTTAATTACCAAAAACTCTTTTATAGGTTAATCAAGCGTATCTCTAATTTTTAACTCACTTTTAAGGGTTTTTAGTTTTCACTATTTTACAAAAGAACCGCTATTTTGAAGAGAGTCCCTTTTTTGGAGACAAAAAGTAGCCTATGTCCCAACCAGGGACCCAAGAACCTACATGTCAATTTTGAAGAAAATTCATCCAGTTGTTTTCACGTGATGCGCGTTCAGACAGACAGACAGACAATATTTTTAAAAATTACATTTTTAAAATTTCGAAAAAATATTCAATACACAAATTTTTTTTTATAGTTTTATTATAAGTATAGATTTCAGGTAGACAGCGTCCTTCACAACCTCAAAGGAGGTTGTCAGCAGTGACGTGGATTCCAAGGCTTCACAAGAGTTGGGTTTATTCATTGACAACAGGTATTTCGTTATATTTACTTCTAATGCAAGACCCACTCGACTCTTCTCTCTTTCTAATTTGGTGAATGCTTCATTGACTTCGGAGCTATTATGGCAAATAATAACAATATTATCACGTTATGCCAGCAACATAACTTCCCTATAGGAACAAACTAACTTGTTTTTCAAAACAAGTATGTTATTGAAAATGTAATGAAACACATATAGTTGTTGAATTACTTTGAATTATATTAAGGCGGGACCTACTTGAATTTTTTTTATTTTTTTTTTTATTTAAACATACATTTAAATAATTTGTCAAATAATAATTCCTTAATAAAGTGCTTTATTTAACTTTTCTAGTTCGACTTTAGAATTGTTCGTATATAATTTATTTAAAACATATATAAATGTTCATGTATTTTATTTTATTACTTCTTTAATAAAAAATCAATTACAATCGGATAACAACTAATATATATTCTGTTTCTTTTGAAAGATTCAAAAATATCTCTTTAAAAGTTTTTGTTAGCATTAAAGTAATAATAATGGCCAGGGGCGTCCCAATGCATTTTGGAAGTACAGGCAAGACATAATTTTGGCGCCCTTATCAAATTATCGAAAAAATTCAAATATATTCCTAAGCAATATCAATCATATTTTTTTAAACAATATCAAACATATTTTTATTAAATTACTTTATTCAAATAAATGGACTTAAATATATAACTCGTTTTTAAATTTTATTAAGTGTAAAATAAAACGCCAAAAATATGTTTTAGGAACACAATTAAAAACTAAAAACTCATTTAATGAAAATGTTTAACAAAAAACCATAAAAATTTAGATCACAAAAAATATAAAGGGTGATTTTTTAAGCGTTTGGTTTTTAAAAATTGAAAAAAACAGAAAATTTGCAATATTGAATGAAATATTTATTTAGAACGATACATCAATGCCTGATATTTACTTTCTAAAGATTATTTCACGTTAATGTTCCCCGCGGCTACACCTGAGGTGATCCATCCGTAAGCTCCAATTGTGGCATACTAGCGTCACACCGGTATCCGGTGATACCGGCCGGGCTCTCACCAATGGCAGCTGTAATGTTGTCTTCCAGGGCTACAACTGTGGCTGGTATCCCTGTCCCTGTACACGAGAGACTTCACGTAGCCCTTCAAAAAATAATCTGTGGGGTCCAACCGCATGATCTTGGCGGCCAATGGACTGCACCAAAACGTGAGATTTATTGGTCACCAAACTCGCTTCTCAATAGGTCCATGGTATCGCGTACCGCGTGGAATGTGGCACCGTCTTGTTAAAAACACATGGCACCAAGCCCAATTCTTCCATTTGGGCAAAAAAGTCAGTTAACATCGGACGGTACCTTGTTTCATTGACTGCAACGTTAGGATTTTCATTATTTTAGAAAAAGTACTGTCCAATGATGCCGCCGGCCCAAAAACCGCACCAAACGATGAATTTTTAAGGTAAAAAAAATAATATTTCAACAGCTATTGCTTTTTGATCCTAGTTTTGGTTTTTGTTAGTTTTTCACAAAATAGCGAAATGCTATGCTATAGCGCCCTATGCTATGTTTTGTATTTGTTATAAGTGTTGTTTTAGAAAATATTTCTAAAACGCTTCATTGCAACTTTTAAAATTTGCATTTCTTCCTTTTTTTTAATGAAACAGGAAATAAAAAAACATTTTTTTGAAAACTAAAATATGACAACTCTGTTACTTTCAATGACATTAAAAACGAAATGCATCCAGTTTTTAAAAAAACTTACTTTAAGAGATGTTTTTATTACTTCTTTGATCAAATATTAGGAGAAAATCTTGTAAAAAGCTTCTCCATTTATTGGGCAACGGACCGAGTTCTTAAAGTTTATCAATTGGCATAAAACTTTATAGGTCTTAGTTTTATATCAAATCGACTATTTTAAGCCTATAGCGTCAACAATTTGAGGAAACATTTAATAAACTTAAGAAAACACCTTTTTAATAAATCGATATCAAAAACTATCGATTTTTATCAAAACCCTCTTGGCTTAATCCTGGCTACGGGCCTGTCACTGACCATAAATTTTGTTCTTAACATCACTTTCTGGAGCACATTTAAAAAATTTGGAAGAGAGTTTTAAAGACACTTATCTTCTTTATCTTTTAGCTCTTTTCCTTTCTTATTATGCGCCCTAGACAACTTAATTTTCCTTTTGTATTTATTGCAGCACAAAATTAAAAAAAAATGCTAACTTAGGGCGCTTTTTCAATAAAGTACAATAAGAACTACTACGAATTTTGATAAGATATGAAAGAATACTTTGTGGAAGTCAAAATAGATAAAAAATACCTAAAAATTTTTGATTTTGGCGCCCCTTAACATTTAGCGCCACAGGCGTGGGTCTGCTTCGCCTGCCCCAAGAGACACCCTTGATAATAGCTAAGGTATAATAATACAGTGAGACGTAATCGACCAAAAGAAAAAGCACAACCAAACTTTATAGAAATTCTTGAAGAGGGACAGCTGCGAGTTCATCGCACTTAGTGTAACCTCTCAATTCGTCATAATTTTTTTTAATTTATTTTTAAAGTTGAAATGTTCGAATTAAAAATTGTGAATTTGATCTATAGTAATTTTTTGATTTTCAAAGTTTTATATTGTAACATGTTTCTCATCATACTGTCTTTCCAACGAGCTAAGTATGACCAATACTCAACAAATAATTCTTATTTCTGGGCATAAAAATAAAAATTGAGTTATAACTTTTATTTCTGAGCGAAAAAAATTAAAATTGAGGAACAATTTTTATTCTTGAGCAAAATAATAAAACTCAAAAATAAGTCTTATTCTTGAACAGAAAAATAAAAATAAAAAATAACTCTTATTTTTGATGAAAATTATAGAAATCAGTGAATAATAATTAAATTAAATTTTTATTGGTAAAACTCAAGAAATAAAAATCATATCTTATTTCGATAGAGCATGCATTAAGCAGCATAATGAAGTTATCCAAAATGTGCTCCGACAATGGGAACATATTGATTTTTTTCGATTTAATTTTTGGAAATAATCGTTATTTTCTATCCCTGATATATCTATACATGGGAATCAGTGTTTGACGAAGAAAACATAGTTTAAAATTTTTGCAATTCGGCGAATCGTAGCTTTTGATGTTGTTGAACTCAATGGAAAGGTATTTTTACGTGCAACTTATATCATTAATCTAACATTATTTAATAAAAATTGATAGAAACACTTATTTTTTTCTAAAATTAAAGAAACACTCAAAAATTTGCTTTGCTACTCGCTTCATATTGTTTTTGATCGCTTTCCTTTTCACATAGCAGTATTTTACGTAAGATTATACTGAATGTGGATATGCTACTGTGGATTTATTTCCAACAAGGCACATGGCTGTAAAAATTTATTGAATGTCAGCACAACAAAATTCGAACACTTGAACTATAAAAATAAATAAAAAAATTCTGACGATATTCAGAGGTCAGACCAGGTGCAATGGACTCTCAACATGTCCCCCTTTCAGAATTTTTATAAAGTTTGTTTGTCCTTTTTAAGTCGTCACTATGTGTATTTGGTTAAATCGTTTTGATTTTTTGGGAGTTATCTCTTCGAAAAATAAAAATGTTCAACTTTTGTGCTTTTAAATTCGTTCTCAATTAGTGCAAAAATTACTAGTTTTTTATAGATTTATTTTAAACCAATTATTAACTAATTTAAAATCAACAAACTTTCAAGTTATTATGGAAAATAGTCAAAAACTCAACCAGTTGCCAGTGACAAAAACTACTTTTTCAATTACTTTCAAATTAGTTTATATTCCTATAGGGTGTCTTGTAGAGTATCTCACCACTACAACTGAGATGAGTAGCTGAGACAATCCTGTTCATCGTTGGATTGAAAAAGTCGCCGATAAGGAGGCTCTTTGTCTGAAACCTCGATTGGTAACAAATGGATGGGAGAGGTCTTTTTCGATGAAACAATGAAATTAGTTTTTCCTTCTTTACATTTCTGTTTCCTATAAGGTCCTTCTATTCATTCGAATCGATTGAAAACATAGTAATTTCAATTCCTTTGCATTTATTTATCATAATTTTCTTTCAATAATGGATGAATATTTTCACTACTTTTGAATTTTCACGTAAAATGTTTTACGATTTTAATTTCTTTAATTTGCTTTTAATGTTTTCCACAGTTTTCAGAGTATTTTTTAATATATTTTTATTAACAATAAGCTACCATTACTTATGCAAACACACGAATAACACAAATTTGCATGGTCGCCTGAATGTGCGGTACATACGCTTCCGGTTGCAACAACTTCACCCTCGTTGCCGACCTTAACGTTGTCAGACAATGTTCAATGTGGTGCTGGTGGCCATCAATATTTTCAGCTGCATATATTTTAATGTATTTTGTATTTTTTGCAAAAAACAACACACTTGTATATGAACCGCATTGTCTGGGAAAATTTAAATTAATATTAAATTTTATGTTTCCATTTTATAAACATTAAAATAAAAAATTAATGAAACTATTTATTTCAAAATTAAGAATATTTGCTGGTTTTTATAGAGTTTTAAGTTTTTTAATTTAATGTTTAAGCATTAGTCTGTTATGTTTGTGGACGAGAAATTGTTCTGAGGGAAAAAATACAATTTTATTCCAGTTTTCCGTTTCTACCGATTTGTTCAAATTTAAACAGAAAACTTTAATCTAAACCAGTTTTTAACTATTTCAGGTGGTAATTATCGATCCAATACTTAATTTTATTCGAAAAACTTTTATGCAAATCAGGATAGTTCTTGAAATTGTTTGTTGTTTGTAAATTTTTACTGATTGCATACCTATAGCTAAAGGAGTTCATTCCCGAAAGGTTAACACAATTCCAGAATTATCGAGCTTGAACACTACACTCAGAAAATTAACTTATAGGCGTAAGGCTGAGGGATATGAATATTATTTGGGGTAATCGAAAGAAAGTTGCTACAACTGAAATTCGCTCAATGTAACTAAAATGATATAAGCACAATTGATTTCTAATAACCGCAAATGATCGTTCCTTTGCAGTCCCCTCATTTCCATATTTTGATTCAGTAAATATTAAAATATGACATGTTAGTTGCTTTCACAGCGCAATTTTAAAGATTTCAACTCCTCTTGCCAAGAAACATAATTTGTCTGAGGTAACTAACCGAAGCCATAGCAGACAAGCGAATAAAATGAGTTATTGTAACAACCACATTGTAAATTACGTTAATAGCATTATTTTTACGTTTCGAGTTTCGGAGGTAATTAAATTAATTATAATCCTTTAGTTGCGTCAATCTCAATAGTCAATCTTGCAACTGAAAGTTTGTCAAACCATCCGACTTGTTGAGTGAACCAGACATGCTTTCACAAACGCGAAGTTAATCGCAAGACGCTTGTATTTAATTTTTCACAGTTGTTCAACGTGATTGGTTCCAAACGTTTTGTGGAAATTTTGTCGTTAAAGTTTAGTGAAAAATATAATAATAATTATATGTAATAATTGATTTTGTTGTGTATATTGCTGACTTCATAAACGCATTATCATTGTATTGGTGTGTTTTATTTTGAATTGGTTCGAAGCTTATTAACCAAAACTATAATTTCGGTTCCAAAAGCTTCGGACCAATTCAAAATAAACACACTGATATAATAAACTAATAAACCAATATAATAAACTTTTCTATTTTATTAAAGTTTTTTCTAAATGACCTTGTTATTTATTATGTTGAATTTATATGATTTAAATACAAATTCTAAATGTATTTCTGAAAACATATAATCAAAAATCTAAAAACAACTTCAGTAGTAATGCTTTGTTAGTGGAAGACTTCCAGCAGACTGTTGGACTCCATAATAATAACATAAGCATAAAGACTAAAGTAAAGCAAAAATACAACAACAAATGTGAGAATATGAAATGGGAGAAAATCTGAGAAATTGACACTTCAAATCTCATCGCCTCTGTGGTGCAGTGAACTAGTGCGCGCTTGCGTGGGTATCACAAATATTTCTGATGAAGCCTTTAGCAGGGCCGAAATTGCAATAAAATCAGCTAGTGATTTTTTCCTTTTCATATTGAAAAAACGGTGTGGCAAAAAATAACAAAAAAGTTATTGTTTGTTTGGAAAGATTTGTTAGAACAATTAATTGTTCTAACTTTGACCTAAAGCTCAATAAACGATTTTATACTATCAAACAACTAGAATTTGTATTTAAATCAAGTATGATTTAAACTATCAAACATTTAGAATTTGTATTTAAATCATATAAAATCAACTTTTCTATTGAATGTAATAAACTCTAATGTTTTTTGTAATTATATTTTTTGTGATTATCTATTATATTTTAAGTAATAAAAGAAAGATTCACTTTTACCGTGTGTACATTTCTAGAAAAACGTTTTTTGTGAACATATCGCACATATATTCGGTTCAATGAATGGACCAATTGATCGTTGCTACCTACACACGATAATTGGCTGTAAGTCACAACAATCGTCAATATCCCACACCCTCTTTAAAAGAGACACAACTCAAAATTTGTACATTTCCAGGAGGAGCAAAGTACAATTTTTTATTAAAGAGACTCCATACAAAGAGACAAAACTATTATTTTTTTTAATTAAAGACTAAAAAATGTTTTCAAAATTAAGACAGCCGATGTAGATGATCACTGCAAATTGTTTTACACGAAAAAAGAAAAATTTTGAAATTTTGAGCTATGTCTCTTTTGAAGAGGGTGTGCGATATTGACGATTGTTGTGACCTACAGCCAATAATCGTGTGTAGGTTGCAACGATCATTCGGTCCATTCATTGAACCGAATTTAAGTCAAAATTATTGACAAGTTCATTCGTAGAACCAAGTGGAAGTTAAAACGGATAACAGCTTCTTTTAAACAATCGAATGTAGGTTAAAATGAATAACTACTATGTTCACACAATTGAGTTTACGATAAAATGATTATAAAGCTCATTCATTCAACTGAATGGAGGTTGAAAGGATTAAGGAGTTCGTTCATAAAACTATGAGCGCAGTGCTTACAACGGAGTGCTACAATCAAGGCTATTGAAAATCAGGTAGTTGAGATGATCACCCTTTCAAAAGTTATCAGCAATCGACTAAGTCGATAGGGCACTAATTCGGTTGCAATAGTGGATTTAATTCTGTGTGTGTAAGGAAACTGATGTAAACAGAAAATTTGATGAATATTTTTGTACATAATTATTTTTCCAATTTGCTAAAAATTTAACTAGTGAGGATAGTGATTAATTAAAAAATATTATATTAAAAAAAATTCGTACAAACTGCTTGAAAATTTCTAAAAATAATTTCTAAGATAATAATTGAACTCAATTAACCTAAAAGTCAGCTATAAAGAAACCGACAAACATTTTCCATTGGTTACTAGAAAATTGAAGTTTCATACGAGGGCAATTTGAGAAGTCAGTGACTTTTGATTTGTCTCTTATTAACTTTATATGCAACACTGGTCCTGTCAACTGCCATCTGTTAAGAAAGGTTTTTGGCAAATAATTTTTGAAAACCTAATTTTTTTAATTGATTATTGTTGTACAACTATTCAAGAATTTAAAAAAATTTTTTAATCAATCCCGCTTGCATAAGAGACTCTACATTGCTAAAAATTCGGTGCGCCAGAGTACCTTAAACTAACCAGAGTAACTTTAAACACGTTTTTCTTGAAACACACTTTTTCAAAACAGGCCACTAAACTGCAAATAAACTAATCGGCCGATTTTATTTTTTTTTTTCTGTTTCTAATGTTTTTAATGTAATTCCACACATCTTTTACCAAATTGAGCATCTTTAGAAAATTTGTCTAGTTTAATAAGTGAAAATGACGCAAAACATGAATGACTTGAAAATTTACAAAAAATGTCTTAGTGAGGTCTTACTAATAGAGTAAAATTCAATCCAAGTAAGACCCAGTGCTGTCTCTTAACCCACAATCGGATGGATTACCCCATAGTTCCTCTATTATAGCCGCTCTTGATACTCTGGGCATATCGATCCAATCTGACCTTCTTTGGAATATATCTTCGATGTGTCGAAAAAAGCGGCCAAATGCATAGGTTTTTTTTAAAATAGTGCAAAAAATATTTCACTCCAGCTAATCTTCGTATAATCTACACTTCATATATCAGGGCTAAAATTGAGTACAATTTCCACATATGGGCATGAATCGATGAAAAAATAGCTTTTATTCAAAAAGTCACTGATTTATCAAATTATCCTTTTAGAAAAGATTTGTTGCATATTTTTTAAATTAAAAACCTCTGAATTGAGGCATATTTTTGCTCTATTAATTATGTGAATTAGAAAATTTGGGAATAAAGCTTCAAATAATCAGATAATCTTACAATGAATTTTTTACCACCAAACACAAGAATTTTGTTGTGTCATAGTAGCGAACAATATTTAATTCCGGAAAGAGGTTTTGTTGACTATTTAATAAGAAAAAAGGACAAAATGATCTAGGATGTCTTATTAACTCGACACTTTCTTGTAAGGATCTCATTAATTCTGTTGTTTGTAAGGTTTACTATGCAATTCGGAACCTGAGGTGTACCGCGTCATTCGTACCTGTCGATTCGTAAAAAAACCAAGTGTTCCAGTCTATAGTGCCAATCGTTTTGTACTCAGATATTGTCTATAGCATACTTAAGGTCCAAGTTACAACAAGCTTTTATAACACTGTAAGATATGTCTTTGGCCTTCGAAAGCTTAACCGCATCAGTCACTTGATCAATCAAATACTCGTTTGCAATATCTTCAATTATCTGGATGATACACTAAGGTGTATAAGTGTTAAAATTATATGAAATTGTGTTTATATTAAACGAATTTGTTTTGAAAAAGAGCTTAAAACAAATTTAGTTAAAGTTAAGCACAAATGTGTTTAATGTTAAAGTTAGCTTAAAAGTTTTTGTTTTCAAAGCAATGTTTTAAAGATAATTTTACTGCAAACACTTTTGTTTAGAAACCTTTATTCTTAAAAAAAATTTAAACATTTATATAAAACATTGCTCTTAAATTAAAAACATCTTGATTACTGCGAAATTTTTTCGATGCCATGTTATTAGTTTTTTTGAGTTTTCGACTTTAGATTTGCGTTTTATTGCGGCTTGAAATATTGAAATATTTTATATATTAAAACAATTAATTAGTTTCAATTTATCTAAGGTTCAATATTTGTAAAATTAATTTAAAAATACTTGAATCAAATGTAAAACCGGGGTTTTTCTCAACATTGTCAAGGATTCTACTGTACATAAATGTTTAATTCAATTTCATAAAACGATGTATTTTTTATTATTGCAAAGAAATAATAAGAGAAAATTAAACCAAAAAATGTGTTTATAGTAGAAATTAAAAAAGCTTGTTTTACATTTTGTTTTGTAAAAACGCAAATGCGTTAAATTTCTATTTTAAAATTTTTTGTTTAATATTAAAATATGGTTTTCTTCTCAGTGTATGAACTGCTGATCTATATATATACAACAGGATATGTGTATGTATGAAACGAATGGACTCCATAACGGCTCGGCCGATTTTGATGAAATTTTCAGGGAATCTTCCGAATATTCAGGCGGGTGACACTGTAAAGTCTGATTTTTTATTTCGGTCTGTGGGCGAAGGGGCGTGGCAAAATCCAATTTCCATATTGTACCACCAATGACATATACATATATTTATTTCTTTTGCTATTTTTATTTTATTTTTTTTTTTTTGGAAACTCGTCATGTTTTTCAAAACGAGATATCAAACTCTTAAATCGGTTTTGTAGCTCCGAAGATATATACAAAAAACCTATGTTAATAATGATCCAATATCATAATTTTAAAACTTTCGAAATGTTGCATTCAAAAATCTGAGTTTTGGGTCTATTTACAAAATATTTACATCATTCGATAACACAAGATATTCCGCGCTTACTTAGGTGCAACATTGTACAATAAGTTAAAAATGTATATATATAAAAATGAATGTATGTCTGTTGAATGTTTGTTTGTATGTGCTTTATAGGAGGCCAAACCCTTGAACTGATCTTCCTGAAGCTTTCATAGCATGTTACTATGACTCTGGAAGGAATAAAAGGCTACACCGCCCATATAACCCAAAAATTTAAATCGCCATATTTTGGGCATTTTTTGACCTACGTCGCTGATATTTGGTACATATGGTATTGTTATAATAAGAAATACGTACCAGGAGAAAAGTGGGTGGGACCACGCCCCTTTTTAGGGAAATTAAAAATCGTAATATAGTCCTAACTACTGGACCGATCGTCATTAAATGTTCACAATAGGATATTCTTACGAAATAATAAATTCTTGACTATATAAAGTTGTGAATGAAAAAAGGGGCGTGGCCTCGCCCATATAACCCAAAATTTAAAATCGTCATATCTTGGGCATTTTTTGACCAACGGCAAATGACCATTTTGAGCGGCAGTATTTGCTATATATGGTATTGGCATGAATAGAAATACGTACTAAAAGAAAAGTGGGCGGAGAACGCCCCTTTGTTTGCGATATATTGGAGGATGGACCTGTTAACCGATCTTAAATTTTCACAGCGTGCAGCTTTGACTCAGGAATACTTATTACATGATAATATTTTTCAAACATGCACACTTCTGCACCTACTTTTTTACTACGTTTATTAACTGCTTTACCTCAAATTTAATATACATATTAATTAAAATAGTGGGGTAGCCCCATTCTCTTTCTCCCACCACTGTCTGCAAAACAGCTGATTTTTTAATATGTGTTAATTAAAATAGAGAGTGGGGTAACCCCATTCTCATTCTCCCACAACTGACTGCGAAACAGCTGATTGTGTAATTGCTGCTTTTTGATTGGTTACAAAAAAATTACATGCGGTTCAGTGCTTAATTCTTATTGGCTTACAACAAAAAGGGGGAGAAGCATTGCAATAATTAAATAAAAATTAAATAAATAAATATGGGCATTTCCATGGTGTCCTACGGGACAGTCGTACGCAGTTAAAGTGAAAAAAAAGTAGTAATAACACGGATTTATATTTTGATAATGGTTTTAAATTATAACTCATAGTAAGCTCTATAAGTGGTGCTAAGGTTGATTATCGGTAATTTTTCCTTTTCAAAATAATTGACAAAAACAACGGGGGTCGCACGGGACAAAAAACGGAAGTTTTTTTCGAGGACAACAACTCAAGCTCCGATTTCAGCGAAGTCTGAGGGAATATTTTAAAGAGTTTATTTTATGGATATTGTGCAATGGTGTTTCTTTTAAATTGCTTTTATTTTACCCAACAATATCTAACACTTATTTTTTAATTTAATATTAAGCTCGGTCGCACGGGACAGGTCGCACGGGACAGTTTTTTCCATTGCAATTTAATTGGGTAATTAAGTAATTAGGTAGTTAAGTAATTATGTAATTTTGTAGTTAAAAACAAATTCAATATATTTTCTTTTAATTGCATCAACCATTTTTTCATTATCTTTAGCCAATGCCTTCCATTTGTACTAAAACAAAAATGTTTACGAAACATTTACTAAACACTTACGAAAAAGAAAAACTACATTTGTGAAACAGTGCAGACGATGTGATCATAATGGTTAATAATTTTATGTACAAATTGCTTAAATTAATAAAATGAAAATGTATCTCTTAGATAATATCATAAAATAATAAGTTTTTAATAAGTTTTAATTTTTTGGTCACGGTAGACTTTCCTGTGGAAATACCAATATATAAATACTTTTAATTTTATTTTATAATGAGGGGGGTAGTCAATTTGATTTTATTCGAAAAAAGTGAATCAGTGAATAACAAATTAAATGAATTCCAAATTGCTTTTTAAATAAAATTTTTATTTTACATTCATTTTTAAAAAAAAAATATTAATTATTTATTTCAATTATTCATTTTCGTTTCTCAGAATAATGAATCAATTTTTTATTTATTTGACTGTCATTCACAAAGAATGCAATTCACAAAGAATTTCAGAATATTCAATTATTCTTTTGCAGTTCATTATTAATTTTGTATTCGTTATTAATTTTTTATTCATTATAAATTTGTTATTCATTGTTTATTTTTTATTCATTATTCATTTTTTATTCATTATTTATTTTTCATTATTCACTATTCATTTTTTTCATTTTTCATTTCTTATTAATTTTAGTCCTAAGCCATATATAAAAAATGAATGACAAATAAATAATGAACAAAAAATAAATAATGAATAAAAAATGAATAATGAACAACAAATGAATAATGAAAAAAATGTCTAATGAGTAAAAACTTAATACCAAATTAATAATGAATAAAAAATTAATAACGAATAAAAAATAAATAAGGAATAAAGAAATAATAATTGAAAATTCTGAAATTTTTTGTGAATTGCATTATTTTGTGAATATCACTCATATGAATAAAAAAATTATTCATTATTCTGAATAACGAAAATAAATAATTGAAATAAATATTTAATCATTTTTTTTTAAATGAATGTGAATTAAAAATTTTATCTTTAAATCAATTTCGCATTCATTGAATGCATTGTTAATTAATTAATTAAAAAAATTAATAACGAATAAAAAATTAATAATGAATTTTACAAGTGAATAATGAACAAAAAATAAATAATAAGTAAAAAATTAATAATTAATAACGAATGAACAATGACTAAGAAAAGGCAATGACTAATGAGTAAAAAAAGAATAATGAATAACAAATAAATAATGAACAAAAAATGAATAACGAATAAATAATGGATAATGAATAAGGAAATAATAATTGAAAATTCTGAAATTGCATTTATTGTAAATCTCATTCATATGAATAAAAATATTATTCATTACTCTGAATAAAGAAAGTGAATAATTGAAATAAATATTTTATATTTTTTTTAAAAATGAATGCGAATTAAAACTTGTATCTATAAATTAATTTCGCATGCATTGTTATGCCGTTATTCAGTTGTACTTAAAATTCTGAATATGAATGCCTATTTTACAGCTCTGGTATTTACCAGTTGTTTATAACTGGTTGTTATTATCTTATTCTTACTGCATTTAAAAGACTCTTTCTTAAATATGAAATTAAAAAAATAATACTATCAAAAAGCCAGAAAAAGTCATTTATTCTGTAAATGAATGGGATATTTTAATATAATTTTAAATATTTTTTAACTATTTTTTTAATAATTTTATTTTTAATCGTGGTCATTCAGATCATTTTATTGTCAATCATATCTTCATTTTGTGATGTAAGAGTTTTTATTTGAAGGCAAAAACACTTCAAGTTTAGTGAACTTATGGTGATTGTGAACAAGTTAAGTACATTTTCCATAATCGCTAACCTAAGAATTTTTTAATGTGGGATATGAAGCAAATATGCAACATTTCTATTAATTGAATAAGAAAAGTTGCATATTTAAGAATGTTTCCATAGATTTTAGTAATATTTTAATCCCAGAATCACAAAGCACATTCCTCGGATGCAAGAGGGCTGAAATAGTTCCCAGAATTCGGGGTTTACTTCCCTAATAACGCCTTACCACCCACTCAGCACAATTTTCCACAACTTGCTACATTTTCATTTTCTGCAAATCCTTTGAGACATGGGACCTCATGAATACATTTAATGACAACAGCGTGAATATATTTCATACTACTGAATATTCTGCAGATAATTCACTTTGACATTTATGCTAAATAATTAAGAAGAAAAGCTTTTCTTCCACTTGCCATGACCATGGCAGCAAGATGTAAAAAGTTGCATGGCATCTTTTTGTTGTGTTTTTTTTTCTGTAGAAACTTATGCTTCTTACAATATTTGGTTTAGTGTGTCCTCTTACATTATGTCTACACCGTCAACATTATGTGTTTCAGTGTTGGCAAAGTAAATTTATAAATGAGCCAAGATTGTTTAGAAAAAAAAACAAAATATTGCCCGCAATGATTAAAAAATTAAATAAAATTTTAAAAAACAAATCGAACTTATTCTCATTCAGTATCTACCACGTGAAGATTTTTCATTTATACAGAAATGATGGAGCACTCCTCCACACTTACATGAAGTACTTCCTATTGCTTCGAAGCCCTTGTAGTTTGTATTTCAAATTTGCATTGCGTAGCACTTAAAAAATACTCATGGACTTTCATTTGTATAATTCATAGGAACTTTTTTGAACACCTAGAACTTTTATAGGAACTTTCGAACACTTAATGCTTTATTTTTAAATACGAAAAATCACACCAATGACAAGCAATACACCAGAAGAAATACTTATTTCTATACAAAATCATTTTGTTTCTCGTGTCTTGCTTGTCGTTCGCATTTTCGTAGTACAAAATGAAGAAGTAAGTTCAGAAAAAATATAATAGAACATATTGTCCCTTCCTACAACATATGGTCCAATTATGTTCGCATAACGCAACGCAGGGTGGCCGCATCAAATGCCACCTGAATTTCTATTGTATGGGCTTTGCATGTATCTGGTTACGATGCACCACGTTACGAAGCTTAGAAAAATATAGATAAAAACAGGATCTTATCTCACAACCTTAAGATAAAAAGATAAAAAGTTCAATTTCATTTTGAACTCTACGTCACTCTACTGTCAGCCATACAAAGACAGCCAGTGTTGTCACTTTATCACACTTGTGGTAGATTCCACTTTTTTGGATTCTACCACTTTTACCACTTGTTTTTTTTTTGCAATTTCCCAATTTGTTGATCCTAATTAGTGTCCGACCAAAGCTGGAATTTTGGCCAAAACCGAAATCAAATATTCGGCCATTTTATAATATTTGGCCGAAACCGAAACTGGTTATTAATATGAAAATTTAAGTTTTTACAAATAGTTTTTTTTTATTAAAAGGAAACAAAAATACTTTCATACACATAAGAACAAAATTTAATATAAAAAATTATTATTTGAATATTGATGATTTTAATAATTAATTGAAGTTTTATTACACACTTCCGTACACACTCAAAATAGTATGCACCTACGATATACATACATTTTTATACAACTACAAAACAAAGTTTTTTTTTAAGGTTTAGTATATAAATATGACATTTTTTTTTCCTTTATTCCACACACACAGAATTTCAGTACCTATAAAATGTCAATGTTAATTATAATAGAGATGATAAAATCGAAAATGATAGTATCGAACGAATAAAATTAATCAAAATGTTTTGCGTTAACACGATAAATCAAATTAAAGACGATTTAATAATTTTTGTATTTACAATACGTTGTAAATATTTTTAGTAAACCAAACTTTTATATTTGAATTAAATGCAAGAAATTTTTACCTTTTTCTGACAAAGAAACCGAATATTCGGTCGGACACTAGTCCTTATGCAAAGGAAACCATCGCTGCCGAATCAAGAGTTTTCATTTGTTTGAGAATTGGAGATTAGCACTCCAAAATTAGATACAATTTAATATTATAACAAATATAAACTCTATAATATAACTTAAATGCTTAATTTTTTAAGGAAGCTGTTTTAAATAAAATGCATTGTTTGTGTTAGCTTGTTTTTTTTTTTATTAATAGCCTTATACTGGTGGTAAACAATTGCGAATTTATTGACAATTGTAAAAAACTCTATTTTGAAATGTAAACGAAAGCTTATAACTTGACAAAACTGTCAACAGCAAAAACATATATACTACAACTAATTTTGCGAAAACATTTTGGATGTTTCCCAACATCCATGGACCAAAAAAATACCACAAAAAAGACTAGCTTGTCAATGAATTTAAAGTTGTCAATTACCAGAATAAGGCTAAAAATCAAATCTTTAATAAATAATTGCATGTAAATTGTAATCATTTGTGTTGTTATTTTATTCAATTCAAAAATTAAATGTTAACTATGCATTTACTTAAAATATATTTTATTAAAAACGCTATTTATTGCAAAATACAATAATGTTTTTATGCCTTCATATTCTAATTTCAATAAAACTTAGAGCTTTAAACAAAAACTACTGGCTTTGGAAATTTTTTGTATTATTTCAAGAATAGCGACAACTGTATTTTGTACTTTTTTTTGCGGATTATAAAGATTTTGACCGATTTTGACCTTCTAAGCCTAAATCTCAATATTTAAGGCCGGTCTCATTTCGTGTAGGAGTTTAAGGCCTCTAAAGTTGTAAGAATCCATCTAAAAATTTAGCTACTTTTTCAGTTTTCCAACAAAACTAAGCTTTATGTGTATCAATTTTCGCAAAACCGTACGATTTTAAGTATAAAAGAGTATATCTGAAAAATGTATGCATTGATTCTAATGTTTGATACCTTGTTGAATAAATCCTCGCATTATCTTTGTTTTGATAGTCATAAAGCTTAGTTTTGTTGAAAAACTGAAAAAACTTTCACAACTTTTCTTATACTTAATATACCACTATTTAAAATTTTGAAGTGAAAACACTGGTGATAGCTGCATTTTCATAGCAACAAATTATGTGCGGTAAAAATGCTGATAAATTTTGTCTTAACGCACAATCCTTTTGTGTTCAGTCTTTTGTTTTTAGTGCGGTAAATTTGCTTATTAATATAATTTGCCACATATTAGAAATTTTTAATTTTTGTAAACAAAACCACCTGATTTCAAGTTTTGTTAAGTAGATGTATGTCTGAATAATAAACACAAAATTATCCACGTGCAATCTGCCATTTGCAATGCATTACGCGAACGTAATTGGGTCATTATTGTTCCTATTACAGGAGCACAATTTTAAGTATCACGCCACTACCTCTTTAACATACAAGAAAAGTTATTAATTTATTTATTTATTACAAAACAACTTATAATTTAAATTAAAAATTACAAAGAAAAGGATTAAAAATCATTTAAGAAAAGGATGTTTATGATCTAAAAGTCTTATTCGTTGTATTAAACTGGTCGGAAGTGATCTAAAAATCAATTCTATCGTTTTTATTTGTTCCCACGATTTTAATGATTTTTTGTGGGCTTTCAATTTGTGTCTGAGAAAGATTGTGTGAATAGTCGAGAAAAAATAATTCGTTGAAAAAAAATCAAGAAAAATTTGATAAAATCAGCAAACTCACACACACACATATAATACTTTTGGATCGGACAGGAAACACCAAAGATGTAACGAAAACATAAAAAAGCACCATAAGGACCATTTAAAAAAAAAAAAAACAAAAAAACAACTGTCTAAAGATAAGGTTTACTTATCTTCCATACAAGGTGATAAAACGTCAAAGATATATAGTTTTGCATAGCATATAAAAATCTAAATTTATAATTATGGAAGTAAAAACAAATTAAAATAATAAAATTAAAGGTTTTCGAAACTTTAAATAAAAAATTTTTCAAATTTAACCCACACAGCAGTCACAATATGTATCCCGAGCCAAATTAAACTTAAAGTTATCGAAAACTACGAAAATCATATTTGTCGCAAATACTTGCAGGTTGTCGAGAATATTAAGTTACATGCATGTTACGTAGGAAGAAGAAAAAGTACTTGTAGCGCTATAAAATATCAATGTTGGAAGGTGGGGTACTTATTCACCCCAGTGTGGTCAAAACAGCACAATAGTGAAGTATGGTTTGGTTCCGAATCAACAAATTTTTCTTTTCAGGAGATAAAAACAAGCGATTAAATAACATTTTTATAATTTTTATATTATTTTTTCAACAATATTTATGAAGAAACAGTGTTTTTGATGTATATGTATTAAAATCATATGTAATAATGTAATTCATGCGTATATTTTTAACGCTCGTGATCAATTTATATTATTCAAGGTATTAGATAATTGTACCCTTCACCTGTTTAGCATGTTATATAATAATCTGAAAAACTATATAAATTTCTTATACAAATTTTACCATTACCTTACTCAATATTTCAAATTTTGTTATTTTAAATTTTTCGTCATTTTCATTCTAAAAAATATATTTTCTTAAAGAAGCAGCAACAGCATCATTTTTAATATTTGTGACATGCATTTAGCGTCTCATCCTATATTTTTAGCCCTTTCATTTCAATACTGACCGATACGAAGTTTTGTCTATTCTGTTTAAAATAGTTGAAAAGAACTAAGAACCCAACTTCATTTTCATTTATCCTAGAACGCAAGTCTTCTGTTGCATCAATTAGATTAGTAATGCAACTATGTTTAGCCCAAAAGCCTGATTACCTTTAAATTACTAAGTAACAATTCCAACGCTTTGGATATAAATGAGAGCATAGCTATTGGGCGGAACTCATTATGTAATTACTGGTACTGGTATAATTTTGGTACTAGAAAAATGTAAACTTTCTTTGATTCTATCGGGTAAATTGACTTCGAGTGCACAGTTTTAAAAATATAAGTAAGATAATTGAGGTCTATGGAAACAAAATGTTCAGGAAAATAGGACTAATGTTATCATACGATATAGCGTTCGATTTGATTGATGATATACTTTTCAGTACATGCCAATTGAAGATAAGGCTAGAGTTGACATTCAAAAACTCTCAATAGTCTGGTAAACGTTTTGACACACTGAAAGCATAGGAATATCAATCAACGAATTTCTTATCCTCCACGTCCCTTTTCTCCTTAAAAGAAAAAACAATATAAACAGAAACAAAATAAGTCAACAAGAAACTTTTAATCTTAAAGCCGTTAAGAGAAAAGTTATTCTAGGCTAGAAATACGACTCAGTATGACAGATATGCTGTGAAAGTTATTCACATGGAGCATCAACACTAGCAATAGTCGTAAATCAGCGACCCATCCTTTTTGGGTAAGCCAAGCTAGTTTATCAGTATTATCATCATCATCATCACCATCAGCATCAGCATCAGCATCAGCATCAGCATCACCATCAGCATCAGCATCATCATCATCATCATCATCATCATCATCTATTTTTATGCTTAGGTAAAGTTTTTAGTTTCTGCTGTTTCTTTCTTAATGGCTCACTTTTCATTTTCAATTTCTTATGTTTATTTATCTTAGCAATTCGTGTGAAACTATTCGACTTCTAGATTATGCAACATCGTGACAATAAATAAGCCCGTAGATTGCTCATACGCCTTCAAACCCACCTGCACACCACCACCCATTCGAAGTCAATGCTTGAGCTCTACTCTGCTTCCTTTTATAGAGCATCTCCTTTACTCTTATGCCGCTTCCTGCCTTACTTCATTTTGCATTTGCACTACCATTTTTATGCAGTCTTGCCCAGCAAGACTTCCTTTCCTTCCATCCTTCCTTCCTTCCTTGCCTACTTCCTGCTTTTGTTCAAGTTTTAAGTTTTTCCAAAAGTTTTCCTTGACTCTCGCATTTATTTTTGGGATTTACTCGTTAAGAATTTTAAGCATAGAAACGTGTTCGTGTTTATATTTTCTTGTCTATCTTTCTATCTATCTGTTCTGCTGCAGGTTTATTTCTGCATAGAGGATTCAATGCCACATACTAACAATCCGACGCACAGCCAAGCAGCCAGAGAGTGTCTGATAGAGTAGCATCAGGTGTGCCTTTGTTTCTTTCGTCTGTAGCATTGTCGAACAAAGTGAGGTTTACCAAGTTTTAAGTGTTTTTCAAGAAGTGCTTCCACACCGCCAAATAAAAAAAAAAACAAACAACAAAATGCATAAACAGAATAAAATTATCCGAACACTATATTGTGTAAATTTTGTCTAAATTTCTAATTTTAAAAATTATTGAGTGAGTTTTGGTTGGAGTGAAATCTTTCTAAACACTTATAAAACTTATGCTCTACAAATTGTCGTTACATTCAAATAAGATAATATTTTTTCAGAATACATTCTTATATTTTAAAAGTAGTCGATCTGTTCAGTAAGATAAAAAGATACTTATCATACAAGTATTATAGTCTTTTTTATGAATATGCTTGTGCAATACATACATCTTACTTGTACCAAACACCTTTCACATATTTTCCAAATAGCTCAAATACTTAAGCCAACCATATGTTGAATATTCTTAATTGAGGTAATAACTTGTGCCAGCGCCTGTCCAAGAGCTTTAGGCGCTCCAGTTCGAGTTGGATCATGCGCCCCAAAAATTGTAATACCTGAATTTTATTTAAAAAACTAATTTGTATAGGAATTGAAAATTTTGTACATAGGCAATTCCGCCAAAAGTGCCCATTTACATGTCCTCCCAGTTTTGAGTGACAGTTCTTGGTACTTTAAAATACTTCAGCTTTTTGAAAAGTATTTTCTTGAAGTTTATTTATTAACAGGTCATAAAAAAATTTATTTTGCAAGTGGAAATGCCCAAAATAGCAGAATAGAGTGTAGCTTCAGCAGTTTTTATTTCTACATGTTCAAGATGACAAGGTCAATATATTACGTATACCGTGAGCATTTTTTGCCATTTTAAATAATTATAAAAAAATTTTAACAAATGTTTCATCTACAAACTTTTTGTCCCCCGATTTTTAAGCTGCCTTTCGGTGTGGTTTTTTACACAACTTATATTCAAGTTTCAAAAATGCACCAGTGGTTTCGAGTGCGAGGCTCAAGTGCAAAATTAAACTTATTTGTTATATTATTAATATTTAAACAAAAAAAAAGTTATCATTTAACTGTAACGAACTGTGTATTCAGCTTGTGATAGAGAGAATTACATATTAAAGCAGTTAACAAATAAATGATTAAAACGTGCGGAAAAGCTTTTTAGTTTTTTCTGATGCCTACTATCTCTAACTAAAGACGATCTTGTCATTCCTGACAGTTTGTGTCATTCATGTAACCACTCAAAAACACACAAAATGCAAACAATTAAATTTCATGACGTCATACCGTGCGGCCGCAAGCGATTTTAATCTACTTTGGAGCCAAATAGTGTACAGATTCTAGCTTCAAGTTTTATTTTTACATTTTTCAATAGGAAAAGTGGCACTTTTGGGGTAAGTTCCCATATGGTAAATTGTTTCTGTAGGTGTAACTTGCGTAAATTTTGCTCTTTATCGACTATATTCCGTTCATTTATACACCATACAATCGGAAAACTTAAATATCAAAACAGTCTGTTTTGTCCCACTTCACTGCATACATCTATTTTGCCTGATCGAAATGGTGAAAACATTTATATGGGAACAAAAAGGAACAAAGTGTAAAGGGAGTGGGAGTGCAAGACAACATTTTTTTTCTATTATTTCGTTTTGATTCGTTGTTTTGATCATGTACTTCGGTATAGTTCTTTAATTAAGGTTTTTCCATTGCAAACTTCGGTAATTTCCTTGATCATGCAGACCTATCTCTAAAATGTAACGTTGGAGACCACACAAAAATAATTGAATCTTGAAAAAAATAAAAGTTAGAAGAAAACTTTGGTTACTTTATTTTTCACATACAAATATTTTTAGATTCATGAAGCATTTTTGATATATTTGCCGAAATATGCGTTTGAGTGGTACGATAAAGAGAAAAAATATACCATTTTCAGATTGCTTTTTGTTAGTGATGGGCACTATCGAATGATTTCAAATATCGATAGTTTAGTATCGAATGATTTCAACTATCGAACAATACGTTCGAATATTTCGTTCAGTTATTTACTTTAAAAAAATAGTAAATAGTACACAAAACTATCGAATGATTTAAACTATCGAATAATTCAATCATACATTTGAATTAAAAAATAGTAACTAGTACAAAAAACTATTGTACGATTTTCGCTATCGAATAAATTATTCATTCAATAGTAGCTTATACAAAGATCTAATGATTTTTGCTATTAATTCAAGTATTCAGTCATTCGACTTAAAAAACCTCTAAATAGCTTTTATGACCCCTTTTCCACACGGCAAGTTTTCTTGCCAGCAAGATACAGGCAAATTTGTAACAGCAAGTTTTTCTTCTGTGCTGTTCTTTCTGTGATGCTGTGCTGTTCTTTTCGTTGCATTTTTGACTTGCTGGCAAGAAAACATGCAGTGTGGAAAAGAGGTCTAACTGGGTTGAGTTCATTATAATTTTTATTTAAACACAAATCAAGCAGTGTTGTAAAACGTACTTTTCCAGTTTAATTTGCAGTACTCACGGTTCGTTCAATCAGTTGAAGGCAACCAAACGAAGTACGAATTAAAAACTATCGATTTTGAACTATCGAATAATTCGAATATTTTAATTCGATAGTTCCCATTGCTACATTGTACTACATTTGATTAAATGTTGCAATATTTTAAACTATTCAGGAGAAGGCACCTTTTCGTGCTTTTGAATTTGCAATTGAAATGAACTTGCAATGTCATAGTAAATCAAAATCGAACTGGTGACCGTTGTCTACTCGTAGAGTGCGTGGCCCGTTAGCTAAAGAACCACGGTTCAAACCCTAGCTCAGACAGAATGTTTTTCAATTGAATTAATATGTCTGTTTGGCCGTCACTGCTCCGCTTACAATAGCAAACCTCAGAGAGTAAAAATTGCCACGTAAAGTTTCTTGAGAACTGTAAAGGTTTGGAGTCGGCATAAAGCTCGTAGGCAGTGTTGCAGCGACGATTCTAAAAAAAGTATCCATGAAAAGGTCATAAAGTATCCAAAAGTATCCACTTTAAAAAAAAGTATCGACGTATCAAAATCCAAAAACCAATAATATTTTCATTTGTTTTAACACAAAAATACAACTTTAATATTTTTAAATAATGAAACCCAGTATTTTAAACTTCCATAGCAATTTTATTTATTTAATTTTAAGACTAACAAATATTTTTATTAAAATGTAGTAATGAGAAGCAAGTCATGCAAAATAATATTAAGATGGAACATAAATTTTAGTACTTCAGTCTTTTGAATGTATTGCTATTGCCTTAAAATTACATTAAATATATAAGTATAATATTTATACAAAAGCAATATACAAAACAATATATAGAATAATTGCACAAAAAAAGAACAAAAATTATATTAAGCTAACATTGCACGTTTAAAATAAAAAGTAAAAAAATTCGATTTAAGACATTTATTGTATAAAGACTGTAATACATAAAGACTTGAAAATTAACGAAAATAATACTAAAAACAATATTCAAAAATGCTTTTTTACTTAATTCATCTTCTTCTCACTAGGCGGCGTCAAAAATTAGTCGTTTTTAGCCAGGGTCAAGCTATTTATCGAAAACAAAAAAATAAAAGTGCACACTAATAAGGGTACTTGTCGCTAATTCTCCTATTCGAAACTAAATAGTAGGGCCCAAAATCAATACAAGTTGAATAATCGCAATTTGAAATCACTCACATTGATTAAAGATCTTGGTGTTATATTTGACTCAAGTTTGACTTTTATACATCATTTAAATTACATAATTCCAAAATCTTATTCTCTATTTCATTTAATTCATTCATTTAACGCAATAGCAATGACTTTTCAGATCCATATATGCTTAAAATTCTTTACACAAGTCTTGTGAGATCTAAACTTGAATATGCGAGTTTTATTTTTAATCCGAATTACAATACTCACTTGAAACGCTTGGAATGTGTTCAGCGTAGTTTAATTTCATTTCATTTCATTTAATTTTACTGAACCTTTCCCTCCTATGATGTTCGATGTAACCTTATTAACTTAAAATCTCTTAAAAATCGAAGGACTATTCTGTCCCAGACGATCTGAAGCCGAGCTATGATGTTGCCTTATTTTCACCTTTTTTAAAGCACACCAACTTCAGCGCAATCTTTATATATAATAAATATTTAAGTAAAAATGATTTTTTTAATATTACACTTTTTAAAAACAAACTAAAAAGTATAAAATAATTTCTCCTGGAGTGGGGCTTTTAAGAATATAACAAGAATATAACAACTCTATTAACTATTATAGAATAGTAAGAAGTGTTATTAACAATTGTAGTATGTTAGTAAACGAATGATTTCTTAACCCAAGTCCCTTAACTGACAACATAGAAGTACTTGGATGGATGATAGGTTCAAGTTTGCAGACATCTATTGTGTTCAGTCCAGTAAGTTATACTTGGAATGTATTGTATTTAAAATTTTGCATTAAAAAAGTGACTGGGTGGATTCCACCCTAAGGTTAGTGATGCAGAGTTAATATTTTCTAATTATTACATTTAAGAATATAACAACTCTATTAACTATTAAAGAATAGTAAGAATTGTTATTAACAATTGTAGTATGTTAGTAAACGAATGATTTCTTAACCCAGGTCCCTTAACTGACAACATAGGGGGTCGTCCATAAACTACGTTACCAATTTAGGGGAAGGGGTTTTGAAATGCACTACGATAAGTAGGGGGGGGGAAGTGTTTAGATATTGTAACGTTACCAAAAATTAAAAAAATCGACGAAAAACCTCTAATTAATAACACAATCATTTCAAAAATTTTTAACCTAACATGTTTATGTTTGATCGTCTAAATTGATGGTTAACTTTTGTTTCAACGATTTCTTCCACCACCTTTTCCCTCGACACAGGAACCTTTTGGTATTCCTTCACCATCTCAGCTCACGTCTGAAAAATTTGGGTCTTTGCTTTTGCGACAGGCCTTGACGTTAAGGCCTGAATGTTCTTCATCAAAGGAGATACCGTATGACATGTACTGTCCTTCTCAGAAAGAAGAAATCGGTTCAAGGTCGTGTCCTACCTGCGGCTTGTATTTCGTTTTTAAAACTTCTATGAATTGCCATAAGTTTGTATTATATCGTTTACAATAAATCGGAATAAAACATACTATTTAAATAAATCAATTTTCAGAAAGCATTTACACAAAAACACAGAACTTAGTGCAGCTCGGGTGCAGCCTTTAAGGGTACTTTGTCAAAGACCAGGTGAATTTCTTTGCGTTAGAAATGAGGATTCACCTGAATGTGTCGACATAGAATCCGATGAAAAATTCTATTTTGAAGAATCCTCAACAAAGCTACCAGCTTCTTCTATCCCAGTGATTGAGAGCATCGAATCTTGGATCGCAGATGGAAAAGCTTTTACAGAAGATATTAATTATTGATTTTTTTCCAATTGTTCCTTTAATGTATCTAGTCATACAGTCAATAATACTAGTGAAAATTGTCAGAGCTAGTCAAAATATATAATCATTCGAATGAATTAATTTCATATGTCACGTTATGAAGGGGGGGGGAAGGGGTTTTTAAAAGCACTACGAAAAGTAACGCAGGGGGAGGGGGGGTTACAAAAACCGGAAAATCAGTAACGTAGTTTATGGACGACCCCAGAAGTACTTGGATGGATGATAGATTCAAGTTTGCAGACATCTATTGTGTTCAGTCCAGTAAGTTATACTTGGAATGTATTGCATTAGAAATCTTTCATAGAAACAGTGACTGGGTGGATTCCACCCTAAGGTTAGTGATGCAGAGATAATATTCTCTACAGAATGCGCCCCACGTTTTTAGTTGAACTAAAAGACCCACTCTAGGAGAAATTGTTTTATAATTTTTAGTTCGTTTTTAAAACGTGTTATATTAAAAATTCTTTTTTACTTAAATATTTATTTCTTACTTTTAAGTCTTATTTTACTCATTTTGTTTGTTTACAAAATTTCATTTATATTTTAAGTTACATTTTAAGTTTCAAAGCTCTAGCTCAAGTAAGTTGGTTAGAAACGGATTCCAAGATTTGTACGGGACAGATGTGAAGTGATGTTAATAAAAAACTTATTAAAATTATTTTATTCTTTATAGTTTGTTTTAATATGTGGTATTTAAAATTTTTTTTGTTCAAAATATTATTTATATACGTATATGTATATTAGGGCGTTTCACAAAAGACGTTTTTTCTGATTTTTCCAACTCTTGAAGCGGAATTTTGAAGTTTGTGATTTAAGAGAATTTTGAAATTTTTTTTGGATTTTTTGAAGATGGGTACGGGGTCGCTGAAATCGATTTTATCAAAAAAATGAGGTTATGGAGAAAAATTTTTAATATTAATTTTTGCTGGTGCTTTTTCTTCATAAAACTAAACAATTCTCTTCTTAATGATCCGATCCCACGACAAAAAAATGATTGATGTGAAAAATTATTATATTAAGGACCACTTTGATAGTCTTAAAAGTACAAAATTATGTTTTTATAGATTTCAAACCTCAATAACTTTAAAAGTTTTCAACATTTCAAGATGAAAAATGCGTTAGAAAGGTCTTTAAATTACCTTTCATTCGGTATATAGGTTTCTTTTCACTTGCGGGAGAAATATAAGAAAAAAATTTAAGTTTGAGAAAATTTTTTTTATTTTTCAAATTTTATAAAAATTAAAAGAATTTCATTAAGTTTCGTTCTTGGTTAAGTAAAAAAAAAAAACATTTAATATACATTGTTTTAATAAAAATATCAAAAATTCAATTCATCAATATATTTTTATTTCCATACAAAACCAAAAGATATTAAAAAAACAAATTCATGTTATTTAATGAACAAA
Organism: Dichetophora obliterata; assembly: GCA_963920525.1. Taxonomy (NCBI): domain Eukaryota; kingdom Metazoa; phylum Arthropoda; class Insecta; order Diptera; family Sciomyzidae; genus Dichetophora; species Dichetophora obliterata. The sequence goes on along the minus strand of OY986435.1, from coordinate 173,871,115 downwards.
TTAAAATTAAAAATTAAATTTGTATCTAAAATCACAATATATAAAACATTAAATGTGAAAAGTATGGTTACAGTTTTCTAAAGTTACAGTTTCTTAAGAGCTTTTTCAATGACATTTTTGTTTACATTAGGTATATTTTTGTGATTTTTATCAACGCTAATCAACAAGTTTTGAAAATCATCCTCATTTTTTGTAATTGTTTTGTTATATATTGTAGCTGACGCCACGCCTCTTTCTGATATATCATTCACAACATATAGTTTTTCTAGTTTATTCTTTACAGTAACAAAATCTTCATCATTTTCCCATAAATGTGTATCTTTCGAAAAAAAGGAAGTGGGCAATTTTAATTCATCAAAAACCCTTTTACTGTTACAGGTAACAAAATCATGAATCTTAATTTTTGAAATATCTTTCAAATTAACGAATGCTTTATTAGATAGATTATCACAACCTTTATTTTGTAATGCTGCGACCATTAAAGATTTCTGTTCAGGTGTTACCCTAGGGTCAAAAAATGCAAAGCCTACAAGAGATTCACTGAGATACCACAAGTGTGACGAAAACTGTAAACATAAAACTGTAAAACTGTAACCATACTTTTCTCGATTTTGTATAAAATAAAAATGGAATTTTTTGTTGATACATGTTTTCTTCCACATTTAATGTTTTATATATTGTGATTTTAGATACAAATTTAATTTTTAATTTTAATTTGTTCATTAAATAACATGAATATTTTTTTTAATATCTTTTGATTTTGTATGGAAATAAAAATATATTGATGAATTGAATTTTTGATATTTTTATTAAAACAATGTATATTAAATGTTTTTTTTTTACTTAACCAAGAACGAAACTTAATGAAATTCTTTTAATTTTTATAAAATTTGAAAAATAAAAAAAAATTTTCTCAAATTTAAATTTTTTTCTTATATTTCTCCCGCAAGTGAAAAGAAACCTATATACCGAATGAAAGGTAATTTAAAGACCTTTCTAACGCATTTTTCATCTTGAAAAAATGTTGAAAACTTTTAAAGTTATTGAGGTTTGAAATCTATAAAAACATAATTTTGTACTTTTAAGACTATCAAAGAGGTCCTTAATATAATAATTTTTCACATCAATCATTTTTTTTTCGTGGGATCGGATCATTAAGAAGAGAATTGTTTAGTTTTATGAAGAAAAAGCACCAGCAAAAATTAATATTAAAAATTTTTCTCCATAACCTCATTTTTTTGATAAAATCGATTTCAGCGACCACGTACCCATCTTCAAAAAATCCAAAAAAATTTTCGAAATTCTCTTAAATCACAAACTTTAATATTCCGCTTCAAGAGTTGGAAATTTTTTTTTTTGAAACGCCCTAATGTATATGACTGACTTATGGTCCTGAAAGTCCTATTTGCCGCATTCTGTTCATCTCCTTCATTGCACGGTGTCTTGTTAGTCAATTTTGAGCACTCGAGTTCTTCAATTCTTAATCCTTCTAATGATCCTTCACCCGACGTGTGCAGTAATATTTCTCATTCTGCGATATTTTCCTAAACCACCTCTTACTCGAAATAAATGTATTGATACAATTTTAGCTCAATTGGGGCAGTAGTGTTGGATATATAGGATTTTAATTGATTTGTGGGTGGTAAAAGGATGAGTGGCCAAATTTTTTCCGAAACCAACTTCTACTGGAAGGAAATTTACTGCCAAAATTTCAGCTGAATCAGCCGGGTAGTGTTTGAGATATAGCATTTTTATTGATTTGTGAGCGGTAAAAGGGGGAGTGGCAACATTTTTTCCTAAACCATCCTCTACTTGAGGGAAATTTACTGCCAAAATTTCAGCTGAATCGGCACAGTAGTTTTGGAGATATAGCATTTTTATTGATTTGTGGGCGGTAAAGGGGGCGTGGCAAATTTTTTTCCTAAATAATATGTGTTGTCATCCAGTTCTAAGCTACATTTTAAATTTCAAAACCCTAGTTCATCAGGAAGTTGCTTAAAAATGGATTCAAAGATTTGTACGGGACATACAAACGTGAAGTGAAGCTAATAAAAACGTGTTAAAAACTATAGACTAGTGACAATTCCCATAAACTGACATAAGTTTTCTTGATTTTCTCCATTTATATTAAGAAAACAAAAATTTTCAGGCTAAATCAACGTATTTTAATATATATTTGTTCATAACAAAATCTTTTGAAAAAACTTCACATATTTTTAAATTCTTTTATTCATTTTTAACTGAAAGAAATATTTTTAAGTGGCAATTCACATAAACTCACTATGTTAAACTTTAAATAATTCAATAAATTAAAATAACTGTAATAGTTAACGAACTTCAAATACTTCTCTTAATAATCAGTAAATTTTCCGTTTCGTCTTGGAACCTGAATTAACCTTTAAGGCATTGATAAAACAAGGCTTTTCAAAGTTTCAGTCAGAATGCTAGCCCAGGCCTCTTTTATCGTAGTTTTAAGGGTATTCACTGAATGAAATTGCCGCCCTTTTGCGTAAACATCACGAGCTAGGATTCCCCAAATGTTCTCAATAGGGTTCAGGTCTGGGCCTTGGGCGGGCCAATCAAGAACATTAGTATTTTTTTGACAAAAGAAGTCCATCGTTTCTTTAGGGCGGTGAATTGCGACGTTGTCCTGCTGAAAAATTAAGTTTGGACCACAAAGTTCCTCTGCGCTCTCTATCATCATCGATTCTAGGAGTTCGCAGTAGATGAAGGAGTTCATTTTGTGAGGAACCCATGCGATTTCTGTCGTTCCACAAATGGCAAAACCGGCCCAAAGCATTACTCCACCGCCTGAGGATGCTCGACTCATGCAGACTTCTTTTTCGACCAACTTATGGTGCCAATAATATTGGAAGCCATCAGGCCCAACTAAATTAAAACGTTTCTCGTCTCTGAATAAAATTTTGGACCACTGTTCACGCCACTGAATATATTTTTCAGCAAATTCCAATCTCTTGGCTTTATGAGCCAAATAGGAGGTATTTTAAGGCGTTTGGTGTAAACCAGTCGGTCTGATGCCTTCAAAATTTATCGAATACGTCTGCTCTTTATTGGCAAATCGAGACTTCGCACAATCTCTGTTGACATCATCTTCTCATAAGCGGCCAATCTTATTATTTCAGTTTTAAAAAAAGACAAATTAATGTTTGGGATCTTGCAACTTTTTTCAGCTATTTCACGTGTTGATAGCCCTGATTCGTTAAATGCCTCAATTTTAGCCTTTTCTTTAGGTGACAGCAACTTGCCTCTCGGCATTTTTACAATTCTAAAACAGATAAAACAAACACGGTCTCTATAGTCACAAAAAAGACTAACACACTTAAAAAGTTCATTTCTTACCATAAATAAGTAAAACTTTAATTAAACTGGGGAATTCAATTAGCTGAATTTATGTGAACTGCCACGTTGAAGCACTGCGAAAACATTACTTCAGATGAATAATTGCACTCACTCAAATGATACAATCACTCAATAACGGTACACATACGATAATTTGCAGTAAACCAACAACAATTAGTTCTTAAGTAAACTTTTTTTTATAATGCCTAAATAAAGACGATAAGCTCTCTTTTTAAAGTAATCAAAGCTGAGTTTATGGGAATTACTTGGGACTAGTGTATGTTACAAAAACAAAATAGTTTTTTTTATTTAATCCTGCTGTTTTATTGGGGTAACTTTGTCCAAACTTCAATACATTTCTCTCAATATCTTTCGAACGGTAAAAGATATGGACTTGAAACTTTACCTAATGTTTTACTTTGTTCAGACAATGCTATTTTCAAAATTTCAATTTTGTAACATAAAAGAAAAAGGAGAAAACTAAAAAATTATAAATCTTAGGTTAAGGGACCATTTGGTTCATAGAGTACTTTTTTTAAAAATATACAAAACATCTATTTTTGTTGTTATGCACAAAAACAAAACACTTTTTAGGTAATAGGTTAAAAATTGCTGTCATTGCAAATAGAACACATTTTTGTTCGGTTATTTTTACAAATATGTTCACTAGATGACCTTTTTTGCAAAATTATTCTGGATCCTCCCTGCCTGGGCAGATTCTTAAAGTGGCATTCAATAAACGCTGGTAGGCTGAAAAAACCAAGAAATTGCAAAAACTGAATGGTCACTCGTAAAAATATAATTTAAGAGGGTTTTTTTTAGTAGTTTCAAATCGATTTGTTTTTTGATACATTAAAGCTACTTCAAAATGGACGCCAGTATATTATTACTAATAGCCACTAAATCTATTTTTAAAATTAGATTTTTTATTATTATGAAATTGAAGTCAACAGCAACCCCCAAATTATGAATTTAGTACTTTTTGTCATCATTTTTTACATTTATTCGTTCTCCACGTGCAAAATAATACTCTTTTTTTTAAATGAAATGCTCTAGGATTGTTGGTAATTTAATGTTGTGTATTAAAAACAAATGTTAAAATCGGATCATATTTTCCCAAAAAATTATTTTTTTTTCAGTTTGCCTGATATGCGATTTTTTATTATTCTGTATTGTGCAAATTTGTTATGAAGTCCTTTTTCGTTGTTCTGTAAGAAACAAGTTTTTGATGCTCTTTTACGACTTGCAGAACCATCTGCCTCTCGCTTTCTATGGTGGTAACTTTGTCATTAAATCTTGTTATTGAGTTTTCTGCCATTTCGTCAGCATCGTTTGCGACTTTGATGTTTACCACAATTTCTTTGGCGTAACAGTCATTTTTATTACTAGTCCAGCGGCTAGGATCGATTTTCAAAAATTTCTAGAGATCAATGTTTGTCGTTACAAACCAGTCAATGCTCAAATTTGAAACATCAATTTTTTTATCATCATCCAGCTAGCACAAAAAGGTTGTAAAAGTGTCGCAAAAAAGTCGCCAATACAGATATAAATCGTTATTGTAACGTAATTACAACTGAAAAAGCAGATATTTTCCGCTCATTTTGTAACAACTTAAGTTGCAATTAGGTTATAATAATGGTTAGGTTGCAAAAATGTGTTATACAAATGTTATAAATGTGTTGTTGGTACAAACTTAAGTTGCACGCCACAATATTTAATATTCTTGAAAAATCCAAAAAAGTTTTTGTTGTGTTATTCTTACGTTACAATTCAGGTAAAATAACGTGAATGTAACAAATATTTCGTTTTATTGAAGTTATTTTTTGTTATAATGACAGATTTTTTTAACAAGGAAGGAGTACTGATGACGTAAATATTCCTGATTGAAAAAAATAAGTTCTTAAAAAGTTTTGAAATGTTGTGTTTTACCACTAGAAAACTCATGCGCCACCCAAAAAATAAAAAGTTTCAAAATAATTTGGAAATAAGAAATATTTCGAGTTTTTATGTCCGCGTAATAATCTTTAATATATAGCTAAATAAATTTTTTAAGTCCCTTTTTTCATATTGCACTAAAAATTCTAAAAGAAAATAATAAATACTAAAGAAAATCGTATTTGAATTTATTCCAATCAATATTCATAGTGTAGAAAAAAAATTAAATATGGCGAGTATGAAGTTTTTAAACACTTTTTCCAAAGCTCTTGCAACTGAATAATAACCTCAATACATAGTTCTTGCAACTAACTAAATATCAAAAGTTGCAACTATTTTTTTAAAGTTGTTGCAACTGAATAATAACCTTAATGCAGCATTTACTTACAACAGTTTTATTCAAAACTTTTTGCAACTGAATTATAACTCCAATACAGCGTTCATATAACTAATTACATTATATAAGTTGCAATGGTTTTTTCTAAAGTTCTTGCAACAGAATAACATCCTCAACACATCGTTCTTATATCAAGCAAAATTTTAAAAGTTACAATTATGTTTTTTTAAATTGCATCAACTGAATAATAACCTTAAAACAGCACAAGTTTGTAATATTATTTTCAATGTTCTTGCAACTTAAAAATAAAAAACCTCAATTCAACGTTATTTTGCCTAACTACATTTTTTGAGTTATAATAATGTTTCCTAAAGTTTTAGCAACTGAATAATAACCTCAATACAGCATAAGGTTGCAATGACTATTTCCAATGTTCTTGTAACTAAATAAAAACCTTATTTCAACCTTCTTGCAACAAAATAAATTCTCATAATTTCACAATGATTCATTGCAATTCAACGATTTTCAATTTGGTACTCTCGTTCAACGCTGCCAACATTTGGCCTATTTATGTTATTTATGTAAATGAAGTTGGTTATTGACGGAAACTCTTTATGTAAATGACTTCTGATTTAAAATAATTAAATTTGTGAAAAAATAAAGCAAAAATGGATTACATGGTAGTAAGTACAAGCCTACACAAAGAAATTGACAAGAAACACAGAATTTTTTCTGAACAATAAAATTTTTATTTTGCTTATGCCATTTTAGTGCGGCTCAGCAAAATTGAAAACATTTAGTTATAGTGACTTCCCTATAACTTAATAAAAACAACTTCAAACAGAAGTTTTAAGCATGTAGTTGTTGTAACATTGATATAACTTAATATAAACATAAAGCAACTTAGTCGCATCTAGGTTGCTAACTCGTTGCTGTATTTGTTACAATTGTAATACACAAACATTTTTTAGAGGTGCTACAAAAAGAAATGTTGTAATAATGTTAATTTAACGTAAAAATTTCTTATTTTTTTCAAAACTTTATGAAAGAATTTTACAACAAGTGCATTTATTCGTAACACGATTAACACCGAAGTTTAACTTATTTGCAACAAAACGAATGACAAATAACTTACTTAAAACTTTAATACAACCCATTTGTGACTAAATTTGTTTAAAAAACTGGAATAACACCGAATTATAACATATTTTTGTTACAAATCGAAATCTGTGCTAGCTGCGCACCTTTTTGGTAATCGCAGTTACCAACAAATCTTTGCATTCTTGCGTCATTGGTTTTATTAAAGAGGGCGAATTTGACGAGAGTCTCTAACAAATAACATAAATGGCGACTCAATACAGTCAGAACTTCGGTCGCGATTTTTTTATTTATTTCGCGATACTCAATAAACTTTCCAATCATTGGTATGTAGAAATTTGGGGCATGTCGAAGATGGTGAAGCCCATTCAAACCAATAATGCATGTGAGCACTGATAGTTGATTTAAACATTTTCATTAAAAAATAAAAAAAATGGCGATTTCTAAAAAGAAATTTTAAAAATCCCTTTTTTTGTTAAAAATCTGGGTAAAAAAAAGCAAAAATAATTATAAACTAACAATTCTACGACCTGCGAGAGCCTGTTATCGTGTAGAATAACGTTTTAAAATTTCAGCCCAACCGAGGGCTAACCGAAATTATGAGGCGCTCTCGACTATGAGCTATAACTACGTAAATATTTTTCATTTTGATATGAAATTTTACATTATATTCTCAATATATTTTATATTTGAAATACATTAAAAAAACGATTTATTAAAATAGAACACCAGACTAAATCCTTAAAAAAAATTATTTCTTGGGCAAATATGATCCGATTTAAATTTTTTTTTTTAAATAAACTACATTAAATTGCCAACAAGTTTTTGGTTTTGTGCTTAATTCCTCAAAAGTAGCGGGTCTTTTTAAAAAAAAATTGTTTGTTTTGTTTTATCTGATCATTTTTTACAAAATTGCATAGCTCTTTTTAATTTGATTTCGTTATATCAATTTTATCCACTTAGCTTGTTCTGAACGAAACACTGTGTGATGATGTAAAATTAACATGCTAATTCAATTTTTTGTCTATACAATATAATTTTTTAGAAAACATCTTCTAAAATATGCCTTTATTTCAAACGCTTTTACCTAAAACCTGCCTTAAAGAGTAAAATTATATTATCAGCTATATTCATGCTGATTCAGCTGCACTGGTACAAGTTCCATGGAGTCTTTAAGCAACATGTTGGTAGTGGTGTCCTCACTACATCGTTGATGAATCTGCTCTCATGCGCTGCAATCAGCCAGTTAGTGGGTTTCGTCTGCGGCGTCATGCGTCGCCATCGGTCAGTATTTTTATGCTTTAACTTCCTGGTCAATTCAGCAAAGCTATTCATTTAAAAACTGTTGCCCGTTTTACCGTACCGTGTGGTCTTATGCATAAACCTTTCTTTCCTTATTTCTTATCAAAATAACTTTAAAACACATCAATTAACGACGAAAAGCTGTAGTTGGTGGTGGTAGGAATGTTTTTGGAGAGAAACGCTAAGTAACTTTATTTGACTGATGTCTAAGCATTGCACTTGTTTACAGTGCATACAGATTAAAGTGCATACAGTAATACGATTAAATATTGCATGTTTCTACAGCTTCTGCCACATTAAGAGCATCTTACAAAAAAGTTTCACTTGATTACTCCCTTCTTTAATTCTTTGATATCACAACGGACCATTAATTTGGTCTAAGTGGGCCAGTCTAAGGACCTGCTGCAAGACCTAAGACCAAGCAACCTAAGAACTACATACAACCTACGAACTATGAAAGTTTGACAAGAAAAGAAGATTCAGGGAAACAATTTTAAAGGCAGACGATTTTTTTCTTACTACAATATATTATTTGTACATGATTCTTGAGACAGTGGAGAAGATACTCCAGCGAAATAAACAAAAAACCAGCAATTTTTATAAACATTTTCAAAGGTACTACAAAGCTCAGTAGTCGATCTTCTTGCTAGTTAATTTAACAAACATCTAGCATTTACATCAACATTTTGGCCTAATCATATTAAATTAATGGCCTTTTAAGTTAATTGCTCTAAAAGGAATAAAACATACTACACCGAGTGCAAGGAAATGACTAAAGCTTCCAACATTCAAATGATACCAAGAAAAAAAAAACAAATTAAAAAATACTTGTGCAGTCATTTCACTCAATTTGTTGAATAGAGCCTTTTTGCACCACCTTTTTGCAGTATCCAAATGGCACTCCCTACCAAGAAAAAAAGAAGGCAGTCTACGGCACGCAGTATTTCCTTTGTTCTCTCTTTTTTTTTTTTTATTCAAATTCGTTTAAGTATGCATGTATTTTAAATCAAATTTTTATGATTTCATTTCTGTTTGGAGCTTTTATTTTATTTTCTATAATATAATTTTGAAAATGTTATTCGCCTTTTTTGTTCCACTTTTTTTTTAGCATTCTTTCTAACAGTTCCAGCACTGCTTTACCTGTTGTATTGTTGCTCTACAGCATAGCAGACTTTATCTTTATTTTTGTTTATTTCATTTTATGTTTTTCTTTTTTATTTTTTGTGCCAGCCTCATGCAATGTCATAAATAGCAAAAATTTCCTTCATTTCCTTTTGTACTGACAGTATGGAAAAATATTTATGTAAACATTTATAATACAAATAGAACACAGCCAATATTAAAAACGATTTCTTATTTTTTGTGTTTTGTTCATGCAAACGAAGAATACTACGAAATGAAAAAAATTTTAAAGGACTCTATGAAAAAGTACTGAATAAAATACGAGATTGTTAAGGGATTTCTTTCAAATTGATTCAGGTTCCAGGTGCTTTATTGGGTATTTTATGTGTTGTACGGGGGCTTTGTGTCAAAAATTAATATTTTTTTGTGGACAAAAGGTTCTAATTAGATTTGATCAGACAGTTAAATCATTAGTACCCACATGAAAAACTTTGCACTTCTTTTATGATAAAAAAAAATAAATGACACTTTAAGAGCAATCTTTATCAAATGGGAATATTTTTTCCACAGATACCTTTATCCTTTCTTTCTACAAAAATCCATGCAACCAAAAAAAAAAGTAGTAATGACGCTTTTGGGAGTTTTTAAAATTCTATTGGAATAATTTTTCCATAATTTCCCAACATCATTTCGCTACGATTTCGAAACTACGTTTCGTTACGATTTCAAAAAATAATTTCCTATGAAAGTTATGACACTTTGTTACGAAGTTCTGTGAACTACTAACTACATATGATTCCTTTAACGATTTCACAATGAATCGGATTCCAAAAGTGGGTAGATACCGAAATATTCGTAACGATTTCGTAATCTTTGGTTTGCTGGGTTAATGAAAAAATATGTTCAAATATCAAACAGAGATATGATGAAATTGTGCGAAAGGTAATAAAGATTTATTCAAGCAGTAGGATCATGAAGGTTGTGACACAAAGTGTTGCGAACAACAAAACGATCAATTGGCTAAGAAGTTAAATTGCATGTTCAAAGCACTACCAAAAAAATATCAGAGGCATATTTTAAAAATATAAAAAAATGTAAAAAAGCTTAGATTATTATAGAAGATTTGTTATCAAATCTTATCCAAGGCCGTATCCAAGGAAGGTTTTCGGGGTTCAAACCCCCCACCAGAGGGTCGAAATTTTAATAAAATTTAATACATTTGAATAATTATTTCATTGAATAACTTTAATATGTTCTAAAAAACTTAACAAACCATTTACAGAAGTTGCGTTTACTAGTAATATTCTTTGTTATGAGTTAAATCGTATAAACAACAATAGTGAAAACCATGCATCGTGATTTATCGGATCAAACGTGATCATTCAAATTACCATCACTTTTCTTTTCACTATCCGTGTCATCGGCAGTTGTAGATGATGATAGTGAGGAACCAGTGAGGCCAACAAGAATGACATGTATACCGAAAAAACCTTTCTAATTCGAACCGCCTAGAAAAATTTTAAAGTACATATACTTCAGCCAAAAACTGATTTTAATTTTACCTCGATTAAAGCAGAGTGAACGCCGAAGTGAACAGGCAGGTAGACAGGAGCAGGCAAACTATATGAACAAGCGAGACAAGATGAACAAGTTATTTCTATATCGTTTCTTTGCATGTTACTGCCTGCGCCTGTCTGCCTGCCTGTGTGAATCGGCGTTCACTCTGTCCGTAACCTTACTCAAAATATGCAAATGGAGCTCATTGTAGTTCTGCGTTTTCCTTAGCTCTGCTTATGGCGGCATTGCATCACAGCCTTTTCTCTAATTACGGCACAAAACAAGTTTTTATTAAATAAATTGTTCTGCCCCCTTTATTTTGACTCTTTTATAGTCAAAAGTTTTTAAAGAATTAACTTCCGAACAAAAGATATGAGTCTAAACCTTGTTTAATTTTTGAGGAATGTTTTAAGACACTCATGAGTTATAAAAAGTTTACTTAAATTTTTCAGAATTCTGACCAGAGGAAAAGTTTTAAGTCAATCGATTAAGTAATTTTGTGAATATTTAGGTTTTAAGATTTATAAAGTTTTTGTTAAACTTTTTCTGTCACTAAAATTTTATTAATTTGTTAGTACAAATGAAATATCGTTCTCTCCCTAAAATTTCTCATAATGGGTGAGATCCGTATAAACGGATGTGCATCTTTTAGCATACACAATGATCGCACAGTAACATAGCAGGACGTGTTGGTAGAACTAAGAAGACTAAATTTTTGATATTTTTTGTTTTAAAAATTCAAATAACTTTATTTTTATTTGTTTTAATTTATTATAAAATTTTTTCTGAATGTGATTATATTATAATTAATATTTGAGCTTTAATGTGTATAAATTTTAGAAATTCTGGCCATGAATGCAAGCACTAAAACCTTTCCAACGATATCTTCAAAGTGAGGATCGCATTAGAAATAATTAAGCTATTTAAATTTTAGTGAAAATAAATTAAATGTCTCAAAAAAAGACACGAAAAACTGAATTATCTTTAATCCGCTTGCAAAACTTTCAAATTTTTTGTTGCAGTTTGGCCTTTTTTGGCCTTTAATATCTAAAAAATTTTTTACAACTATTCTACGAGCCAATTATTTACGAAAAAAAATTTTTTTCGCAGTTTTTGCAAAATTTTTTAGCTCACTGGCGGCTATCGTTACAGCCAAAATATTTTAAGAATCGTTATAAAATAGACCATGACATATCTGTGGTCACAAGGAATAATGACTAAACTCAAAACATCGTAAAAAAGCGATAAGGAATTTACTTTATTGCCAATTTTTGGAAATATGCAGATATCCATTTTTTGCCAAGAATTGATCATCACGTATGTCTGCACATATTTTGTTTGTAATGGTTCATATATTTAAAAAAATGGATCATAGTTCGTGCAATTAAAAAATCGTTTTTTACGATACTTTGAGTTTTGACGTTTTTCCTTGTGACCGCAGATATAATAGATATACTATTTTATAAAAGCCTTCTCACGTATCTGTAACGAGGCCAAACTTAAGAACTACTTAACCGATTTTAGTAATTTTTTCAGTGACATAAAGCTGCATATTTAACTTAAAATCTTGCATCATTAATTTTTTTAAAAGGCATTAAAATTTATAGCCAAAATAGCATAACACAAAAATCATTGCTTACTCAAATGTTATAGGGATGGTCACTTTTTTAAAAAACCTCCTTTTCGGATAACCGAATATGTAAATATCGGTTTTCCACCGAAACTAAAAACAGAAGAAAAACACTGTTTTATAAGAAAACCATTTTTGTATTTTTACCGATTGACTATTTGTCGATGTTGACGCAAGTTTAAAGTGCCTTCCTATTTTCAACCTTTTTTGCAGAGCTTACACTCTGCCAAACCATTCTCCACTTTTTTAAAATATCGCCACACTTCACTATTAATTTACGTTTAATATTTCTTATTTTATTCTATATTTTGCGAATTGCCAATGTTTATTGTTACAACCGCTAGTTGTCGGTTTTTAACATTTTCTATTGGTGTTAAGGTATTTTTCCTAGCAGCATAAAGCTTTTTCTCTCTTTTCCTCTGTTATAGTTTTTTTCATTGTTTCTATTGCGTTGTCAGGCTGCTATGCACATTTGTACTCTCTCATCTTGATTTTTTTTTCATCGTGTTTTTTTTTAGTGTTCTGATTTATATTGCAAACTTAAATAAATGTGTAGTGGACGGACTGTCAAAAGCAAACGGACCGACAGACGGATAACGTAAAATACAGGTAAACAGACGGACATGTAAAAAGGCAAACGAATAGTTAAAAACAACTAATATTTTTTAAGCTATAACAAAAACTGGCATGAATTTACAGTCCGGCCACGGTAAAGTTGAGAATGAACGTAAAACTTATTATAAAAACATCTTCAGAAAGAAAAAACATTTTTAGTATCGACTTTTAATTTCTTCATATTAGGACAAAACAGGAAACAGCTCTTTGTAAATCAAAATGTTTTGATCACCCAGACTTCACCACGAGGATGTAGCTTTTGTTCAAAATAGAGTTTTTTGTTGTTAATATTTAGCATATGGGCATTTCCAAACTGGCGTTACGGACAATTTGTACGAAGAAATATTAAAAAAAAAATAATAAAAATGTCTAATTTTCAAAAAGGGTTTTTTACTAAATTTTCGTAGTAACAAAGTAGCACTTTATTAAGTAAAAACAATGACAACAATCGACCCCTAGAATTTAAAGAAATAACCAAAAATATGTGTTGGCGTTACGTTACAAAAAACGGAAGAGATTTTTGACTTATATTACAAAAGTTGATAAACTCTCTGAATTGGGCGAAAAATCTTGTATACAACTTTTTAAGGGCTTAACGGGTTTAAAATAACATAATTTTATTTTCTGGGTGATTAAATTTTAAAATCTTCTCTGCTTTTTTTATTATACTTTTTGCTCTGGCATAACATTACTAAAATATCCATTGCAGTTCAATTAGGTTATGAAGTAACTAAGGAGTTAAGTAATTATATAATTTAGTTATTGAAAAATAAATTTAATATAGTCCTTTCTTTGCCTCAACCATTTCCTTGTTATCTTTAGCCAATGCCTTCCATTTTTAATAAAACCAAAAAGTCTACAAAACATTTACTAAACATTTACGAAAAAGAAACATACATTTGTGAAACAGTGGAGATGATTTTATCATCATGGTAAATGAATTTATGTATAAATTCCTTAAATTAATAAAATTTAAATGTTTCTCTTAGATACTATTATCAAATAATAAGTTTTTAATCAGTTAAAATTTTTGACTTTAGTAAGTTAAAAAATTGATCACGGTAGAATTTTTGTGGAAATGCCAATATATAAAATTGTATACACTGTAAATTTTTGTCATAAATGCAATAACATTGCATTCATTTTTTCAAATCATTGATTGTGATTTGAAATTTTTAGTCTCAATCAATGATTTAAAAAATAAATGCATTAATTTTTTTAGTCATTTATTGGAAATTATTGACAGCATTCATATGGTATAATTATTTGACAAGGCCATATTCTGCAAGTAGCCGTGACAGTTTTTTGGCGATTGGTAGTTGTCAAAAACAGCTCAAGAAGTTGTAGTTTGCTGCTGTTGATTAGCTTTGAGCTTATTTTTAACTTTTCTTTGAATCATCAAAATTATTCGCGAAGTTTATTGAAATGTTTTTAGTTTGCTGCGGTTGACTAGCTGTGTTTAAGTCATCGCTTTTTTTTTAATTTTCTTTGATTAATTGCATGAACAGCTAGTTTTGACAACTACCCATCGCCGCTCGTGAGAAAAAAGCCAGTCTACGCTACTACCTTGTCAGTAATTGTGCCATGATTCATTCATTTAAATCAGGGCTGGGCATTATAACACAGTCATATTTTATTTTATCCTGTTAGTGTTGGTGCGCACTGAGCGAAATAGTTGCCACAATTATCTAGATTTGCAAGTTTGTGTGTTTATACCTCCACACATACTGCAATATGTGTTAATTTTTATTTTTAGTCATTGGTATTGTTCAGTTTTTCTTCTATGTCATTAATGATCTAGCATTTTCTTCTATGTAAATAAATTATATTAGTTGGCTTGCAGTGGCAAATTACACATTCTACTTCGCAAAAAAGGTCCTCTGCAGAACAGAAATCGAATTGCGATTCAGAGTCAAACATTGTTTTTAGGTGTTTTGTTGTTGTTTTAATTTTATTTAGTCCTAATTTATACGAATCAATAAAATTATAATCAAAACTTCAAAAATTTAAGTACCAAAAAACTAATAAATACAAATAATATGAAAAAATAATGCAAAGAACCTTTTAAACCTAAATAAAATAAAAAATATATGCATAAGAATTATGAATCTGCAAACCAAAAAGTTCGTTTTTGAAGAGTGTACATAAAATTTCCGGCATAGGTTTTCACATCATCACCGTCACCGAACGACTGAACTATATTCTCTTCTGTTGTGAGTTTTGTGTACAAGTGAAAAGTTACGCTCAAAGAGCTTTCAGTGAGCTATATAGAGCCCAGCGCTGATTTAAATCATTGAAAACAGTAATTTTAATCCCAATAATATGATGTCAGTGTGAATTGAATAATATAAAACAATAAAATAAATTGACCATTTCAGCCCTAGAAAGAACTTTGACCGAGCTTCTATTGATCAATTATGTTGTGCGTGTTATTAAATCAGGGCTGGGCATTCTAACACAGTCACATTTTATTTTGTCTAGTTAGTATTGGTGCGCTCTCGAATAGCGCTCACCGAGCGAAATAGTTGTCACAATTATCTAGATTTGCAAGTTTGTGTGTTTATACCCCCACTAATACTGTAATACATGTTTTTTTTTTATTTTAGTCATCGGTATTCTTTACTATTTATTCCGTCATTATTGCTCCAGCATTTTCTTTTAAGTAAATATATTATTGTATATGAGTTTGCTTGTAGTGGCAAATTACACATTCTGCTTCCCAAGAAAGGTTCTCTGCAGAACAGAAATCGCATTCCGATTTAGAGTGAAACATTGCTTTTAAGGTTTTTTTGTTTTTGTTTTAATATTACCAAATCCTAATATACACAAATTATTAAAATAATAATCAAAACCTCATAAAATTAAGTATAAAAAAATTAATGAATACAAATAATGTGGAAAAATAATGCAAAGAATCTTAATAGGCAATATATATGAATTATATTAAACCTTAATATACACGAATAATATAAAATTCTACGAAATAAAAGAATTATGCATAAGAATTATGAATTTTCAAACCAAAAAGTAGGTTTTTTAAGAGTGTACATAAAATTTCCGACATAGTTCTTCACAGCATCACCGCCAGCGAACGACTGAATTATATTCTCTTCTGTTGTAAGTTTTGTGCATGGCAGAATTAGAGAAGGTATATGCATTTTAGAGAGGGAGACTGCCGCAACTGTCAAAACGAAGTTGACAGCTCATACAAAATCTGAAAACAATGAGAATGCGATAAGAAAACGAAAATAGGCAAGAATACCAAAATGCTTGAGTTTGACAATTCTGGCTATGAGAAAGAGAGCGCAGTCTGAAATGCATATACCTTCTCTAATTCTGCCATGGTTTTGTGTAAATGTGAAAAGTTACGCTCAGAGAGCGCTCAGTGAGCTATGGGGCACCCAGTGCTGTATTAAATGTTGAATACAAATAATCGAGAATTGAAACTAAAGGCGAACTTACACATTTCACTCAAAACGATGATAGTGAACGTCGAACGATGACAGTGAATCAATTTTTAATTTACATTATTCAAAGTGTAAATGTGAAATTTGAAGGATGATTCGGTGTTGAATGTCAAAATATATTCGTTGGCTGATTAATTTTATTGACGTTTAAAAAAATTAAATAAATAAAAGCTATTCAGCAATTAAATAAAAAAAATACAAACTTTTTGCTTGAAATTATGTTAACACCTTTCGATTGTGTTTTAGTACGAAAGACACATCAGTTCGGTTTGCTTTCACTTTCATCAAAAGTAGGAAGACCTTCTACTTCTTTCACTGTTCAATGTGGATGACAATCATCTTCATTTTAAAGATGAAACTCAATTTACATTTTACAAATAAGATGATTCATACAAAGTGAACGATGATAGTGAATCGTGTAAATTCGCCTTAAGAGTTCTATGCCGACTCCGAACCAGGGATGATAAATTCAATACTAAAGTACTGAATTCAGTATTTTTCGCTTTTCAAAAGTACCGCAGTACCCCCGCAATGATTTCAGTACTTTTTACAAATATTGTAAAATACATTTTTCACTTGTTTTATCTTGCACATAGCTTACACTAGGAATTACTATTAAAATAGTCAATATTTCCAAACTGCCGTTACGTATAAAATAAAAAAAAAGAGATTTAAAAAAAAATGAAAAAATCTTAATTTTTAAATTAATATTTTTGTGATATAGAATTTTTTTATTTGTATAGTAATATAGTAGCACTATATTAAATAAAAGCAATGACAACAATCGATCCTAAGGGTTTAAAGATATAAGCAAAAATATGTGCTGACGTGTGTTACAAAACACAGAAGTGATTTTTGACATGGATTACAAAATTTTACAAAACTCTCTGAATTGGGCAAGACCTTTTGTATACAAGTATTTTAAGAAGGATTTGATATAATAAAAAAATTTATTTTCCAAGTGAGCAAATCTAAAAATCTTCTCTGTATTATTAGGCTTTTTGATCAGGCGTGACCGTAAGGAAAGGCTTTTTTTTATTTTTCAATAGCTTATGATGTGCAGCATTTGTTCGTATAGCAGTTTGGGCGATAAAAATTGCATAAAAAAGTTATCGCATACGAAAAGCACCCATATTTTCATTAAAGCACTCGAAACAATCGTTAACCAATTCTTAGAACGCATTTTCTGAAAAATCGAGTCTTAAAAACTGGTCTCCACGATATCTCAAAAAATACTCTATGGATTGACTTGGATTTTTTTTTAAAGTGGAAAACATTTATTGGATCCAAAACCTAAATTAATATAATATTGGTCGGCTTTTTTTTAGAGAACTTTAAGGAGCGCAAAATGTGAAAAAACGCTACTTAAAATTCAAATGTTTGCCATTTTTGCTACTTTCAATTATTTATTGATATTATAGCTCCAATAAATACAATACAATTTATAAAATTGTTTGCTTTTTTTAACACAGATGACATGAACGTGCCTTGGGATGGAAAACGTTTGGGTAGCTTTTTTTTAAACTTGACTTTTGACGGAGGTTGACACATCATGTTACACATTTATGCATCAAAAAAATATTTTCCTACACTTTAAGAATCAACAAATAACTGTCAAAAACTCAAGGTAATCATATACTTCCTTCTATGAAAAAAAATAATACAGAACATTACCGTGTTTTCGGAGCTCGAGATGAGAACCTGCCCTTAAATTTCCATTGTAGTTTAATTGGGTAATAAAGTAATTAGGCTGTTAAGCAATTATGTTATTTTGTAAGTAAAAACAAATTAAATATATGTTTTTTTTCCTTGCCTCAACTATTTTTTCCATTATCTTTAGCCAATGCCTTTCATTTATACTAAAACAAAAAAATTAACGAAACATTTACGAAAAAGAAAAACTACATTTGTGCAACAGTGTAGACGATTTGATTATCCTGGTAAATGAGTTTGTGCATAAATAGCTTAAATTTATAAAATTAAAATGTTTCTCTTGGATAAAATAAAAAATTTTTAATTTTTTGGTCACGGTTGACTTTTCTGTTGAAATGCCTATTTACATATTGTCAAAAATTGTTAAAAAATTAAATCTGTGAAGTGCATACAGGCAATTGGCATGACAATTGACAAAACAGTTAATAAAACTTAAAATTTTTTGACTTTTTTGTATTTTGAATACCTTTTCTTAAATAATACATTCAAGCTAAAATATTGTACATTACCAATTAATTCTTTGAAATTTTGATTTTTTTCTGTTCGTTAATATACTTAATATCATTACTGTCCTAGCTTCTGTCTCGTGAACTGCCTTCAAAAAAGTTCCGACAGCTGCAAAAGTGAGTTTAAATGGCTAAAAAGTTTTAAATGTAATTTAACTGTCCTTTAACGGTACGACTGCTGTACTAGTGTAAACGCCTTGCACGCTACTAAAAAATTTCTCATCACTAATTTTCATTGTAACCAGGCACTACAAGCTTCACGTTTGAAAACCCTTCCAAGCTTCTAAAACTTCTTGCAATTTTTTTTTTATTTCTTAATTCAGTACTTTTAGTACTTTTTAAAATCCGCTAAGTACCAAACCAAAAATTGGAATTATCATCCCTGCTCCGAACGGCTTATGTTCTCAAGAAGCTTTACATGGCAGTTTTTACTTTCTGAGTTTTGCCATTGTTTGCAGAGAGGTGACGACCGAACAGATTATTATTAATTAATTAATTCAATTCAAA
The DNA here is from genome assembly GCA_963920525.1 of Dichetophora obliterata. Classification (NCBI taxonomy): domain Eukaryota; kingdom Metazoa; phylum Arthropoda; class Insecta; order Diptera; family Sciomyzidae; genus Dichetophora; species Dichetophora obliterata. The sequence goes on along the minus strand of OY986435.1, from coordinate 173,851,966 downwards.
TAAATTCTGTCTGAGCTGGACATTGAACCCGGGCTACAGCGGTTCTTTAGCTTAGGGGCCACGCACTCTACCCACTAGACTACGGCCGCCACGTTTATATTGAATTGAGCAATCAATTTTTTATTAAACAGTGTGGAAAGTGAAAAGGCTTTTATCATATGCATCTTTAATTAATACTGCACGCCGTGGTTCACTTTCACTTTCAGAAACTGCTGCTACTGAAAATCAATGAATTAATTTGAACCGTTACTCTAAATAATAATAAAAAATAAAAAATACTTTATTATGTGAAATACTTGGCATATTTAACCACATTATTATGTTAAAACTATTATAATTTTTCTTTGTTTCATTACTTATAATATCGTCAATTTTTTTACTTTTTAATATACAAATTTTGAAAAGTTAATAATTTGTGTACAACAATAATGAATTCTACTCAAATAGGTCGCTTTGACAATAACGAATAATTTTTTTAGCCAATGGTTGTTGTGACAGACATGTTCAACTGGGCTTCGTTCAGCTCTTAATTACGTTGTTGAGACTTTAGAGAACAATATTGTTTCTTTAAAAAAAAATAAAGACTTCTGTAGCAAATTCTACTGGTCCTTTAGTATTCATAATACAAATGTAAAATATACATATGCCAAAAAATCAGTTATATTACGAATGCAAAGAATATAAATTTGTATTTTGTCACTTCTAACAAAATAGTTTAAATAACAAAAAAAAAAAGATTTAAATTAATGAATTCAATCACTACTACTCAATAATTTCTACTCAGTGATTTGAAAAAATAATAAAAATTATTTTTTTAGATCATTGATTGTGATTTGAAATTCCAAGTCCCAATCAATGATTTGATAAAACGATTCCATTCATTGATTGGGACTTGGAATTTCAAATCACAATCAATGATTTGAAAAAATTAATGCAATCACGTCAAAAATGAATTCATTCTTTTACAGCTCTGATAGATACGAGCAAAAGAGAGTTACAGCTCGCGTTACTGTGAAAGTACTGCTAGATGTGGTAACAGAAAATTCATGAGTAAAATTTTTAAACTAACATTGATGGAACAGTGTATAGCCCAAAACTGTTTATTTTAAAACATAATGTAAGAAAATTACAAATCTTTCAAAAACTTTTTATTCGTATTAAATAAAACAAAAATCAAAATATTGTTTTTTATATGAAACAAAAATAGATTCCTGAGGGAAAACTGTCCTTTTTCAATAATTATTTGGTTACAGTGGAATATAATATGATAAGTTAAGATTTTAAATTTTTATATGGTACATATTTCATATTTTTATCGCAGGCGAAGTAGCGGGTATTTGCTAGTAATATATAAAAAGCTAAACTTAAAAATGAAATGAAGCAAAAACTTGTATATTTTAATTTGAAAATTTTGAATAAAAAAATGTACATAAAAACCCACATGGATAAATATTGGCTTCGGCCCTGAAATATGTGTCTCAGCTTGGACAAGACATTATTCAAAATTGTTTAAGTCGTAAACAGCTTTAAACTGACCTTTAAATTATTTCCGCAATATCTAGAGATCAAATTCCTTTGGGTCTTAAGACGAAAAAAAATACCCTTATTTTTTCATATATTTTTGGTTGGTCTAATGTACATATATTAGAGTATATCAAAACCCTTTTTTCTTCAAAGTTTATGTCAATAACCCTTTTTTCAATATATATAGGTCATCGGGAGCGGATTCAAGGAGTTTAGGGGGTTCAAACCCCCTGAAATTCTTAGAGAATCTTATTTAAATGATGTTCTGGTTTTTATTATTTGGGCTAAGGCTACCAAAACGAAAAACATTGATTTTTTTATAATTTATTTTAAGTATTCACACCCCTACGCTGCAAACATAAGCTGCAAACATTCACACCCCTACGCTGCAAACATAAGCTGTTGCTAATGGACTAAATTTTGTTGCTGTTTTTGTTTATGTTTTCAAACACTGCACAGTGAGCTTTAAACGCAACCCTTTCGATTTCAGTGGCTTCAAGCGAACGCTCATTTTCATCTCTACACAAATTAAAAACGTATCTGCGAAGCAAAACAAGTGAAGACCGATTGAACGGGTTGGTATTATTAAATGTGCATATTACGTGCGAAAATGTAATCGAAATTATGTCGAAAAAGCCAAGAAAAATTAATATCATTTTATAATCTAAAACACATTTAAATTGATTGTCTGATTACTTATTTAAGAAATATACTATGCATCAGGGAGGGCAATATCCGGATCTTCTGCCGGTTTCATTTCCGAATATAAAAAATCTGCTCTGATTAAAAATTTTGGATCCTCATATGCTCTGAGCTTCACATAAATTTCAATTTTGTTTCATATCACCAACTCTCACGGTAATTTCCAATCAAACAATCCATGGTATAAGATATAGAGGTGTTAGTGAGTTTTTGACAACACCATGAATTTCTTCGCTTCTGTCAAAAAATTGTGAGCGAAAGAGCGGAACTGTTGATAGTTATCAAATTGTGTTATTTGTTTGAGTTGCTAGATGATATGCTATAGGTTTTATTGTTTACTGTGCGAATTAAGTATAAATAAATATTTAATGCAATTAATTGTGCCGTGTTGTGTTGACAAAAAGTTATTGCTGTTGTCTTCACCGATTTGCCAAGTTGGTCATTGAATGTTTTGGCCATTTTATCAGAAACGTGCGCTGGAAGGTGCAGCCGACATGAAGCTTTGGCCTGCATCCAAATTGTATTGCATTCACATCGTCTGCTTCAAGAACATATCGAAGAATATATTCTCACTTTAATCTCACTAAAAATCATTAAACTTGCAGAAAGACACGAATTTAACAAAGTTTGTTTTCATTGCTATTCACCATCAGCCGTTTTTGACAAGAGCTAGGAAACATAATTTTATCATATTGAGAGAGAAGTGTCAAATTCACTTACACCTCTATTTCTCACACCATGAAACAATCTACTCGTTTTATTGTTGCTTTCAATGGGAATCTGTCAAAAGGACTGAGAGCGAAAGCGGATGAACACAGATTGCAGCAATCATGACACAATTACTGGCCGCATTCAGCGCAGACAACTGTTGGGAACTGTAATGGTAGTGCTACCTTAGTAACCTGTGTTTTTCTCTGAACGTGTTGCTACTCTACACGTCATAAATTAGATTTAATTCATTTATATATAATTTTTATATAAATTTAATTCAACTGCAAAGGTTTCTCAAATTAATTTGCTTCGTTATTTCTATGTTTTTTACTTGAACAGCGTCAGTAGCACCATCTGACAGTTTACTCAACTCAGAGGTGTTCATGTTGCATATAATTCTTTCGCTCGATTAAACGGCGTTTGCTACCTGATCAGTTTGAGTGAGCGCTACCAAAATTTTACCATTTAGCGAATTTTTACACAACAGTTGCCAACTGTTGTCTGCGCTGAATGCGGCCACTGACAAGGTAGTAGCGTAGACTGATTTTTTCTCACAAGCGGCAATGGGTAGTTGTCAAAATTAGACTCGACTCGATTCGAATAGACTCGACCGTGGCGACCGTAGCCTAGTGGGTAGAGTGCGTGGCCCCTAAGCTAAATAACCGTGGTAGCCCGGGTTCAATTCCAGCTCAGACAGAAAGTTTTTTCAATGGAATTAATTTTTCTGTTCGGTCGTCACCTCTCTGCAGACAATGGCAAGCCTCAGAGAGTAAAAATTGCCTTGAAAAGCTTCTTGAGAGCATAAGCCGTTCGGAGTCGGCATAAAACACTTAGGTCCAGTTCTCGGTCATTTGTGATCAAACATTTAATAACACGCACAACACAATTGATCAATAGAAGCTAGGTCAAAGTCCTTCCAAGGGCTGAAATGGCCAGTTTATTTTTTTTATAATAGACTCGAGCTGGCTGCATCAAGTGTCAAAAATTAACGAAAAGCCAGCTCAAGATGTGTCAAACGCTTAATTGACCCGAAATGACTTGAGTGAGCTCGCCCTTATGTCAATACAAATGTTTAAATTTTTGTCATATTCTCTGAAAAGATTCAAAAACTTATAACATTAATTTATAAATAAAGGAATGGATCGCGAAAATAAAATAACGCGCCTTAAAAATTTAAAAGTATTTGGCTCCTTACTGGAAGAATTGTGTCTATTAGTAGAAATAGAAGATTTGGAGCAAAAACCAGTGAACCGCGATCGGGCAGTAAATGGATTTTTCTCGGTTTCATTTTTAAAATATAAAGAAAAAGACAAGCAACAGTTTTTTTATATACACAAGGATGATACCAAGTACATATAATTTGCTGTTAGCCTTAATAAAACCATATTTGGAAAAGCTTTCCATACGGACTCCTATAGAACCGGAATGTCGTTTAGCTGTTTTATTGCTGTGAGTATTTTTTCCTGTAACAAGATGTTAGAATTTATTTATCCTTAGCTATTTGTCTCAAGGCACATCTATACAATCACTAGCGCGGTGCTTTAAAATGGGCAAAGAAACAATTCGCAGCATTGTGCTTGGGAATTCAGCGGTTGTGTGAAAAGTATTGTACCCCGTTTATGTAGCAGAGCCCAACACAGAAGACCACAAATAGATATCTGCAGACTTTTGGAACTTGTGGAACATGCCAAACTGTTAAGGTTAAATTAGGCAAGCACATCGCTATTAGATGTCCACCTAAAAGCGGTAGCCAGTTTTTCTGCTATAAAAAATATTTTAGTATTGTGTTACTAGCAGTTTCCGATGCGAATTACAGGGTGTATTTCTTTATTCATTCCGGATAAAGAACAGAACGAATAGAATAGATTGTTGTTTATCCAGAACAGAATGAATAAAGAAACAAAGTTGGTAAAGAAAGAACAGATGTTTGTTTTGATTATTAGGAAATGAAAAATTTGAAATAATTGAGAAAACAAACATTGTGACATTGTGCCATAACAATTCTATGTTGTTTCTTGCTGGATAACACGCAACAAACCACGCTTTCGCATCTGTGCAATCAAGCCTATCCATAGACCAGCGTTTCCGTAAACAGCTCGAACATAGTGCAATAGCTGGACAGCATTGTGCATACATTTTTGTCTACCGCATACGTTGTCTACAACTGATGGCTGCTCGCAATGCTGTGCTTCCTCATCTGTCACGCATTGTGGCAAGTGTTGTTGCTATTTGGGACAACGAACTACACCAAGTACGCCAGGTGAAGCAACAACTGATGAGAATTTCTGTCGCCCGTATCGCTGCATCACGGTGCCAATTTCCTCGCAGCTGTTTATGTTACCTGGCAGGAACGCAGAGAACAACATCGCAAACGTGCATCTTTTGACCGCAAGGCATCAAAACCGATGAACTCTTTTGTGTAGACACTTGTCAGGTGGTTAAATCCCAACCACCCATACATCGCCCACCTGTCTACGTAATCATTGAGAGTGCGCTGGAACTCTTCTACTTTTATATTAAGTCTGCGTCGACACCGCAGGTATGTGACCCTTGGCGTTTATTGCTTTCGCTGGGCTTCAATTTGACCCCAGCAGCCCAGTTTACTTTATTGATGCTTCTAAATGAGTTTGTGCTACACTGCCCATAGACGCCGCTGCAGGTAAGTTGGACGCTAATATCATTTTTACTAATTCCATTTCGACTTGCATGCCGTTATTTCGCAATTGGTTGATTCGCTTTTGAATATTGCAGGATCTTGTTTTAAGGAAACCACTTCGCTAAGACGAAATTTGGCTGTCAAGGAGGATATTTCACAGCACACACCCGATGGTAGCTTGAAAGAAATCTGCGTTACCGGACATCAGCAGTACTCTGTACAGGATCAAAGCGTACTCGCAGCAATTTTGGCAAATCTGCTTGATCTCGGTTCGCAGGAGATGGACAAAGAAATGACTAATATAATCACGCTACTATACAAGATTACACCGTATCTTAGGAATCATACCAATTACAACGTACCCTCTTTCAACGCCTGCTCCAGCCAACTAGCTGGCCACTAAATTTCGTGAGCCAATGAGCCGTGTATCAGTCACACAAACCGAAACCTCAAATATATTTGTCTGACGCGAGCAAGAGTAGGAGCAGAGTTCGATATTGCTCAAGCATTAAGCTTTTGTGATATACTGCAGTAAGTTCGACCAGTTCCACAAATGATTGCCAGAAATTCAATTTAATGTACCAGCCAATCGGATCGCATATTTTTTGGCGAAATTTTTAACAAAAATATTAAGCAATTACCCTATTTTAACTATTTCAACCGGTTGAACCGTTCTAAAAGACCGACTTTTTTAATTTTAAGGGATGATTGTAGGAAGTTTTATTGGTTTTGCTACAATAAATACCTATATTTATATATATTTGCATATAATAAATACCTTTTAAATTTAAATTCGTATATGGCAAAAATAGCAATCTGTGAATATTATTGAATTGAGTAGTCGTAAATTTTAAATAGAAAATAAACAATTTAAATAAAAAATAAAAACGTTTTAATTTATAACGCACCTCAGAACTACACTTTTTTTATCAGCTAATAGCGAAAAAAAAAATTTAAAAAGCAAAAATGGAGTCAATTCTTCCAATTTCATTAATTTTGAGCAATACAATTGCATTTAATTTATTTTTTGATAGCGACAGCGATGAAAGTGACTATGAAGAGTCTAAGCGAAGGCGAGTCGAAAAAAATTATGGATATTATGAAAAAAGTATTCCTAAATTTGACGACATGCAATTCAAGTTGCATTTTCGTTTAAAAAAAGAAAACTTTGAAAACCTTTTAGTTTTGATAAATTACGAGCATGGTTTTTTTGTAACTTGTCATCCTGGACAGCCGATGATCGTGTTGGAGAAGCAATTGTTAATGACGTTATGGTACCTCGCGAACACGGAATGCTTCAGGTAGATTATTAATAATAATTTTTCAGGTCAATTTCCGATAGATTTGGTGTATCGGCGAAGGCATGTTGGACATCTACCTTTAATGTTATGCAAACCCTGCTAAAAATTAATGTTCATCACAAAATCATTGCTTGGCCATCTGCAGAGGAAGCTCAACGCATCGCAAGTCGGATTGAGCAAAAACATAATTTTCCAGGTATGATCAATTATATTTTTTAAGCAAGTATATCGTATCACAAATTTTATAATTGCATTTTGTATTCAGGAGTAATTGGATGCATTGATGGTAGCCATATACCCATTGCAAAGCCAAGGCAGTACCCTAACTCATATGTTAATAGGAAAAAATTCCACTCTGTTTTGCTACAGGGAGTTTGCGACGAAAAAATTATTTTTTTGGATTGTTATGCAGGCGAGGTTGGGTCCATTCATGACTCATGCCTCTTCCGAAGATCTACGTTATTCAGCAAATTAAATAATGGTAAGTAAAAATAAATGTGAGCCTTTTAAATACAGCCAGGGGAATATATTTCCTTCCAACATTTTCGGTTGAATACGCTGTGAGAATGTAAGAAATGTATGTATGGGGAAAAAATATACGTGTATGGAAATCTATTCCCAAGGTTAAAACACTTTATGGGTTAAAGCTAAAATTAGTATATGCCTTAAAAGAACTAACTTCTGCAAACTTACAGGCACAATAAATATTCCAGAATACCAACATCTGCTTGGTGATCAAGGATATGGACTGAAACCTTACCTTCTTGTGCCATTTAAGGATTGTGGCAATTTAAATCGGCAGCAAAAAAAAATATAACTACGTCCATTCGTCCATACGAGTCATGATAGAAAGAGCGTTTGGCTTATTGAAAGGTAGATTTCGGCGTCTTTATAAAATCAACACAAGGCGTGCAGACTACATCCCTCTAATTATAATTTCTTGCTGCATTTTGCACAATTTTTGTATGAAGCGTCAAGATTTTTTTAGTGAATTCATACCCGTAGGAGAATATTCTGAAGCTGTTGCTTCGACAGAAACTGACGATACAAACGGAAGTCGAAAAAGAAGCCACATTGCTGAAATTTTATAATAATTAAACCTATTTTTAACTTAAAAAAATATTTCATTTAACCTTTTCCAAAAACTAGGTCCGTTTGGGCGTTAAAAAAGTATAATAAATTTCTTTTTTTACCATTAAAATTTATTAAAAAACTTAAATTTTACAAATGTAGCTTTTAAAAATATTAAATTGAATTGATTTGCTGGTAGAAAAGTTTCGTGAAACAGTAATCAAATTCAAAATATGTAAAACGGTAATGTATACGCATTGCATTCAGGCATGTTCTGCATTCCACTTACGAGTAGAAGTGAAATTAAATCACAATTAAATACGATATATTGTGTTTTACATAACACCTTTTTCGTTTAATATTTTATTTAATTTGTTAATATAATTCATTGTATTTAAAAAAAGAAGGTATACATAGAATAAAAAATATCGAATTCAATTATGATTTCTTTACACTTCCACTCGGAAGTGGAATGCAGAACATTCCTGATTATGAGGATGCTTAACGTTTTACATATTTTGATTAGTGTTTTTTTCAACAGAGGAAGTGCTTTGTACTACGTGGTTTACAAGGGTTTTAAAAAGACCTAAGTATTCATCCGTCCTTTGCATTTTTTCGTTATGCCGCAATTGACGTGCAGTCTCCGCATCTGTGACATCCTTTCGCTTACGTCCTTCAAATGTTTTTTTTTTTATTCTGCTTTCATCTATGACTATGTCAGAAAAGTCGTTATCAATTGTGGAATTTACAGTAACTTCTGCGGAATCGCCAGAGCAAGTGGCTGGTGGATTTACTTCAGGTCTTTTATAGAGCAGCTCGTCCATAGCATCAAAATACTCCCAATTTTTCCTGTTGTTGCCACTGGTGTTGTTGTGGTCTTTTATTTTTTTGTAAGTGGACTTCAGGCCCTTCCACTTTCCATTACATTGTTCAGATGATATATTTTCCCCTCGAATGTCTGATATTTCTGAGGATATCTTATCCCAAATTTTATTTTTTTGCATGGAATCGAATTCTTCGGAATGTTTAGAATATAATTCTATTAGGCATTTTATGTCGCCTGGTGACCACTTCAAAGGCGTGTCAATAAAGTCTGTAAATAAGCAAAAGATTTACTTAGACAACATTTTTCATATTTTTATATTTTAAAGTTTAGTTGTAGTTTATACAATTAAAATCAATAAATTTAAATATATATTTAAATATATTCGTACATATTCGTGGCAAGATACAATAATCGCTCAAGTCAACCGACGGATTTGAATAACTGCTGTAGCTGTGTTCTATGAGTATATCTCATCACATAAATTGACACCAAAAATTATATATTACACTTAAGCTGTTATTGCTTATCGACGCAGATATATAAATCCGTCTAAAAGGTCGGTTGACTTCAGCGATTATTATATATATATATATATTTGTATATATGGGCATTTCCAAACTGGCGTTATTGACGATTTTACGAAAAAAATATTAAGAAGAAGGAATAAAATGCCTAATTTTTTAAAAGGCTTCTTTTATATATGCGTAGTACTGAAGTAGCACTATACCAAGTAAAAACAATGACAACAATCGACATTAAGGATTCAAAGATATAAGTAAAAATATATGCTGGCGTTACGTTACAAAAAAGAAAACTGATTTTTGACTTGCATTACAAAATTTGCAAAACTCTCTGACTTAGGCAAGACTTTTTGTATACAAATTTTTCTAGAAGGATTTAAAATAATACATTTTCCTAGTGATAAAATTTAAAAATCTGGTAAGTAAGAAGGTTAAGAAGTTAAGTAGTTAAAAAATAATATTTAATATATTGTTCTTTCCTTGCCTATAACATTTTTTTCATTATCTTTAGCTAATGTCTTCTATTTTTACTAAAATAAAAAAATTTACGAATAAGAAATTACAATGGCAATTTTTTTGATAATTCTTGGTAAAGAAAACATTAATGGGTATAATTCAAGAATAGCGACGACTATATTTCTTAATTTTTTTTTTATTGGATGATATGGATTTTGGCCTCCTATATCCAAATTTTAAAAAATTTCAGGTTGCTCGCAATTGGTTTAGAAGCTATAGGAATACAAAGTTGAAAAAAATTACCTACAAATCTTGCTGTGTTTTTTTAGTGTTCCAACAAAACTTCGCTTTCTGGGTATCAAAAGAAAAGTAATGGAAGTACCTATTCAACGAGGCATCAAACTTAAAAATGCATGCATAAATTTTTAAGATACAACTCTTTTTATATTTATAATTTATCGGAAAAGCCAGATTTTTTCATTTTATAAAGAGAATTATATCCAGAAGTACTGTAGGCGGCGAAGCCGGTGTGGGACTTACTGAGGGTTGTTATCTCTAAGCAGCGGCTGAAGGCCTCCTGTTTAAAAGAGACATGTGCTAAGAGACAAATTCATGTAGTTTTAATTAAATTTGGACTTTCAAGTACATTTCATACATAACTCAATATATATATAATGACAAGTGGATTATAACTTACAAAGTTATGCATGGATTTTTATGAATGATGACTCGATAAATAGGTACTTGCATTACCTTTGTTTTTATACACATAAAGCGTACTTTTGTTGGAGAGAAAAAAAAACAGCAAGATTTGTAGGCCATCTTTCCAACTTTGAGGCCTGTAGCTTCTAAACCAATTGCGAGCTACCTGAATTTTTTCAGATTTGGATATAAGAGGCCAAAATCCATACCATACGCAAAAAAATTAAAAATTATAGTTGTCGCTATTCTTGATATGTTCCCAATAATGAAGATCATGAACTGAGAGGCACATTCATTCCAGTGACCGGGAGTGCATTTTTCTTGAATTATTACACCGCACATGCTTTCCGCCAGCAGACTCTCGCAGGAAGTAAATAACTTTGTCGCCGTACTAAAAGTATTGTCAAGACGTTGCTAGATTGTTTTTTCCACCAGACTGAAGGATTCATGTTGACCATCGACTTGACGCACATCAAGCTTTGTGATTGGCAGAGTATACTCGGAGTCAGATGCATGATGATGGCACGAAAGCACTAACTTGATCTGAAGCTCGCAATTGAATTCATGTTAAATTTAAATATCACAAATTGACGCACTGCTAGTTTATTTTGTAATTTTTGCCTAAGCATTGCCAAAGGCCACAATTTGTCCAGATTCTGGTTTCAATTTTTTGGATTCAACCGCACAATATGTTGTGATGGACTTGTGTCCACCACAATAACTTTTAAACTAATTGTCATGCATTATATATAGCAAACTAAATAAAAATGCAAATTAGAAGCTTTAAACAATATAAATTTCACCATTTGTGTTAAGCGCCATTTTACTTCAATTTGCTGTTTGTTTATAAAGTCAATCGAATATAACCTCAAACATAAGGAATATTCTTTTTATTCTACTTCAGCTGATGGTATAGAAAAAATGCGTTCGGAATATTCCGTAAGAATAAAGAAACACAAAAAGAATATTCCGGATAATCAAAACTGAATAAAGAAACAAAACAAATCATTCCGAACGTCTGGAATGAATAAAGAAATACAGCCACAGAATCACACACGTTGATCTTGGAGCTTATGGCAGCAAGAGCGATGGAGGTGCCGCATTTTTTAAATTAGTAAGACGATTAAAAACTTTTAATTTGTTTACTATTGCAGGAACTTTGCAAGCATGCAAATTTGGAAAAAAGCTTTTAAGCAATAACCTGTCAATACCACCCCCAAATAATTTACCAAACACTGATACACAAACTCCTCACTTTTTTGTTGGAGACGGTGCCTTTCCTTTGGGTAAAGATCTAATAAGGCCTTATCCAGCAGTCATATTACCGAGTGATAAAGAAATTTTAATAAACGTCTATCAAGAGCTCAAAGAACTATTAAAAACTCTTTTGGAATCCTAGTGTCTCGTTGGCGAATTTTATTATCAACTATTAACAGAAAATGCAAAAAAAGTAGTTCTAGCATGTGTGGCCTTGCATAATTTCATAATGTTAAACAAAACAGAATCTGGAAATTATTGTCCTAGCACTATATGGATTGGGAAAACTGTCATGGTGATCTCCAGGATGGGTTGTGGCGGAGAGAAGTTACTAATAAATTAATACCTATTCTACCATCAGCTTCTTCAAATCGTTATGATGGACGAAGATCAACCGACATCAGAAATTTAATTTGCAATTTTTTAAAAGAAAATTGATACAGTATTTGCTTTTTTTACTAATAAAATAATTAATTGATATTTATTTAATGTTTTTTATTTTATTAACTAGCTGAAACCCTGTGCGTTGCTGCAACGCCCCTGTTGCCAAACTCCCATAATATGCTATCAGTGAAACAGCACGTGTAAATTGTAGTCCAATACTGAATTACAGGGTTTTGCGACCTATAACTATATATAAATCATACATAAAAGTGGACGTGGTATCATTAATATATATAATGACCGCCACTTGGAGAACCTTCATACCAAGTTTCACTATAAAAACGTGTACAACTCCGGAATTAGCATGATTTAAAAAAAGTGGGCGTAGATAAAGTGCGACTACGCCTACTTTTGTATAGTAGGTACAGTAACCATCTGAACAAAATAACTACATTTCCGTTTTTTACGATCAAAACCATCTGACATAAATTTTTTTTGTTTGTGGGAATTGGACGCCTCCTTGTCCAACCGACACAAAACATTACAGGAACACTCTCAAGACATTGCTTTAGTCTCTCTGAAAGTTTCATTGGTTCAGCGGTTTTGGAGTCTATATGTGCTATACGCACATACAAACATACCCACTCACAAACACACCCACTTACATACATCCATTTATATATCGTTACCTTAATATAGAAAGGCCCTAACTCATTTTTTTCAAAATCGACTTTTTTGCAGATTTCAGTAGACCACCCTCTAACACACCTTTGATAAAAAAATGTGTACGCTAAGATTGAAAATTACAAAAGTACAAGCATTTAAAAAAAGGCCCTTACTCATTTCAATAATTTCTTAAAAAAAAAGCCCTAACTCACTGCGTAGTATGTCATACTCATACATGGTAGGAGTTCAATTTTTTAATTTGAATTTTTTTAAATTTGCTTCAGTCAGTTTGTGTTTGTCTTTAAAAGTACATAGTGCGTAAGTGTTAGTGAAAGTTTTAGTGACATCTACAAAATGAGCGAAAGGTCTAACACTGATGTGGAAATACTTAATAATGGTACTTGTAAAAGAAGAAATATAGCAAACAAATCGGAATGGCAGCAAAATATAAATAGAATAAATCGTATGAAAGGTGAGCGATATAATAGTTCATCGAAAAAAAGAGATTGCCAGAAGCCTGCAAGGCAACTAGGAGTACGTTGCTCGTCACGTTTTTGTAAAAAAAGCACGTTGAGACATTGTTCAGCTTTCACAGAGCACATGCGAAAAGAAATTTTCAATTTGTTTTGGGAGATGTCCTGGGACCAAAAGCGGTTATACGTAACCAGCCTTATAAGCTTTATGGAGCAAAAGAAAAAATGCTCGGAAAATTCATTACGTTCCAAGTCAGTTTTGTATTTTTTGAGACATAGTTCACGTCCTTTACAAGTATGCCGACAAATGTTTCTTTCAACATTGGGATTGAAGGAAAAGATGGTACGTAATTGGATTAATAATAGCGGAAATTATGAAACACAAATCAGTCCCGAAAAAGTCTCACATCTGCGCATCCAATCTCAACGAAACTCCACAACCGGTCGGCGCAATGCGGAAAAACGAGGCTTTCTACAAAAATGGCTAGATAAGCTACCAAAATTAGAGTCAAACTATTGTAGAAAGCAAACTAAAAAGTTGTACCTAGAAACGAGTTTTTCCTCTTATCAGGAGGTTTACAGACTTTATTCTGATGAATGCAATTTAAATAAAGAAAACGTAGATATAAAAGTATCATACCCCATTTTTTCTGAGGTGTTCAGAGATCTAAATTTATCTATATTCAAACCAAAAAAAGATGAGTGTGATGTTTGCGTTTCATATAAGGCCCATAACCTATCATGCGAAGACTATGAACAGCATAGACATCATATGGAAAAAATGAGAGAAGAAAAGCAAAACGACCTAAAAAATGCGGAGTCCGGGCTAAGTGCAGTATTTTGCATGGATATGCAAGCCGTGAAATTTGTGCCCCAACTGAACGCAAGTGCCTCCTATTATAAAATGAAATTGCAGGTACATAACTTTACTCTATACAACGTTGCCACACACGAATCGTACAACTACGTATGGGATGAAACAGATGGAAATCTCGTAGCTTCAGTTTTTGCAACGTGCATCATTAAACATTTCGAAAATTTCCTAACAAATTCACCAGAAGTTCATCATATAATCTTGTACTCAGATGGCTGTTTTTATCAAAATAGAAACGTAACGTTATCCAATGCATTACTGACTTTCTGTGAAAAAACTGGAATAACAATTGAGCAAAAATATTTGATAAGTGGCCATACGCAAATGGAATGTGATGCAACTCATTCTTTCATAGAAAGAAAAATGGCCAAAAAACAAATAAATTTGCCTTCTCAATTTGTGCAGATCATCACGCAGGCACGAAGGAATCCATTTCCTCTACAAGCCTATCACTTGAGTTACGATTATTTCTTGGATTATGATAGTATTCCAAAGCGATACTCATCGATTCGACCTGGTAACAAGTTTATTAACATACATGTAAGTAAAATTAATTAGCTATTTTCAACTATAGGCAGAAGCAGTGGCGATCCTACTGTGAATATGTTGCGCGCCTTAGCATATGACTCCTCTGGGTTGTTGTACTTCAAAACAGATTTAAGCGGAGAATATGAAGTTCTTCCACAAAGGTCCAAGAAAAATGTTGAATTCATTGCTCCCAGGTGCCTACATGAAGGAAAAATTGCAATCACCAAAAAGAAATGGGACCACTTGCAAGATCTTAAGAAATTCATTCCTACCGATTGCCACCATTTTTATAATAATTTAACTTATAACATGTAAACGTATTTTGTTTTTATTTTATTTATACTACATTTTATCGCTAATTGAATTGTTTTTTGTTTTAAGAAATGTTAAGAATGAAATTATCAATTCATTTGGTTTCAAACTTGCAAGTAATAAAAAGCCCTATCTCACAATTAATTTCAAGAAATTCACTTACAAAAAGCCCTATCTAACTTAATTCTATGGAAAAACAAAAATTAATAAAAACTGTTGCAGCATTACATTACTAGTAGTTTTTAATAAAAAACTACGTTTAAAAAAAATTCGAAACTACATTACTTTGTTTTTTATTTACTTTTTTCATTCTCCTGTGAAGTTGCAAAAATTGAGTTGGCCTTTCTATATTAAGGTAACGATATGTATGTATAAGTTTCTTATTTATGTTCTATAACTAATGAAAATAAATACTTACTGTTCTTGTTGCACAGCTTGGCAATCTCGACCCACGCATTTTCTTTTTTTAATTTATTAAAATAAAAAGCATCCCTTTTGTCGTAAAGACATTTATTTAAACCCACGTTTTCAATTAAATAAGCAATAAATTCATAATCAGCAGTATTTGCCATTTTTAAATACACATTCGTTCTTTAAAAATTTAATTTAAATTCGTTTGACAGTTTCCTTACGGAACATACGATTTGAATCGCCTTGGCTACAGCCAGATCAAGTTAACGAAACTTGACGAAAAAGCTGGTTTGAGCTATTATAGTTTGTACCAGGGGTTGCAAATAAACTGTACGAAAAAACAAACTCTACATCTGCTAAATCTGCGAAAGCAAACAGTATTACTATCTGCTTAGGTTTGGATCTTTGCTACAAACAGAAATGCGTACCAAAGCGAACAGAAAATTAAGAGAGAAAGAAAACTATTGTTTTGTGTTCTAAGAAAACAACAAGTATTTCGTTTTTTAGATTTTGTTGTCACGATCACAACCACAACAAGTAACAAATGTTGTGTTCGTTTTGCAACGGAAATTCAAAAAGAATTTCGTCATGTTTTAAGCAGCATTTTTCTTTGGAAGCTAAGATTTTTTAAGTCTCGTTCTGTTGATTTGCTTGCATGAAAATTTCAATAACTGATAGATTTGTACGACATGGTTTTAGTGATATGATTGTTTGTATGCGGACACCCAGAAGGGTGGCAGGTAGAATGTAGGTGTTTTCAGAAGAATTTTTGAGGGGTAAAAATTAATATGACCAGCTCATACATTTCACGCTCCTAGTTATCGAATTTTTGATATCTTTCTTATACTTTTAAACTAGCAATATTTATTTGTTTGTTTATTTGTTTATATGTTTGTTTGTAAACGGCATAAACGATTTTGATGAAACTTTCAGTATAGGGATTTACAGGGGCGAAAAAGGGATCTACCTTGGTCTGGTTTCTGAGAAAATTCGTTTAGCAGCGCACGTAGGGGTATATGACCGATTTAGGCAGCCAAAATTAATTTATTCGGTAAAAATTTTCTATTCAAGTCTGTTATTTGATTTTAACCCTGCACGACCATTGGGACATGTTAAAGCAAATGTTCCCTTAGGCAGGAGACAGCTAAAAATTAAATTTTTTTACAATAACGCTAAGAAATGAAGCAGAACATTGATTTTGAGCTGTTAACATACATAATATCTTAAGCGAATAGGCAGCTAAGCGATTTAAACTGCATCATGTACATTTATTAGACGATGTGTTTGTTTGAAAAACAATGTTCGAAGTGAGAAAATAACAAACATACATTAAAATTCTGCTAATAAACTACTATTAATTAAAGTTAAAAAATTTGCTAATAGTAAGAAATCTATACTTTGCAGTGCTTAGCCATAATCAGCCTCATAGCGTAAAAACTGTGGCTTTTACGATAAAACTGTTAATGGTATTTTTGAAGATAACTATCTGATTTACAATTTTGTTGCATGCATATTTTAACTCTGACATAAAGGAGCGGAGATATTGGCGAATGACCGAATTCGGTGAACTTTGAGCACAAATATCTTTAAGTGCGTACATGGTATCAAATTGAAGTAATTATGTAGTAAGAGGTTTTCATTCACAAAAGCCCTCGGGCAAAGTCAAAAGTTTCGTCACAGAAAAATACCAAGGATACAGAAAAATTGGTTTTGACGAGTAGTTTTCAAAAATATATTAAGCCGGTGAAGTTAAAAATTCGTTCCACTCTAATGCACTTATTAAAATCATACTTTTTTATTCAAATAAAATAAGTTGAACAATTTTGTATTTATTCGTTTTCAATAAAGAACTAGGTATGTGACGGATGTCATTTTGCGGATGCGGATCTGTAAAGGGCCTTCTTTGAGGATGCGGATGCGGACAAGTGAATCTAAGAACCGCGGGTGGCGTATGCGGATGCTCTCAGTTAAATTTTAAATATTGATTTTTACATCATTTAAAAAAAAATTCTAAATGTTTCATAGTTTAAATCATACTTAAGTAAATATTTTTTTTATTATTGCTAATATTTATTTTTTTATGTAAACCTTTTTAAGGAATAAAATAACAAACTCATTAATTACAAAAAAAAAGTATAAATATTAAATTTAAAAGACTTTTATACACGCAGAGAAAAAACATAGTTGCAACAACCATGTTTTCAGAGGATCATAGTATGATTCGGATTATGATTGTTGCTAACATGTTCTTAAACATATAATATTTTCTTTGATCATGATAAAATGATTACAACAACCATATTTAGAAAAGGAACTTTTTTGTAGGAACCAAAATATTATTGAAACAATCATTATTCTCTTATTGGGTCAAAAATAGAATGATTGCAACAACTATATTATGAATTTATTTTTAGGATCCAGAATATTATTGAATATTATTTTTTTTTCATGCATTCCAATTTCCACAGCTATTAATTAAGATATCTCCAAAGGTTTGCCATTGACTAGGCTGAACATAAATATTAATTAAATTGAAAAATCTTTTTGATAAAATTTTCTGTCCGAGCTGGGGTTTGAACCACGGCTTTTTCGCTTACGAGCCACGCACACTACCAGTAAGCCACAGCCGCTACTACCGCTCGTCTGACTAATGCCATTCATAAACATGGTACATTAAGTGCATTGTCACAAAAATAGCAATATTTGTGATAAACAAAATATGGTCAGAATTGCGAAATATGTTTACGGTAAAAAGAAACATGTTTGCTACAATTAAAGTCGAAAATGTCACTTTCCTGCGTGCTGTTTTTAGGATCAGGCGATTTAAAACAAAACACAATAATTGAACAGTTGACAAACGAAACGGCACATAGCCAGGAATCGATACAACTTATTTTGTGTAAATGAAGTGAAAGTTTTTCCTGCAAACTGTTCAGACACAATAAATTCTTTCGATTTTTGGTTATGTTCTGCTTCGTTTGCCAACAATCAAAGAATAGTTCAGACAAACATTCAAAATTCTAACATGTTTGTCTCTATAATCATATTCACATTTATCATGATTGACAGAACTACAACATTTTTGCTGCAACTAATAGTTGAGGCAATCATAGTATGTTGACGATTTCAATGATGTTATGATTTCAACTATAATGTTGTTTTTGGTACCACCATTAGTAAATAATGACTTTATTAAGGCAAACATTTGTGTTTGCAGAAATAATACAATAATTTTAGTAAAAAAATTATAATTGTAGTAATCATGTCTTAACCATGTCTTTTCTCTGCGTGTAGTTATTTAGCTCAACTAGAAAAACTTAAAGCAGAACTTTAATTATTTAAATTATTTTAAAAATTATGTTAATACAGTACCTCAGAAGTTAGAAGCTGTTTTTATGTCGGGATTTTCTAATTTCTGAAATCTTATCATTTCGGAGTTAAAATTTGTAAAGTTGAATTTATAATAATATTGCTCAAGCAATAATTTAAAGATATAGTTACTGGATAAAAATAACACACTTATAATGTGTAGAAAATTATACACATTTTTATGTAAATGGCCTTATTTTGTAAAACGTCATTTTGTCTGGTAATTTTCGTTTTCATATGAAGCAAAACAAAATCTTTTTCTCTCACTGAAATTTTCTTATGAAAATTATTGCCACACAAAAGACTCCAAGTGAATTGATTGCGTACATTAAGCATAATAAGTAGTGTTCGACCGATACCATAATTTTGGCCGAAGCCGAATATTCGGCCTAGCCGAAACCAGAACCGAAACTGGTTATTTATAATTTAATTTTTTTTTCAAATAATTTTTTTTTTAAAGAAAAAAAAGGAACTCTCATACACAAAAGAAAAACATTTAATACAAAATAAAGTATTACTTGAATATTGCAGTTTATAATAAATAATTGAAGTTTTCTAAAATAATAAATGAGACTATTTTTTAATTTATTTTTTATTACTAAAGTATTGCCTACTTTATATCTTCCGTACACACTCAAAATAGTATGCACCTACAATGTACATTTTTATAGAACTACAAAGCAGTCTTTTTGTTTTTTAAAGGTTTAGTATTATAAAAATGGAAATATTTTATTTTCTTTTCCTTTATTCCACACACACAAAATTCGTTCGTAAGTTTAATTAACAATTTTGGCTTCAGTACCTATAAAACTTTAATATTAATTACAATAGGTATGATAAAATCGAAAATGATAAAATCGAACGCATTAAATTAACCAAAATATTTTGCGTTGACACGATAAATCAAATAATAGACTAGTTCATAATTTTTGGTTAGTACAATGCGTTGTAAATATTTTTATTAAACCAAACATATGTATTTGAATTAAATAACTGATGCAAGAAATTTTTACCAAAAATACCTCAATATGGCCTCAAATTAGCAGAATAGCCAAAACAAACTAAAAGGGCCGAAACTGGCCGTAACCGAAACCGAAACCGAATATTCTACACTATAATAAGGTCACAAGCTTCATTTTAAATTTTTCGTAGAAAACGCTGCACTGTTAAATATAAATTGCACAAACAATTACCTCGGAAATTAAAATACAATCTTCTAATTTCAGAAGCTTTAATGTTTTCAAAATTCAACTTCTAATTTCTAGATGATTATAATTTTATTAGCTTCTTATTTCTGAGGTTTTACTGTATTTAATTTTTTATAAAGGGTAATTTGTATTTTATAAAAAGTAAAGTATATACTTGATGGCTTCTTAGCTTTTTAGCTTCTTCTTTTTTTGTTGATAATAAAATACAGATCTTAGATGCGGATGCGGAGGCAGATATCAAAAAATTAATAATGCAAAAAGTGCATATTATTCATAAATATAATAATAATTTCATTTTTAAACACTCCTTACTGGCAAAAAATTAGGATAGAAATAAAAAATGTCATTTCTAATATCTAGACCATTCCTTAAATTTGAAATAACCTATCCCCGCTGTGCACTGTCCAATCGCCGAGACATTGTTTTTTTTCACGAACAAAACGTTACCTCATATACATATGCACAAAAGCACAACGCATCTATATAAAACAACAAATTCAATAAAAGCAACAAAACAAAGAAAAATTCCAACGCAATAACTTTTTCAACACAAAAAAAAAGTCGCATCATAAACGAAACGAACAAACTTTGCAGATCTCTCTTCGGATTTTGGTGCTTCCAGCAACCTACAAGAGATCGCTAAAGATACTTTACTTTGATTGTTTTTGTGCACGCGATTCAAAAGCATAACAGTGAGAGGAAGTTTTTTCTATTCGAAAACAGAAACATTTCATTTTACTTTTCTCTCTCGTCTCTACTTGCTTCGGTTTGTGCTACTTTTTGAATCGGAGAGAAAAAACTAAACAAACCAAAATACTTGTTGTGATCTTAAGAAGAAACTAACAGAACAGAAAAATACTTTTCTTTAGAGTTTGTTTGCGAGCCCTGGTTTGTACGCATCATTTCTAAGTATTCGTATAAACTTTGACATTAGCTGCAGCCAGCTCGAGCGTATTATGTTTGAGCCTTTAAACATAGCTAGTCAACCGCAGCAAACTAAAAACATTTCAATAAACTTCGCGAATAAATTTAATGAATCAAAGATAAGTTAAAAATAAGCACATAGCTAGTCAACAGCAGAAAACTACAACTTCTTGAGCTGTTTTTGACAACTACCAATAGCCAAAAAACTGTCACAGCTACCTTGTCAAATAATTTTAACATGGCAGCAATTAAATTTGTTAATATTTTGATTGCTGTACATCAGCTGATTGCTGATTGCTGATGTACAGCAATCAACAATCTAAACAGTGTACACTCACAAAAATAATTTGTTGGCGTTAGGTTATAGTAAATACATTTTAAGTGGGGTACTCATAAAGTGTTTGTTTCAATTAAAACTCTGTTTATTTAACTGTAATTAAATAAGCATAATCGACTTTCGGCTGACGTAAATGCTTATTTTATTATTGTAACTTCATGCCTAAATAACAATTCGGTTAAAATTCAATATTTATACTTTAGTTGCAAGAACTGAATGGAATTTGTCATTTCAACTCACTTCCCGTCTAAGTAATCTCAATTTATCCAAAACAACTGACCAGTACAATTACAGATTTACGGATAAAAGGAGTAGTTGAAATATCCGCATTATTAATTCTGTCAATAGAATTTTTCTTGCGTTACCACCGAATTGCAACGATGTTTCAATATTCAGTTGCACCGCCACCAAAGTCAATTGCAACAGACGAATAGTCAATAAAAATAACTTACATTTGGTCACCTTAACCGTCGCTTTTTTCACGCTCGCTGTGTTGTGTGTTCTCGGTGCAAATTGTTGAAGTGTTTTTAGGTAAAGGAATAATTTAAAAATTATATTTTATCTAATATATAATATATATAACTTGTGCAGTCTGTATTTATTAAATGAATTTCTTCTTAAATAACTGCAAATGTACATTAAGAAACAACAAAGCAATCCTTGTTTCCGTCGTTTGATTTTTGCACTCGCTATGTTGCTCGTAGCGCCTTTGTTTATGGTTCGGTCGGTATTCTCGCTGCAAGTGGTTGGTTAAGTGTTCAAAGTGAAGTGATTCAATTTTTAATAAATAAAACTTGTGCCGTTGAAATAAATCTAATTTATTTCTTCTTAAAAATATGCAAATTTGCAAAATTAGCAGCAACAAAGCATGTTTATTTTCATCGTTTATTTTTCACACTCGTAAGTCGAAACGATGGGAAGACTCGGTTCATATAACAAACAATTCGTTGTGCACAACCGAATGGCCCAAAAGCTTGTCTGCAGTTCCGTTCTCGTAACGGAATGACGCAATTAGCTCAATTGGGAAATTGGTGATTGTGGGAATTGCATTTAGAAAATTGCCGACAATCGACAAAGTTAGTAGGGCAATTTTTCGGTTGCGGCAATGGGTTTAGTTCTGTGAGTGTAGCTGGGTGGTGAAATAAAATTTTTGCTGAGTTTAAGTACCTAAAAAGTACTTTTGTTGAAGAAACGTAGTACTTTTTACAAGTGAATTAATGAAGTAAAAAAAACCGACAAAAAGTGTGTTTTTGAAATTAAGAAAAATAGGTAAGCATTAATATTAAGTTGTAAAACTTAAAGTTTCAAATTTTAAGGTATTTATATATTAACACCGTTAGTAACAAAATAATAATTTAAAGAACAAGGAAACATTTATAGAAACTTCAGATATGCAATCATGGTTAATAAATACCAACTGTTTTAAATACGAAATAAAGTGAAGGAGAAAAAGAAGTGCATTTCAAAGAAATGTGAAACGCAGATTGGCGTGTCGTTTGAGCTATCAACAATGTACCAACAATCAAAATTTAAAAGAGCGAAAGAAAAGTTCATTGATTGCCAATCAAACAATCCCGTGTAAGTTGGCAAATAGCCAGGCGCATACGTAGGAAGGGTTTTGGGGGTTAGAACCCCTCCCCCGAAATTAAAGAATTTTAACGAGATCGAGAGGAACACTCAGCACAACATAGAAAAAGGTAAAAAAACTCAATTTAAAAAATAGAATGCTTAGGATCAGCAGACATTAGTAATCCAATTACTACTGAAAATATTAATTTATTTTGCAGGTTAAATACTCTTTAAATTTCTCCAATGAGCTAAATTGTTCATATATATTGAATATATATTTCCGATACGGTAACACTTTTAGTAAAAAAAAATAGTTTTACCAATATTATATATACTCTTTAATTCATATGTGTAAACTGTTTTCTAAAAAAGTTCGATGTCATATGCTGACTGTAGCTACAAATAAACATCTACAAAAAATTAAAGCTCACTGTACAACAATAACTACCAAGCAAATCTACAACAAAAACGCAAAGAGAATGACAAGATCCCAGCGGTTGCGCAGCGTTAAAGGGGATGAACCGAATTGGCGGCGGAAAATATACAGCACTTTGCTTGCTATTTTTTCTGCATTAAAAGAGACTTCAGAGCTAAATGCGGAAATAAAATGAAATTTCAATATTTCTTATTTGTATTTTGTTTGACTGTGCTGTATATTTTCCGCTGCCAATTCGGTTCATCCCCTCTAACGCTGCGAAACCGCTGTGATCATTTCATTCTCTCTGCGTTTTTGTTGTAGATTTACTTGGTAATTGTTGTTGTGCAGATAGCTTGAATTTTTTTGTAGATGTTTTTTTGTAGCTACAGTCGGCATATGAGAATCGAAGTATTTATAACACTTTATATACATATATATATGTACATAAAAACACTTTCACAAAAAACCTGCAAAATAAATTTATATTTACAGTTGTAATTGAATAACTATAGTCTGCTTATCACAAGCGTTCTATTTCTTACCGCCTAATGTTGCAAATCGAAAATGCAAACAAACGACAAGTAAGACACGAGAAGCAACATTTTCTATAAGAAATTCTATTGCTTCTAGTGTCTTGCTTGTCGTTGGCTTGCGTTTTCAATTTACAACCTAGGCGGTTAAACTGTCTATGTACATTCATTATATTAAATTGTATATACTTTTTATATTATATCTATTTCTTATATTTTCTTATTTTTATACATAACCCAATCTATATAAAGCGTGCATGTATATTGTGTTATTATATAAAAAGATATAAATAAGATTTAAATTTTTAAATCGATTCAATAATGAAATGACTTAAATAAATAATATGAAATATATGTATGTAGGAATTTGTTAGGAGGTGGCAACCCTTTTTCTTGGCTGGTCCTGCTGTCACCAGGAGAGTTTTGACGAAAGTAAGAATCAGTGTTAGTTGAGCTGTCGCCGAGAGCCATCGTGGAGCGTTTATTAAGTAGCGTTAAGCAACCATTTTCTTAAATATTAAAGTATTAAAATTAAAGTGAGAATTGAACACAAACTTGAAAGATCTAAATAAATACTAAAGTTATTAAAGTTAAACTGAAAACTTATACACAAACTTGAACGTTTTAAGCAAATATAAAAGTTATTAAAATTAAACTGAATATTAAACATGAACTTGAACATTGTTAATAAACATACAAGTTGTTAAAATTAACCTGAAAAATTGAATAAAAACTAAACATTGAATATATCTAAAACCAGAAAATTTGTTGAACCCACAAATTTTGGGGGCTCAACCGGGATTTCCAGTTCGACAAATTCGAGTGGCGTTGACGTGCAGCTCGTATTGCTTGGTGAAGTTTTGCGGTGCCTGTACCGCATCTTTCTTCATTCCCAATCATCAAATTGTTGCCACGGTAAAGCTGTGACAAGAATTTTGCAAAGGCTTTGTAGCCATCAAACAGCAGCCCAGGCCAACAACAACAATATACGATTTTTCGAGAACAATATAATGAACGCATCATCGTGTTGGTTGAATGCAAAGAAGACGTGGAAAAATTCTACATGAAAGCAGATGGCAAAAATCAGTTTGAATTGCGCGTAGCAAGCGAGAAAGCAGCGCAATCACAAACTATATTTGAAACCAGAAAGCATCAAACGAGAACGCAGCGCAGCCGCTTATTATATGAAAAACGAAGCGCAAAATCGACAACGAATTGAGAAGAGAGTAGGAGAAGCAGGAGAAATTGAGAAGAATTCATTGCAACAGCCGTTTTGAGCAGTGAATCAAACATCTTGTTGAGTAGAACTAGTTACTACAGAGGATAGCTGAGTGAATTGAAGCTGCAGTTGAGAGAGTAGAGCATCAGAAGAGGTTGAAGCTGGCGTAAGAGGGAAAAACGAAGAGTTGAGTAAAAATTTAAAGTTGAGCAGATTTCATATAAATAAAAGTTAAAATCAGAGTTTTTACAACTGACGTTTGAGAGGTTGCTTTAAAAAATTTTTATTTATCTGTTTATCATAACAAACTAATTTCTGTCAATTAATCAAAATAAATAGAAAATTTATGGAGTTTAAGACAACATAGTTTATGAATGGTTTCGAAAAAGAAAGACCACTTATTTTAAGAAAATTGAGCACAAAAATTTATCTGGTGTAAACGTACTTAAGTTTTATAAGTTTATTTTATAAGTTCTCCACTTTGTATACTTTTATTGTATTTTAACTGGGAAAAGCAAAACGATGGAGGCTCAGGAGATAATGCTTGCTAAAGTTGATGAGCTGAGGGACAAGCTTCGAGAATTGGGGCTTGCCACTACTGGTAGGAAAACTGAACTTCAGAATAGACTGTTAGTACATTTTGAGCTAGTTGAACAAGAAGAAGATGAGGCGGAAACAGTTTATGAGGACGTGCAGAACGTTCAAGAAAAGTGTTTCTTTACTTTGAAAGATGTTGAAGAGAGTTTTACGAGTTTTTCAGGAGATGATCATGTAGATGTTAGGCAGTGGTTACAAAGCTTCGAAGAAAATGCTTTAACTTTTAACTGGAGCGATATGCAAAAATACGTATACAGCAAACAATTGCTTAAAGGAGCGGCAAAGCTTTTTGTTCGTAGCCAAGGAAGCATTAAAAATTGGAGCTCGTTGAAGGGTTCTCTGACCAATGAATTTGAAATAAGAATTTCAGATGCAGAAGTGCATCAGCGTTTACGAAATCGTCGTCATAGAGCAGGAGAAACTTTGCGTGAGTATCTTTATAGCTTGCAGGAGATTTGTTGCACTACAGGTGTCGATGACCAGAGTTTGATTTCGTATTTCATAAATGGTATTAGTGACAGTCGATCCAATAAAGCAACGCTGTATCAGGCAACATCGGTTTCTCACCTGAAGCGATTGATTCCAATTTATGAAAAAGTTCGAGGACCCATTACGCCAGGTCGCAATATGTCCGATAACAGCAAAACTACGAAGAAATTTAGTGACGATCAAAAGAAATCTTGC
The DNA here is from genome assembly GCA_963920525.1 of Dichetophora obliterata. Classification (NCBI taxonomy): domain Eukaryota; kingdom Metazoa; phylum Arthropoda; class Insecta; order Diptera; family Sciomyzidae; genus Dichetophora; species Dichetophora obliterata. The sequence continues at coordinate 173,825,736 of OY986435.1, read as the reverse complement.
ACTGATACACGCAAATGTTTTAAGTGCGGAGAATTGAACCATTTAGCTAGGGAGTGTACGATGAAAGATATTAAATGTTTTAAGTGTGGTGGCCAGGGTCATAGATCGTTTGAATGTAAAATTAAAACTGAAAAGGCTGATTCGGCAGTGAAAGACAAGGTTCACCTCGTAGACAATATGGAATCCAAAAATGAGCAGCTCGTAAATAATAAAAAATGTAAAGTCGTACATGTAAATGGTGTTCCAATGGTTGCGTTGATAGATAATGGCAGTGATGTATGCTTGCTACGTGAAGATATCTTGCTGAAGGTAGGCATATCAGAACTGGATGTTGAAGCTAAGAAGTTACAGGGCGTAGGGGGGAAGGCTATTTTCACTTTGGGCAGCGTTAAAGCAGAAATTTCTGCTGATAATTTCAAGTTGACTAAAAAGTTCCATGTTATCAAGACTGATGACATACACTATTCAGTGGTAATCGGTAACGACATTCTAGAATTTATTGATATTCATCTCTCTAAAAAAGGTTCTAAATTTGTGCAGACGGAAGAGAAGGACGCAGAGCACGATGTAAGTGCGGATATAAATAGTGACGTAGGTAAGGAGTTTCAATTATTGTGCATGATGTCAGTAGAGGTTACACCGGAAGACATTGTTGACTCAAAATTATCTCATTTGTCATATGATATGAGAAACGAAGTTGAAAAATTAGTTAAGGGGTACAAGTCCATTCGTCCAGAGAGTCATCCTGTTTCAATGAAAATAATTTTGAGTGATGAAATTCCTGTTTATGAAAGGGCGAGGCGCATTTCATATGAAGATCAAGCTAATGTTGACGAACAGGTTAGCTGTTGGCTAGAAGAAGGAATTATCAAGCCGAGCTCCTCTGAATACGCAGCACCCATTGTTCTCACTCCAAAAAAGGATGGTACAAAGCGCCTTTGTTGCGACTACCGTAGGCTGAATAAGAAGATACTGAGAGACCATTTTCCTATGCCACTAATGGACGATGTGCTAGATAGGTTGCAAAAGGCTACTGTTTTTACTACACTTGATCTAAAGAATGGATTCTTCCATGTGCCCGTTGACCCAGACTCTCAAAAATATACTGCTTTTATCACGCATAGAGGGCAGTATGAGTTTTGTTACGTTCCATTCGGTATTTCAAACTCCCCTGCAGTTTTCGGTCGTTATATTCAGGCAGTTTTCAGTGATTTAATTCGAGGTGGTATAATAATTATTTACGTTGATGACATTGTCATTCCTTCACTTGATGTTGTTGAGGGTTTAGAAAAGTTAAAGTTAGTTTTGAGCGTTGCTTCTAAGCAAGGTGTTCAGATTAAGTTTTCTAAATCTCAATTTCTCCAAACGAAGATAACCTTTTTGGGTTATGTTGTCGAAAATCATGCTATCCATCCGTCAAGAGAGAAAATTTTAGCAATTGAAAAGTTTCCAATACCAACTGATAAGAAGGCAGTACAACGCTGGATTGGTTTGACGTCTTATTTTAGGAAATTTATAAGAGAGTACGCCGTAATAGCCAGACCACTTACGAATCTGTTGCGGAATTCTGTTTTATTTAAATTTGAGGAGGAGGAAGCCGCGTCTTTTTATGAGTTAAAGTCAGCATTAGTAAACGCACCAGTGCTTAAATTGTATGATCCGTTGGCGGAAACGGAGGTGCATACAGACGCTAGCATGTGGGGTTACGGAGGTGTTTTGCTTCAGCGGGATTCGGAAGATAGAAAGTTTCACCCAGTTCAATATTTTAGCCGTAAAACGACGCCGGCTGAAGAGAAGTATCACTCCTATGAACTTGAGGTGCTCGCAATCATTGAGGCTGTAAAGAAGTGGAGAGTCTATTTAATTGGGAAGCGTTTTACAATGGTAACTGATTGCAGTGCTTTTACAAAAACGTTAGGTAAGAGGGAAGTCCCCTTGAGAGTGTCACGATGGGCTATGTACCTGCAAGACTTTGATTACAAAATCGAGCACCGTTCTGGTGCCCGCATGAAGCATGTTGACGCCTTAAGCCGGGTTCACTGTTTGCTGATTGAGGATACGTTTAAGCATAGGTTGAAAGAAGCACAGACTAATGACTGCTGGATTCAGGCGGTCAAAAAACTCCTCGAAAGCAACGAGTATGAAGATTATTTTCTGAAGAGTGGCATCTTACATAAAGGCAGTAACAAGCATTTGATTGTGATTCCTAGTCAAATGGAAGAAGAAATTATAGGGATTGCCCATAAGCAGGGACATTTTTCCGTTAAGAAGACTCGCGAACTTGTTGAAAGAGATTATTATATACCAAAGTTGAATTCAAAGGTAGAGAAAGTAGTTCAGGGTTGTGTTCAGTGTCTGGTGACATCCGCGAAATCTGGCAAGAAAGAAGGATTTCTTAACCCGATAGATAAAGACGATCGACCCTTGTTGACATATCACTTAGATCACGTTGGTCCCTTGGAACCTACCAAAAAGAGATACAACCATATTTTAGTCATCGTGGATGCCTTTTCTAAATTTGTGTGGCTTTATCCCACAAAAAGCACGAACGCCGAGGCAGTTGTTGATGTGTTAAGGCGACAGTCGTCTGTTTTCGGGAATCCTGAAAGGATTATTACAGACCGTGGAACGGCATTCACGGCAAAAGTTTTTGAGGAATACTGTCTTGAAAACGATGTGCGGCATTTGGTAACAGCGACTGGGGTGCCTCGTGGGAACGGACAGGTAGAACGTGTGCACAAAATTGTAATTCCTTTGTTGTCGAAATTGTGTCAAGAGAACCCTGGATTATGGTATAAGCATGTAGACCGCGTTCAACAATTAATAAATCGTATACCATCGCGTAGTACAAAGTATGCCCCATTCCGAATACTCACAGGTCTCGAAATGAGGGCTCCAACTCAGGGTGATCTGAAAAACTTACTGGATGAAGAGCTTATAAAGGAAATAGATGCAGAGAGAGATGAGATACGCCAGGAAGCAAGGGACAATATAAAAATCATTCAGGAAGAGAATAGGAAGTGTTATAATGCCAAAAGAAAAGAGGAAGTATGTTACGAGGTCGGGGACTTGGTGGCCATAAAACGCACCCAGTATGGTGTGGGACTAAAGTTGAGACCAAAATTCTTTGGCCCTTACAAGGTAACTCAAGTTTTGACTCGCGGTAGATATGAAGTGGAAAAGTTGGGTGACCACGAAGGACCTATTTGTACTGTAACTGTCGCAGAGTACATGAAACGTTGGGAGTCGCGATCCAGCTAAATGTTTTCGGGGCGAAAATTAGTCAGGATAGCCGAGAATGTAGGAATTTGTTAGGAGGTGGCAACCCTTTTTCTTGGCTGGTCCTGCTGTCACCAGGAGAGTTTTGACGAAAGTAAGAGTCAGTGTTAGTTGAGCTGTCGCCGAGAGCCATCGTGGAGCGTTTATTAAGTAGCGTTAAGCAACCATTTTCTTAAATATTAAAGTATTAAAATTAAAGTGAGAATTGAACACAAACTTGAAAGATCTAAATAAATACTAAAGTTATTAAAGTTAAACTGAAAACTTATACACAAACTTGAACGTTTTAAGCAAATATAAAAGTTATTAAAATTAAACTGAATATTAAACATGAACTTGAACATTGTTAATAAACATACAAGTTGTTAAAATTAACCTGAAAAATTGAATAAAAACTAAACATTGAATATATCTAAAACCAGAAAATTTGTTGAACCCACATGTATATATTTTTGATATGCTAGTACATTTAGTTAAAAGTAAATAGTTTCAGCCATTTATACAAAATTTCAAAAATTGATTTAAACTCTTATCTAAAATAAATCAGTTGTCAATTGCCGACTGTAGCTTAAAAAGTCTAAAAAAATTCCACCTAACTGTACAACAACAATTACATGGCAAATCTACATCAACAACGCAGTGAGAATGAAAAGGTTCACAGCGGTTGCGCAACGTTAGAAAGGATGAACGAATCGGCGTCAGAAAATAAACCGCATTTTACTTCCCAGTGTGCCAAACGGATCTGTTACGAATCCGTAACGAACTCACTTCTTCGTACACTTTGTCCGAAACGGATTGCGTTTCGCATCCGGAACGGATCCTTTTTCGTATGAAATTCCTCTCTCTGTTACGGACTTCAGTTACGAATCCGTTTCGGACTTCAGATACGAATCTGTTTCGGACTTCAGATACAAATCCGTTTCGGACTTCAGATACAAATCCGTTTCGGACTTCAGATACGAATCTGTTTCGGACTTCAGATACGAATCCGTTTCGGACTTCAGATACGAATCCATTTCGGACTTCATATACGAAACAGACGTTTCAGACTCTTTTTTTTTAAATAATGCGAACTCGCAACGGACTTGTTTGACGCATTTAGCTACAGATGTTAAAAATATAGGTTCTCTAAACAAGTTTGACGCATTCAAATTCGAAAACTTTTTGCAGAAAATTAAACGTAAATTAAAACAAAAAAATTATTTTGTAATCAAATTTATAAGAGAGTAGTGGAGGCTAGTTTAAATGGTAAAAAAAAAATAATTCAAAATATAAAACAAACGAGTACAATGTTGGTGAGTTCCAGGATGGCTCATACTTGTTTCTTCAAACAGCTAACATTATTTTTCATTGAAGCATCCCAATAACTTTTACTGCTATAATGACAAAGCGTACAAAATGCACGCAATTAAAAAAGTTACTGAAAAATATCTTGTGTACGGCTATCACATAGTCACATTTAACTTGATCACTAATGATAATTATTTAAAAATTCTGACAAGTACTTTTCTTCGATTTAAAGGAGAGCTTGAGGAGCACGAGCCTAATGAAATAAAAAAGTTGTTTAAAATAAAAATAAGTACACAATTGTATTTCGTATCCCTAATCCACTGAAAATAAAATAAGAAATTGTAAAACAAATTTAAGACTGTCTTTTATGTTAACGTTGTGGTAATTTTTTTGACGGATTCGTAACGGGTTCCTCTCAAAAATACGAATTGCTTTTTCCATTTTTTCGGATCCGCCTCGAACTCAGAACGGACTTCAGAAACGAATCCGTAACGGACTTCAGATACGAATCCGTTTCGGACTTCATATACGAATCCGTTTCGGACTTCATATACGAATCCGTTTCGGACTTCATATACGAATCCGTTTCGGACTTCATATACGAATCCGTTTCAGACTCGTTTGGCGGATTCGTAACGGGTTCGTAACGGGTCCGTCGAAATATAAGAAAGCGTAGTGCGTACTGACGGACTCGTAACGGGTTCGTAACGGATCCGCATCCGTTTTTGTGCACATTGGGTTGCTATGTTTTCTGTTTGCCTGGTAGCAAAACCTTAAGTGGTGGAATGGCAAAATTAGACAAGGTAGTGTTAGGGCAGAGAGCTGGTAACCGAAACTGTCAAAACGAAGTTGACATTTCATACAAAATCTGCAAACAACGAGAATGCAATATGAAAGCAAAAATTGGCCAAACTACCAAAATGGCAGAGTTTGACAGTTATGGTCACTAAGAAAGAGAACACATTCAGCCCTAACACTACCTTGTCTAGTTGTACTATGAGTGGTGGCATCAGAAGGGACTCACATAAAAGCCAAATATCACAAATTTTAAATATATTTTATTTTAACCTACAGCAGCTCTACATATACATTGAAAAAACAGTATCATTCAATGTTTCGCAGCGGAGCAAAGGGAGAAGAAAAAACGATGCGTCAGCAGAGGAACTTATTGATGGTTGCTTGCTACATTTGCTGAGCGACTTGTAGTCAAGATCCAAGAGCGTCATTTAAAAACCTACTCACTATCTGTATTGATGACGAGAGTGACTCGCAAAATGACGATGACGCAAACCAACGATTTACCCTCTACCGAAATCCTTCAACGCGCTTCAAGAAGTTTTCACTTCAAAAAAATAACGAAAGTGCTTGAGTTTGTGTGTGCGTGTGTGTGGGTCATCGATCTCCCGGAGCATCAGCAAGTGCAGCAAAGTTAAATTGGCTTTCTATGCTGGTGAACGTCCTCCAAGTGCCACCACCAGCAGCACAAGCAAGTGCAGTGCAAAATTTGTTGCTAGCCAACATCCTCCAAGTGCCACCAGCAGCAGCACAAGCAAGTGCAGCGCAAATTTCTTGATAGCCAACATCCTCCAAGTGCCATCACCAGCAGCACAAGCAAGTGAAGAGTTGCTGGTGGTGGCACTTGGAGGACGTTCACAAGTAAAGAAAGCCAATTTAACTTTGCTGCACTTGCTGATGCACCGGGAGATCGTTGGCTCACACACACGCACACACAAACTCAAGCACTTTCGCTATTTTTTTTTATTATTTTGTTATTTTTTAAGTTTTTTAAGTTAACAATATTACAAGTTTACAAAATAAGTTGCAAGTACAAGCACTCGAATTAAATATGTCCCAAATTGAATGAAATGCAAATTAAATAAAATATTTGCGTTAAAACACGAACGAAATGTGAAACGTCAAAATTTGTAACTGTCAAAATTTCATCGTCCATTTCATCGTCCACACAGCAAAAAAGACAAATTTATTTCAACACACAAATTTTATTCAACCTGATATTTTCTGTTCTTTTGACACACAATCTTAATGAAAAAAATTTCTTAATAAAACAATGATAGCCACTGACAAATATAACAAGTGTGAAAATTGTCAAATTTTGTTTGACGATATATAATAAAATAAGAGCATGCATGTAATAATTTGAATGTCCAACATATTCTTTTATCACAACTTAAAGATTAAAATGTTAAAACACTCAATCCATACATTATTTTTCTTGTCTGCAAACGAAGTTCCGACAGAAAAAAGCAGAAAGAGAAGAAGATCGTTCCATTTTTAAATCTCACCATGAATAACGGCTGTTTGAGTAAAAGCAAATTTTTCAAAAATGTTGACAAATACAACAACTGAATAAATCGCCAAATTTTAAAAGCATATATAGACCAATATTAAGTGAATTAATTAAAAGTTTTGGTTGCAAACATCTTATTGCGACCTAACTTAAGTATTTATGTACTAACAAACAGATTATATGCATTAATTTCAGGAGTTGCCAAGTTATTTCTTTGTGAGCTTGCGGCCGATTAAGAACAAGAGTGACGATCATTGTTTATTTTTTTATGCACAAATACATGCAAACATTTTTCGAGGTTGTTTTCTAAGTTTCCTATCTTGTTATCTTTGCTGTCTATATTGATGACGAGAGTTACTCGGAAAAAGACGATGACGCAAGCCAAAGATTTACACTCTTCCAAAATCGTTCAACGCGCCTAAAGAAGTTTTCACTTCAAAAAGCACAACCAAATTTTATTCAAATTCTTAAAGAGGGATATGTTGAGAATACATTGCACTTAATTTACCTCCTTATGTATCATCAATAAATATTATTTAATTTAAACCTATAGAAACACTATTTTTCTTTTAAGTTATAAGAAAAGTACAAGAATTTGCATCGCTACACGCTTCATTTTTTTTTATTGAATTTCTTTTTAAAAAACCTTATTTTACGCAATATTCTACAGAAAAGAAATGAATTTATTTTTCATTTCCATCAAGGCAAATGGCTGTAAAAATTCAATGAATGTCGGGCACAACAAAATTCGAACACTTAAATTTTAAAAATAAATTAAATAAAACTATTTTGACATTGAGAGGTCAAATTTGGTGTAATAGACTCTCAACATATCCCTCATTAAGAATTTCTATAAAGTATGGTTGTGTTTTTTTTTGCCGATTTCGGCACAATGTGCTATAATTCAAGAAAAAGGTTATTAACTTATTAAGTCGGTTTTTTTTTGACCATGAGTGTACGTACAATCAACTTTTTCGCAAATTCACCTAGCCTTGCCGGAAATAGGATGGTTATATATCAAAATATTAAAATTAAAAAAATTATTTTTAATTTTAAATGGTATTACCAGCGGTTTTGTTTTAGAAAATTGACGAAAAAGCCCTAAAGTTTAAAAATGTACATTTCACTAATTTTTAAACATAAAATTATGATTTTTAACAGAATAAGTATAATAGTCTTAGTATTTTTTTTTTCATTTTTAGATGGAGCTACTATTTACGTTTATACGACGACTGTGAAAAAAATTTTAAAGAAAGGAATAAATAGTCGTCTTAGAATATGTTCCCATTTAAAAAAAGTGTTTTTTCCATGGGAATCAAAGTTACCACCGATTCTCTTTTTGAACACTATATTGGCTAAAAAAAATTATAATAAATCTAGTGTCCAAAATTTGAACACCATTATATAAATAATGATGTATTTTACGTATTCTGTCAAAAAAATTTATTCTTATAAAATGATATGAAAAGATATGAAATTTTTAACTTTTGGTCTTTTTCGTCAATTTTCTTCAACTAAAACAGAAAACCGCAACACCACCTTAAAAGTAAGAAAATAATTTTTATTTTCATTTTGATATAACCAAATCATTTCCAGTCGAACATTTGCAAAAAAATAACTTTTTAATTATCCTAATATAACGTACATACATTTTTTTACACCCCCTCCCCCCAAAATATTCTCGTCGATCCACCCCTTCAGGTCATATATTTTTTTATTGTATAGGCAGAATTTTGATTTCATTTAATAAACATTTTGTTCGAAATAAAATAAAAATTAAATAGTTTTGGGATAATTTTTTCTGCACTTGTTTTGTATTTTTAGCAAGGGAAAAATGAGACAGCATTTAAATTAGACTTTCAAATGAAACTTTTTTGAACGCCATCATAAAATACGACTATGTATGCAGTAATTAAATTAAAATAAACGATTATTACGATTATTAAAGTCATATTTATAATTTTTTTTTCTAATAAAGATTACTAGTCAAAATAAAAAAAAATTGATAACAATAACAGTAATCGGTTACAGTAATTGTTACCGATTACCGGTTACAGTAATTGTAACAGTACTTTTTTTACATTACAATTTGTGTTATCGTAATTGTTGTTGATTACGATTGTTGCAATTGCTATCGGCAAGCAATTGTAATCGCAAAATGTTCAGCACTAGGCAACACAATGCGTGCAAAGTTCAGCTATTGTCATTCAAAGTATAGAGACTATCCCATAGCATAGTGGGTATTACTAGTTTTTACCGATGCTCAAGCTCGTTGTGGTCATCGTATGCCAAAAGTGGTATAGCTTACCTCAGACATCAAAAGAGTCATTAGTGCATTAATAATACAAAAATATTAACAATAATGATGATGATTATGATGTTGATGGCTTAGCTTGGCAGTCAGCTAGTAGCTAGCATTTAATTTACCTTCAAACAATGGCAGTTGCAGTGCATTAAGAGGAGACAGCACTAACAACAGACAAACAGGCAGTTAAATGCAACTCAAAGTTAAAACTTTTAATTTGTGTCGGTAGCGGTGATGCCATGAAAAAGATTTTGATATCGTATCTTTTGCACTCAGCAATCTTTTCGGTCGCATTTTACACTTAACAAGAAAAGTAAAATGCAATTTAATTATATAGCTCTGTGTTAATAACTGTAGTGCTTTTATATTCAGGCATGTTTGGATAAAAAATACTAGTCTACAAACTTTCAGATCAAGGTAACCTATTATCAGTCCTATATGTACTTTCAACACTGGTTCCAAATCTGTAGTCAGTTTCCTCCTAAATCGTAAAATTTTCAAGATACAGAGTATTTTTCGTTTTAGCACGTACCTGGAATTGGATTGATCTGGAATCTAAACTACTCACCATAAAATAAAAAACAATACACTGTGTTTAAGAAAAAATATGAAACTTTTCATCAATAAATCAAACACTTTCGAGTAATAAGCTGTAGTGGAGTTAAAATCGTCAGATTATCCAACAATATATCAACAAATTTTGTATCTTTTGTTTTAGCGAAGCTGTGATATTGATATTTTTAACTGCGTGCACATTAGATACTTAGTCAAGCATATCCAGATATTGAATAAAATTGAATATTTAGTTTCAGAGTAATCGCATTTTAAGTGTCTGAGTTTTATGGGTGATAACACGATACTTTTTGTAATCTCCCACATATTTTCTAATGATTAATTAAAAAAGTCGTCATTCGACTTTAAAATGTGAAGGCTTTGTTTGTCGTAAGTGGCAAGATATCGTATGAAGGTGTTGGAGTTGTATAGGTTGTGCCACGCAACCTTCGCTATTGCTACTTTTATTTTAAATTTGAAGACTTTGATATGTGCCAGGTTTCGTTAACTTTTGATATTGAATGTCAATTTTTGAAGAAATTGAATACTGCGTGCATAAAATACCAATCAAAGCTGAAACCCAATCAAACGGTTAATTTTGAAGTAATCAATTTTTTGGTTTTGAAGTTGGATGGGTGGTGCCACGCATTATTTTGTTATCCCACACATATTTCTCGTGGTAGTTTGTTTTTACAAAAAAATATCTTTCTTTCCAATATGATGACTTTAGCTTTCATAAGTGGCTTTATATCGCGTTTGTGATATTGATTTTGTGTGTGAGGTACCACGCCCCTTTATCCAGTACTATGTTTTATAACTTGTATTATATCCAGTTTTGTTATACCAAAACAATCTTGTATTATAAATATATTTTCTGCCAAAATTTTAGCTCAATCGGGCTATTAGTTTTGGAGTATATAGTGGACAGTCAAACTAATAGAAAAACATCAAGTGCTCTTTATATATGCACTTATAAAAATGCTCATCAAAATACTGTGAGCTTAACATTTCGACAAACTGTCGAACACCAATGAATATTAAAATAAATAAAGAAGCAACTAGAACAGATAGCAGCCTTGGTAGGGTTGATGGCGGTGATCTATAAATAGCCTACTGCTGTGAAATGTCATATGATTAGGAGCCATACAATTCAAAAGAATGAATTTCTAAATCTGCGACGTCATATACTAATTTAAACAGGGAGTTGATCACAGCTTAATCACTCAAAGACTATTGAAGAGGAATAAAAAGCGATTTCTGAAACAGACTGTTTAGTCAGCTAAGTGATTGACTCTATGCAGAGTTGTTGTAGTTGTTTCCTTGTTAAAAACTTACTTGATCTAAAGCTCGCTATTTAATTCATTAACATTTTTAGTTGACAAAAGTCATCCGACGTTTAAAAATTTTAAAATTGATATTATACTAATCCACTTTTTATATTATGAAACTTACATTGAAAAATGTATAACTGATAAGATAATAGGGTGTATTTATTTATTCATTCTGAATAAGGAACAGAACGAATAGAATAGATTGTTGTTTATCCAGAACAGAATGAATAAAGAAGCAATATTGGAAAAAAAAGAACATATTTTTTTTGTTAAAACTACAAACACATTTTTCGTGGGGTGAAGCGTTTTTTTGTGGCTCCAGCAGCCCCAAAAATTACAAATTTTTAAACCTTTTTGGTTTAAATCGCAGGAATGGACATTTTTCTTTTATAATATGCTCTCAGGTTTGAACATTTTCGATTTCGGTAAAAAATTATGGGATACTTCGAAAATGTTTTTCGATTTTTTAAAAGTGCTGAGGTGAAGCATTTCACCGAAAGAACTTTCCGTTTTCATGTATAAACATCAACATAAATCGGTTAAGTGGCCTCGGGAATGCTCATAAGTCAGCAAGAAACTAAAATTTAGAACGCATTTTCTGTTTGTTTGCTTGTTTGAACTTTATACAAAAATAAACGGCTCAACGGATTTCGCTCAAACTAGATATACATCTTAAGTGCATCCTAACTTAAAATGTAACATACTTAGTTTTTGCCACGCCTCCTCCCAAATTTTTCAAGTAACGGTAATTTTGTTATTATATTATTTTTTACCATCGGAGTTTTTTTTATTAAATTTTAAAAAATGTTTGCTTTTTTAACATCAAAAACACTTACATATATTCGAAATTGCTGAAATTGTCAGTACAACGTTTTTTTCATATAACATCGTTCCTAAGAATGAGAAAAAAACGACATGAAAATCAAAGTTTGATTTTTCGATGCAAATATCTCCGCTGTCCATTAATATATTTTATTCAAATTTTTTTGTTCAAAACCTCAATAAAAGCACTTTACAAAAAAGGTTGGACTGTACCGTTAAGTTAGTGTATATATATTTTATGATTATGTCACAAAATGTCCAAAATATTGACTTTTTACTAAAAAACTGACTCAAAAATTGTTTTTGTTGTAAAAATGAAACTAATTAAAAATTGCACAAATGGCTACCTTTTATATGGCATAGCATTTATTTGCAAAAATTCTTCCATTTAAGCGCAAAAATTATTTTACTGTTTTTGTCATAAAACAACTTGGCCCCCTTTGATTTTTTTCGCGAAATTTATTTTTCCAAAATGTTGTTTTTATATTTTTTTTACAAAAAAGTCAAGTCTCAAAAATAATTTATGTGAAAAAATTACCCCAATATCTCTTTCCAATCAAAAGTTATGGCTAAAAATCTATTTTTTCATAACAGCTTTATTAAAATTCTCTATCCAAAATATCTTTCTTATATTAGTACGTCTATATTTTTGCCGCCCCTCCCCCCACGAAGAAATCTTTTCTAGAAAGGCATTATAAATAATCACATGAAGTGCATGATTCCTATTGCGGGAAAGAGAGAACAAAATTGTTCCACAGACTAAAAAATGAAAATAGGAAATCTTTTCTAGAATGGCATTATAGAAAATCACATGAAGTCTGGACCAAATTAACCATATCGCGGCCCCCAGGCAATGCAATTTTCGGGGCCTTTTCTAACTTCCTAAAATACATTATTTCTACCACAACGCAGTATTATTAATAATTGCGCTTGCTTTTTACCCGACTACGGTAATGCGGATGGAGCTGTATATGTGTTTGACCAGTATGTTTGTTCCATTCTCACTTCTAAACTATTTATCAAAATTTGACAAATGAGATATCGTTAGTAGCGTTTTAATCCTCCTCTCGTTATAGCCAATGTGACGTAACATTTAAATCAATATGGCGCCCTCTTCATGACATCAAATCAACTAAACCTTTAACTTCTAAACTACTTATTATAATTTGACAAATAAGGTATTGAAAGCGTTTTGATCGTCTGCTGGTTATGAGCTGACGTCACAAAGCCTATGATTTGCTATAAATTAAATATGGCACCCTCTAGAAAGAAAGTCAACTAAGCCCCTAAGTTTTGAACTACTTACCATAGTTTGTCAAATAATGATCATAGTGATGTTCAGAAGATGTACGTGATCGTATGCCACCTACCCTAACAAAACAATACACTCTGACAGTAGTAAGCGATCATAAGCTTTATAACAAAGTGCATCACGCTATATCTAAAGGGCATCTAATGGGCGACCTATGATCATATATATGAGGCGACTACGTATTTCTTCTGAACATCACTTTGAATACGAATCAAATACAATATGAAGTCGGTTAAAAATAATTATGTGTAAGTAGTTTATTTAATAAACAAAAAAGATTAAATAGTTTGTACATAAAAAATTCAGATGAAAATATTTTCTTGTTTCATACTCTTTAGAGCGTGATTTTTAGTAGTCGAAGAAAAATATGCTTTTTTCTTTAATAAATATAATATAAAAAATACAATTTCGATTGATTGGTGTTTTTAAAACGAAAAAAGTTATAGGTTTTTATAGAACAACTATAGCAACTATAGTGTTTGTTTTGGCATTTTTAATTAAATCGAAAAACAATTAATTTGTATTGAAAGCAAACTGGATTCACTGTCCTATAGAACCAAACATTTATAACCATCCAAACCCTAATCAGTGAATTTTTGATAAATTACTGTAAGTCGTTCATCTAAGAATATTAAAATATGGTGATGCCGCATTCTTCCTTATGACGGCAGTATAATAAAAAATGAGAAAATTATTTTATTGTTTCTAATAATTCCAAAAAAATAATATTTTTTAGAATTATATATAAGCTTAATGCCAATTAAGTTCATGAAGCAACAGGTTGCAACAAAAATAAGTTCTTTGCAGAACAAACCACCAAGCAGACTAGACAGCTGTTTCGTTGATAGCTACATCAACTCATCAGTAGTCTTCTGTGGCTTCTGCAGCTACATTAACTCATCAGTAGTTAGACACCTTCAGGTGTCATTGAAAAAGGCGGCTTCCCTAAATTCTTCTGCTTCTACTGCACATGGGATTCGCGGTATAAACATGACCACTATAAGGCCACACATTGGGTGAAAAGAGATCTGAAGAATCAAAAGCATTTGAATTTGTTCAACAAACCGTTAATTGAGAATATTGATAATATTATGCTACCACCACTACATATAAAATTGGGCATCGTGAAAAAGTTTATCGAAGTGGCTGTCAAAGGTAACGATCAGATTTTCGATTGTTTGAAAGGAATATTTCCGAAACTAAGCAATGATAAAATTACTGCAGGTATTGTATTTCATTTTTTAGCATTAATGTTGGTTCACTTCGCTATATTCGCACTGTTTTTTATGTATGTTACTTGTTGCTTTTTCTCATTTTTTATACAGGTGTGTTAAATGGACCAGACATCCGCAAACTTATTAAAAGTGAAGCTTTCACGCAAGTATTGTCTGCCAAAAAACTTGAGGCTTGGATTGCAATAAAAGCAGTTATTCAATATGTTTTGGGTAAAAACCGCGTGGACAATGAGAAAGCAACGCAATTGGTAGAGAATATGATCACTGCCTTTGATTCCATTCATGCATCGATGACATTAAAACTCCATTTTATGCACCATCATCTGGACGTGTTCCTGAAACAAGTGATGAGTACTGTGTTACTTAATCCTATGATTTCATCAACTTTTGAAACCACAATTCGTTCGACAGCTTTTGCTACGTTGATGTAACGTGGTATTGCTAGGTGTTGGATCTTGTGAAATAATTGTTCATCATTAACAAAGTGGTCAGTTGCTCCGGAATCCAATGCAAAAACAATATTTTCAGTTGACAATGATTCTGATTTATTACACGAGTCTGCCATGAAACTTATTCCATATCTGGATTCTACAGCATATTTTGCATTTTGATCTATAGTTGAAATATTTTTAACTCGACAATCCTTCTTCATGTGTCCATATTTTCCACATTTGTGACATTTTCCACTGAATCTTCCAGTTTGTTTCTTCTTAGTTGAAAATGCACTAACCTTCTGTACATCATCATCTTTAAAACGGTTCTACTTCTTTACTTCTTCTGCTAGCAAACGGGGTTTTATATGGGCCAATGTCAGTTAATCCTCCTGTAGATTTTCTAGCGCTGTTACAATGGCATCATATGAATCTGGGAGTGTTAAAAGGAGCTGTGAAACTAAGTCAGCTTCTTCGGGTCTTGCTCCAGCAGTCTTAAGTTGCCTTACCAGCGAATCAAATTTGAGAAAATGAGCGCTAAGATCCTCACTATCTCTGAAACATAAATTTGCGAGTTCTTTTCGAACGATGGTTTGATTTTGAGATGACTTCCTGGCAAATGATGCATTGAGAGCATCCCACATACCTTTTGCTGTTGACTGATCACGAATGTATTCCAAATAGTAGGCTTGTGCTTAACAGTTCCAGAGACGGAACGGACATGGAACGATTCTTTTGAAGAAAGGAACTAGTTCACGGAAACATGTCCGCAGAACTATCTAGTTCCTTTGCTTATTTGAACTGTATAGACTATTTGGCTTGTCTGCTTGTTAAACTACAGAGGGAATTTGAAGCATGTCCGCGGAACTATTTAGTTCCTTTGTTTATTTGAACTGCAGAACAGTTCAATATTTTTTTATTTCTATATTTTTTAATTAAAGGAAAACATTTCTTTAGTTTATACAAAAAATTAACTTCTATCATTAAGTAAATAATTTCAATTAGTAAACAAAGCTCATGTTGCAAATTTATAAAGTTGCTGAAAATCATTTGCAGTTGCATTTTATATAGTTCATCAGCTTTAAGCATGTTCGCGGAACTATATAGTTCCAGCAGTTCTCTTTATAAGAATGAAAGTAACAAAAGCATGCTCAATGTCATTTCGTGATTGTTCTGTTTCATATGTTAAAAGCAAAAATAAACAGCATTGCTGAACAATGCACACAACTGGAATGACGGTATATCATTTATAATTTGTAAGTGCGAAAGAGATGTTGCTCAATTAATAAAATGTTGTTGCAATCGGAACTGTTTAAACATGCTTAAATCGTACAGATGGAATGATTGGAACTATGTCCGAGACTGAACATAGTTCCATGAAATATGCAGGTCCGGAACGACCCAACTCTACCAAATAGTCATCGTGCACAAAACTTGTAATGATGTCCTATGCTTTGGCATCCTTCTTTTTTATTTCTGAAGCTGCTGCTGTTCCCGACCTTGAAGATGCTTCGTTGCTTTGTACTGCTGCTACATCTGGAGCTGACTGCTTTACAGCGTCCAAACAGTCCGCAGAAGACAAATGCTTTTCTACGCGAAACTTCCAATTTTCAAAATTTGCTCCTGCAAATTGTGAGATACCTGTGCTCTTATTGTGGTGCCCATAACCTATTATAAATTGTAGTTATTTTATTTGAAAAAATAAGTTAAACATACAAATTTTTCAGTCGTAAAATATTTTTAAATTAAAGAAAAATGTTTTTCTTTTTGAAATTAGAAAAACAGAACATATTTTTATGTTGACTGATTTACTCTCTAATTAGAAGGCTAAAGTTATTAAGTGAGTCATTTAAAAGAAATCCGAATTAATTTGTTCTCTGCAGTTATTTTTTAGAGCAATTTCGAAATGTTACAGGCCTGAAACACGGCGCGGTATAGAGTTAAATTTTTTGATTAGAGTGATAGATATACAAAAATAACTAAAATAGATAAAAAAAAAATTATAAAAACGAGTACTTAAACATAGGAAGAAATGTTTTCGTTTTTCTTCCCGTGTGACAGACACCTTCCGATGCTTATTCAGCCTGTCCCTGACCTGCATGAAATGCTTTTGCATGATTGACTCTATAAATTTGACTTCTGTCGTGAATTTTTTATGGCACATATCTGTAAATAAATATAATATATATTTTCATCCATATTTGTTATTAATGTTGACAAACATTGAGTGGAATGCATGAAAAGTGAGCAAGTGCTCCGACTTGGTTTATCAAGTAAAATCAATAGAGTTTTTGAATTTCTTACTTGAAAAATTGAGTCGGAGCAAATGCTCACTTTTTATGCATTCCACCCATAGTCGTTAAATGGCAATGCAATAGCATCGTTCTGCCCTGGGTTTTTCCTTGGTTCCCAAGTGAACTGAGAGGCTAGCTCATCATCAAATACTTTTTAATCCATCTCTAATAGTTTCGGGTAACTTATACCCAACAGAGGTACCTCAAATTTCCCATAAATCAGCATTAATTGTAACATCACCTCAAAAAATATACTGAACCGCTTCAACCGCTTGTGTGAAATTTTAAAAATATTAAATTTTATAATTTTTTTTTTTTATGTGAAAACTTCTTTAGGCGCGTTGAACGATTTTGGTACAGGGTAAATCTTTGGTTTGCGTCATCGTGTTTTTCGGAGGAACTCTCGTCATCAATACAGACAGCAAAGATAACAAGATAGGAAAATTAGAAAACATAACCTCAAAAAATGTTTGCATGTATTTGTGCATAAAAATATCAACAATTATCGTCACTCTTGTTCTTAATCGGCCGCAAGCTCACAAAGAAATCACTTGGAAACTCCTGAAATTAATGCATATAATCTGTTTGTTAGTATATAAATACTTAAGTTAGGTTGCAATAGGAAGTTTGCAACCAAAACTTATTATTAATTCGCTTTTATATGCGAATATATGCTTTTTAAGTTTGGCAATTTCTTCAGTTGCTGTATTTGTCAACATTTTTGAAAAATTTGCTTTTACTAAAACAGCCGTTATTCATGGCGAGATTTAAAAATGGAACGATCTTCTTCTTTTTCTGATTTTATTCTGCTGGAACTTCGTTTGCAAACAAGATAAACAATGTATGGATTGAGTGTTTTAACACTTTAATCTTTAAGTTGTGATAAAGAAATATGTTGACCCCTTCACAAAAAATAGCTTTGTTGCTCGATTTATTTTGAGAGCAGTTTGACTGTTTCTTTGTGTGTATTTTGTTTGTTTCCCAATCAGCCAATCAGATTCATTTGCTTAGTTTCGTTTGTTGTTTATGTGATATTTTTGTTTGGATGTATATTCACTTATGACGTAGACCTGCGCAGTAGATTGCCATTTCTGCGCACTTAAGCCGTGATCTTCCTTATATTGTTCTTGGTTGTCAACTATCATTGCTTTATTAATAAAGGCTGTGTGTCAAAAGAAAACTTTTTAGTCGTGGTAGGATAGAAAATATCAGGTTGCATAAAATGTGTGTGTGTTGAAATAAATTTGTCTTTTTTGCTGTGTCAAATGGACGATGAAATTTTGACAATTACAAATTTTGACGTTTCACATTTCGGTCGTTTCTAGAGCAAATATTTTATTTAATTTGCATTTTATTCAATTCGCGACATATTTAATTCGAGTGCTTGTACTTGCAACTTATTTCGTAAACTTGTAATATTGTAAACTTAAAAAACTTAAAAAATAACAAAATAATAAAAATTTTAAAAAAACGAATGTGCTTGAGTTTGTGTGTGCGTGTGTCTGGGCCATCGATCTCTCGGTGCATCAGCATGTGCAGCAAAGTTAAATTGTCTTTCTTTGCTGGTGAACGTCCTCCAAGTGCCACCACCAGCAGCACAAGCAAGTGCAGTGCAAAATTTGTTGCTAGCCAACATCCTCCAAGTGCCATCACCAGCACCACAAGCAAGTGCAGCGCAAATTTCCTGATTTTTTTGATTGCCAACGTTCTCCGAGAGTCGCCATAAGCAGCACCAGTAAGTGCAGCACAATTCAATTGACTGGTAAACTCTCCAATATTTCAGAAGCACCATTTCAGCATGTCTTAAGCGCAGAGTCAAATTTCCATTATACTCCGGCATGAATTAAATAAATTGAAAGCAGAGAATTTGCGCTTCATTTGCTTGTGCTGCTGGTGATGCCACTTGGAGGATGTTGGCTATCAAGAAATTATACCAGACAGAAATTATAAAATTTAGGCTGATTTTGTGATTCAAATTGTTGAATGTAGGTTATTTTACTATTTGCATAAAGTTATATTCCATTTTCATGTTCCTCCCCTGTTCACTTCTCATAACAACTACTAATACCGCATAGCACTTTTAATACCTCACAACCTCTTTTTAAACGACATTACCTCATTTTGGTCGACTCACACCTCATTTCAAGTGGGACAATGTACTACATCATTTTTTAAAACGAGTAACTCACTCAAACTCACCTCAAATCTGGTTTTTACCCATTACTTATCTATAATGGATGATTCGCAATCCTCCCCTCCAGTTCGGCCAACAAATAATTCCTAAACAGCACTAATAAATTAAATAACAGTTATTAATACCTAAAAAAACTTGAACCATCTCTACGTCATGCTGCAATTCTTCGTCGAATTTGTACACCAACTGAATCGCGTTTAACCCTAGTTCGGCCGATGATGATCTCTTCTTCTTCTTTAGTTGGCGCTACAACCGTATGTCGGTCTTGGCCTCATCTAAGAATTTGCGCCAGCCATTTCTGTCTTTCGCTTGCTGGCGCCAGTTGGAAATTCCAAGCTTCGTCAGGTTGTCCTCTACTTGGTCTTTCCAACGAAGATGCGGTCGTCCTCTTCTGCTTTGACCGCCGCTGGGTACCGAATCGAATGTTTTCTTTACTGGAGTATCATCTTTCATGCGCTGAACATGACCAAGGCAGCGAAGCCACTCGATTTTAATGCGCTTGACTATGTCGATGTCAGCGTACAGCTCTAACAATTCATCATTCCACCGTATTCGGTACTCGCCATTGACGCAGATTGGTCCGTAGATCTTACGAAGAATCTTTCTCTCGAATGCTCCTAAAGTCTTTTTATCTGAACTGCTCAGCGTCCAGGTTTGTGATGCATAAAGTAGGACGGGCATGATGAGCGATTTATAGAGCGTGATTTCCGTTCGTCGAGAGAGGGTTTTTCTTCTCAATTGCCTACTGATCCCAAAGTAACACCTGTTGGCAAGAGTTATTCTTCGTTTGATCTCAATGCTGATGTCGTTGGATGAGTTAATGCTGGATCCCAGATAAATGAAGTCCTTCACAACCTCGAAGGAGGTATTGTCAACGGTAACGTGGGTTCCAAGACGCTGGGACTGTTTGTTTGTTGACACCAAGTATTTCGTCTTATCTGCATTCACTGCCAGACCCATTCGACTTGACTCTCTTTCTAATCTGGAAAATGCTGCACTGACTTCGCGCGTATTATGGCCAATGATATCAATGTCATCAGCATACGCAAGCAGCATAATACTCTTGTAGAATATTGTGCCACTGCGTCTCATATCAGCAGCTCGGATGATCTTTTCCATCATTAGGTTGAAAAAGTCGCACGATAAGGAATCACCTTGTCTGAAACCTCGTTTGGTAATAAATGGTGGGGAGAGGTCCTTCCCGATTTTAACTGCGCTGCTGGTGTTGCTCAGTGTCATCCTGCAAAGTCATATTAGTTTTGCAGGAATACCAAATTCAGACATGGTGGAGTACAGGTGCTTCCTTATTGGGCTGTCGAAGGCGGCTTTGTAGTTGACAAAAAGATGGTGGGTGTCGACTTGTTTTTCTTGAGTCTTCTTCAAGATTTGTCGTAGCGTGAAAATATGGTCGATGGTGGATTTTCCAGGTCTGAAGCCACACTGATAAGGTTCGATCAGTTCGTTTACAATGGGCTTCAATCTTTCACATAAAACGCTCGACAGGACCTTATATGCGATATTAAGAAGGCTTATCCCACGGTAATTGGCACAGATAGTGGGATCGCCTTTCTTGTGGATTGGGCAGAGCACACTGAGATTCCAATCGTTCGGAATGCATTCTTCCGACCACATTCTGCATAGAAGCTCGTGAATGCATTTAAGTAGAGCTTCGCCTCCGTTCTTAAACAGCTCAGCAGGTAAGCCATCAAATCCTAATATATACGAATCCTTAAAATTATAATCAAAACCTCAACAAATTAAGTCTTAAAAAATAAATGAATACAAATAATATGAAAAAAAATAATGCAAAGAATATTGATAGGCAATATGTATAAATTATATTAAACCTTAATAAAATAAAAAAATATATGCATATGAGTTATGAATCTACAAACCAAAAAGTTGGGTTTTTTAAGAGTGTACACAAAATTTCCACATAGTTTTTCACAGCATCACCGTCAGTGAACGACTGAAGTATATTATCTTCTGTTGTGAGTTTTGTGTGCATGTGAAAAGTTACGCTCAGAGAGCTATGGGGCGCCCAGCGCTGATTTAGAGCACTAATATTAAGTATTTTTCTTAATATATATTTCATTACAAAAACTTAAAAAAATCATTATATTTTTTGAAATTATAAGAAACTATGATAAATAAACAAAAAGGAACATTTTAAAAATTTATCTTTCCAAAGAACAACAACAACAACAACAACAACAAAGTTTTTTCAATATGAAAAGGAAAAAATCACTAGCTGATTTTATTGCAATTTCGGCCGTGCTAAAGGCTTCATCAGAAATCTTTGTGATACCCGTGCAAGCGATGTGAATATATGAAATTTGAGAAAACTGAAAAATTGACACTTCAAATCTCATCGCCTCTGTGGTGCAGTGCGTTAGTGAGCGCTTGCACGGGTATCACAAATATTTCTGATGAAGCCCTTAGCACGGCCGAAATTGCAATAAAATCAGCTAGTGATTTTTTCCTTTTCATATTGAAAAAACTTTGTTGTTGTTGTTATTTTTTTGGAAAGATTCGTTAGAACAATTAATTGTTCTAACTTTGACCTTAAGCTCAATAAACGATTTTAAACTATCAAACAACTAGAATTTGTATTTAAAATCAAGTATGATTTAAACTATCAAACATTTAGAATTTGTATTAAAATCGTATAAAATCAACATAATATAATGTATAATTTCAAAGTTATTAAGTAATCAGTTTAAACATTTAAATTTATTTAAAAGAGAGATATTTAAAAGAGATATTTTAAAAAGAGAAAGAAAAGAAAGTTTTTAAGCAAAGAAAAGAATGAATAGATAAATGAAAAGATTAAAGCATAGAAAATGAATTTAATCAATAATTATTCTATTACTGAAAAGTATCTAAAAATGTCCCGTTTAGGGAAATAATTAGGGAAATAATTAGGAAATGAATTCCAAAGTCTTATGGTGCTAATAAAAAAGAATCTGCTACTGTTTAAGTAGCTGTGTCTCGGAACAATAAAGTTGATCGAATGATTAGATTGGAAAAACTTTAATTTTTCATAGAGATATCTAGGGTGTTGAGTATTGATAAGTCCGTGTAAAAAAATCATATTACGCATATTTAAATATTAACCTAAAATACAACCAAGAATTTCCTTGCATTTCGCAGTTATATGGTCCCACCGTTGGATTTAAAAACCTAGCAGCATTGTTAAATGAAACAAGGAGCTTATGCTGTGAATGTGAGTCAAGCTTACTGTACACTTCTTCTGCAAAAGTTATATGTGGCAAAATAAATTGTACTACAAGCCTTCGCCGAGTTTCAAGGGGGATAAAGTCAGAAGAAGCGCGCAGGTAACGCAATGTCCCATAAATTTTATTTAGAGTGTAGTTGATATGGTCAATACAATAAATATTTGAATTAAGAATAAAGCCAAGGTTTTTCACTTTATTCACAACCTCCAACTAATCAGCTCTTATCAATAAAGGCGGAATATCCACAATTTGTGTACTACATATAAGTTCACACCAGCTTTAGTTTCAAATCTAGTATTAGTTAATACTAAAGTATGATTTTAATATAGCTTTGGTTTTAAATTTAGTACACACTTGAACCCAAATATTAAAAATAATTAAGCTATTCAATTTTTAAGTTCACTACTCTGACTACTGAAACCACAAGGTTTAAAACAATGCAGTAGTATTTAAGATGTACTAAAATTAAGTCCAAGATTTTTAATCGTGTGTTCAAATATTTTGTCGTAGTTCAAGGCACGCATGGCATCGTTAGCCCTGGATAACCAATGTTAGTCATTTCGACTAACACTGCTCACTTTTTTCCGTACAGCCTTTTTTTCTCTCATCTGATCGTGTTCTCTATCCATATTGTAGTAACCACATAAGTTGTTAAGCTGCTCTCGTTGCGTTCGGATATGTTTGCCTTTTTAATTGGATGGGGTGATTTTTTTTATTAATGTAGTGTTAGTCGAAGCGACTAACATTGGCTTTAACGTAACTTTTTATACGCCCACGCGTATTGCGTAAGGGAAATATTAACTTTGTCTCTTCGTTCGTAACGCTTATAAGGAGATATTTTTTTTTTATCAGCATCACCTCCTGTGTCGATAAAGCCATGTCCGTCTCTCCGTCTATCCATCTGTCTGTCTGTCGACACGATTACAGCCACAATTTTTAAGCTATCTTAATGAAATAACAGATTTATGCTTATATTAAAAAAACGAAGATAAAATTAGGGAATGAGCAAAATCGGATGAACATCACGCCTACCTCCCATAAGAAGTAACTTTATCAAAACGGTATCTCTTAAAATGCCACAAAAAGAAATATATGAACTCGGAAATTTGCAAATTAGCTTTGTAGTAAAATATTCACCACATATTTGAAATTTGTCAAAATTTAATGAAAACCACGCCCACCTCACACACAAAGTGGCGTCATTATAATACAAAACCTTCATAAATTCAAAAAACTTATGGTTTAAAGTTGATATTTTACACATAAGCTTTGATAATTAGGATGAACTCGGAGTTTAAAATTTTATATATTTAGAACCACACCCCATTAAAGAGGCGTCATCAAAATTATTAAACATTGACAACTTCGTATACATATACTGAAATACGGATGTGGCGGTATTTTAAATTCGACTCAGTCGAAGTTAGTTCCTTTGTTGTAGGAATATAGTGTTTTGCTTATAAGTTTTTTATAGTGTTGTTTCTTGTGCTAAACAATTGATTTAAACTATTTTATTTTAATAATAGTAAATAATGCTTTATTCGTAAGATGATTGAAGAGCCTTTAAAGTTTTTTATGTTTATTTACTATTATTTTTTTTTCAATAATCTTATGTGATATATCTCGAACTGATTAAATAAGTAGCTTATAAAAAAATGTAAAAAAAAAAAACAAAGACCAATATTAATGTTTTTTTATTTATAGTAGAATATACATAGTTTTTCCATTTTCAACAGCTTTTAATGTACTTTATGTACTAACAGCTCCTTTAAAATGAGTTTTGGAGCGTGTTAGTCGAATCGACTAACATTGGTTATAACGTATTAGATATATGATTGGTTATCCAGGGTTAATAAAGAAAGTCGGACCTACTCCAAATTATGAGAAGCGGCCCCATATCATAATGTTGCTAGAATATTTTGACAATTTTGTCGAAGGAAATGTTTGTTCGTAAAAAAAAGGTTTTTGTTTGATGTTCTTATCGAACTACTTGACGAAATATTTTGTAGTTTTGCATTTTTTGCCTCTTGCTTTTGATTTGGGGACTGCATAACCTGACCTTTTTCGTTGAAATTCCAACCAGTACCGCTATTTCTCGCATTGGTTTTCCCTTTTGCCGAAGGTTTTTTATGACTTTACTTTCAGAAGCGATGTAATGAAATCCATGTCCTATCTTGAATATTTTTCGTTGATAAATCTGGGAAAAAACCTTCTCGTAAGAATAGTGAGTCTTCAAGTCATCAATTTGTTGGTTATCCATATTAGAAAGCTCAACTTCACGCTTTTGTTAACACAATTTCGTATTGTTTCCATTTTGACGTAGAATTACGTCTTACAGCGCGGTTTGTATGGGGGTCATTTTCACGAATTTTTTCAAAGTGATATTTGACACTTTGGGGTATACCTACAGCCTTTAATATTCATCGTACAAAGAAAAAAAATGCCAAAATATCAGTTTTTGTGGGAATAAAACGAATATCTAATAAAATAGCAAAATCTAAGAAGATGAAAAATTCATATATTCGTATGAGAAATGCACAAGATGCTTAGCTGCTTATGCTGTTTTTAAGGTTGTTGTTGTTGTTGTGTTTGCTTGTTTGGTTCGTAATCACGTCGTGAAGCACTGAAGCGGACCGTTTTGTTGTCAGCAAACTATGCAATGTGTGTTTCATATAAGCGCACCATTTATTAAGTTGTATATGAATGTTGATTTTCTATGATTTAATACAAATTCTAAATGTTTAATAGTTTAAATCATTCTTGATTTTAGATAGAAATGCTAGTTGTTTGATACTTTAAAATCGTTGAAATTGCAAATAAAATTGAGCTTTAGGTCAGGTTAGAACAATTAATTGCTCTAACGAATTTTTTCCAAAGAAACAACAACATTTTCAATATGAAAAGGAAAACATCACTAGCTGATTAATTAGTTATCTGTTTGATTAAATAGTTAGAGCAGTTAATTGTTCTTACCTGACCTAAAGCTCAATAAACGATTTTAAACTATCAAACAACTAGAATTTGTAATTAAAATCAAGAATGATTTAAACTATCAAACATTTAGAATTTGTATTTAAATCAGAGAAAATCAACATAATAAATAACAAGGTCATATAGAAAACTTTAAGTTGTATATTAATTTTATTTGTTGTTAAACAATTGTAACCTTTTCTTAAAATAGTTTTTATTAAGTTGCAACAATAAACTAAACAATAAACGGCAACTCAACTGATTCAATGCATATTTCAGAGTTTTTTGTCGAACGGGTGAAAAAAAGAGGGAAAAAAGACAAGAACAAACGACACATCAAGCGAATATGACATAAATTTCAATTCGAATCTTGATATATATAAAAAAGGACTTTACAATTGTATAGAGAACAGTTTAAAGGTACAAAAACATGTCGTTTTCATACCACCAAATCAGACGCTGCCGTTTTAAGTACCGTTAAGCTGGAACAGTCACATTCATGGCTTGTTGGGTTGTAATACAATAGAGAATACAGATGCATGTAGCTAGAGAGCCAGTATGTGGCTACAAAAAAAAAAGATAGTTTCGATAGTATCGTAAGTACAGACGTAGAATTCCTTTTTATACAGTAACAGAGAAAAATTCTGGTTTTTTTTTATCTATATTTTTGAGAACTATTTTAAAACATTTCATCTTCTAAATAAAAATTATTCAAAAACGAATTTGTTGTTGTTGTTGCCTTCTTCAAACTTACTTGATCTAAAAAGCTCACAATTAAATTCACGTTAAAATTTGTTTTGTTTTATAAAAAATTTTCGTTTGATATATATATTATATATGTTAATGCTCTTTACTACAGGAAAAATAAATAATTCAAATTTACTCATATTTATTTCCATTAAATAAACATAACTTTGAATTACATTTAGTTTTAACCCACAAAACAAATGAACAAGAACAACAAATTCATCACCATAAATATCAAACAAAAACTTTTTATAAAACAAAACAAATTTTTACATGAATTCAATTGTGAGCTTTTTAGATCAAGTAAGTTTAAAGAAGGCAACAACAACAACAAATTTGTTTTTGAATAATTTTAATTTAGAAGATGAAATGTTTTTATATAGTTTTGAAAAATATAAATGAAAAAAAATTTTAATTTAGAAGATGAAATGTTTTTAAATAGTTTTGAAAAATATAAATGAAAAAAAAAAACAGAATTTTTCTCTATTACTATATAAAAAGGAATTCTACGTCTATACTAACGATGCTATCGAAGCTGTGCCTTTTTTTTATGTAATTGTGTTATATTTTCAATGAACTTACACTTGCCATAATAATGGCAAGAAGTAAAGTGATGCAAATGAGAGAAAAAATGTCAAGTTCGTGTTTGTGTTTCTATTATTTTTTCCGCCACTGTATATAAAATCAAATCGAATTTATTGTTATGAAATTTTTGGAACTTTATGATGTATTTTGAAATATTCCGAAAATCGCTGGCCGGTAGGCATACTCATTTCTTCTTTTTTGTTTTAGTGAAATTAGACTGTGTTAAATGCTCTTCCGCAAGTATTGTGTCTTGATTAAAAATATGTGAAGGACACACATAATGAATGCACAATTTTCTGAATAAATATAGAAAATAATTAAAACTATAACATTTGCATAAAACAGTATTAAAGAGCTCAGCCATAGTTATGGGTTTGTATTTAATGAATAAAAATATGGCAAGCAGTGTTATGGCAAGAGGGTGTAAGTCCTAAAAATACAGTTTTTTGTAATAGGCGTTCTTCTTTCTCACTGTGGCAGGAGGTGCTTCTTTTGAAACTTCCCTTAATTTCAATTTAAGTTTGAAATAATATCCAAACAATTTATAACACTTCAGTACCAAGGCAACTTAATTTTGCTCTTTTTAATATTCCAACAGCGTCTAGCCTCCACCTCCACCTTCACCTCCTCCGGTGGATACAAAATAAAATTGAAAGCACTTAAACTTTCTTAAAATACCTTGTAGCATGTCAACTTTTAAAAATGGTTTTAATGTTCTCAAAATCAACTTGATGCGTACCAAACGAATAGAAAAATAAACAACGCCGACCACTTCCATTCAAAGTGTACTCTAGTTATGCGTAGGTTGGGCGAAACTGCTCGACCGGCACCACGTGGCAATACTGTGTTGTGAGCTGTGTCACGTCGCAAAAATAATTCCACGGCATCGAATGCTCATTTTTTTGTTGTTGTTTTTAAAAACACATACATATAATATTCCTTATTCTGTTTTTTTCATCTTACTTTTTCTAGTTGCCATTTTTACCGTATTTCGTGTTCAATTTCATCAATTTGTCGATTGCTGCATAGCATGAGGCTCAATTCTCAGGCGTACATGTCTTGAGTTTTTCCGGTATACATTTGGAAAAAAGTCCGAAACAACCATCAACAGAATAACGCAAAGGAAACACTAAAACTAAGCAAAGTTTTGCGGTGTTGCCGGTCTGTAGTGGGTGTCGGTAAAGTTTTTGTCGCCAACGGCAAAGAAAAGCATGAGTGGATATTGACAACAACGTTGAAGAATTAAAATGGATTTTGCAATCCTGTGTGCTGAGTTTTGTTGCTGTTGTTGCATACTTTTTGACACAATAACTTTTGCGCTTATCAGGTTTTTTCTTAACAATGCGTGATAAATTGACGAAAACTTTGCACGTTTCCAATTTGGATTGACAAGTGGTTAGTAAGAGTGGCAAGAGTGGATATTGGAAAAAAGAACAAAAAAACACAAAACCAATACAAAATACATCGTCCAGACTTTAAGCTTTTTTCATCCAAAAATTCTCAAAAAAAAAAACAAAAACAAAAAAAAAAATCCTAATAACCACTTCGCCTGTAAATATGTATAAAAAGTTAAGTAAGTATTCTTTTACATTTACTTAAAATATGAAGGTTACTTGAATAGAAATATATCAATTGAAATGTGTGGATATTTTTTCAGTTATAATTTTTACTCCTTCAGTCGAAATAATAATTAGAAATATTTTTTCAGAAAAATTTAGTCAATAGCTAAACTGAAATGAATCTTTGTTTCTGGTTTTTATCAACTCAATTCATTCATTTACGGACAATGCAACAGCCTTTGTCATTCTGTCAAAAAAACGAATGCAATTTAAATCTTTAATGAATATTTAGTGTAAGCAACATGAACATATGGCAAAACTGGACTATATTAAACATATTTTTGATAATTCGTTTTGATTATTAGGTAGTTGATATTATATGTGTTTCTGAAACTTGGTTGTCAAATAATATATGTGATTCTTAAATTGCTAATTGAAATGCTACAGAATTAATTGTTATAATCAAAGACTGTAAATAAAAATTATTTGTAGATTTTTAAACCAAAATAGCATTGTGAAAAAATTGTCGTACCGCCGTTTTGAAGGTACCATTAGAATCCTCTCTCATTGTAGAACATGATTTCCTATTGATTTTTTAAATTTGGATTATTAAAATTTTGAACAAAATATAATAATTATATCTGCTTTTTAATTTTTTTTTTTTTAAGGAAAAAATAAAAATCATAATTTGCCCGACACAACACAACACCCGATGTTGGGCAAATCGTCAAAATTTGCTCGACCCTACACAACACAACCAGTAATTTTGGATTTTTATTTTTTAGGGCAAAAATAAAAAGCAAAACTTGCCCGATATTTGTTTTGGTCACAAAATAGCTGGTAAGATTTTATTTTTATTTTTAAAGCAAAATTAAAAAGTAAAGTTTGCTCGATATTCTTTGAACACAAAATAACTAGTAAGTTTTGATGTGTATTTTTTTTAAAAAAAAAAACAAGAAAAATCGCCCGATATATTTTTGAGAACTGGTAAATTAAGATTTTTTTTAAGGCAAAAATTAAAAGCAAAATTAGGATTTAAGTGTACGGTAGAACCAAAACCGTAGTGGATGAATAGAAAAATAAGGCTTTTTCCTAATTTTGCTTTTTATTTTTAGCTTAAAAAATAAAAATCTAAATTTACCACTTGTTTTGACCTCAAAAATATACCGGGTCAATTTTGCTTTTTATTTTTGAATTAAAAAATAAAAATCAAAACTTACCAATTATTCTGTGCTGAAAACTATATTGGGCAAATTAAAATTTTTATTTTTGCCTTAACCTTCATCGGTCCCTCGAGAAATACACATCTAATCGGTCCCATTGTATGCGCGCGCATACACATATATTTTTAATTGTAAAAAAGCTAAAAAAAAATTAACAACCATTTATGTTTTGTGATTTTTTATGTTTATTACATTGTTTACTATCATATTAATACATTTGAACTTCATAAAGGTAGATTTAGAATGAAATTAATTAGAATATTACATATATTAGAAAAAAAATTAATTTTTAACTTTTGTCAATTATTTCTACAATTTTCGCATAAATTGCAATTATGTTCAGCACAAATGAAATTTCTACACTTTTCACATCGTGTGGCAAAAAGATTTTTGTTATTTTTATGTGTGCAGATGTAGCATCGGCCTCGTTTTTATGTACTTGGTAAATGGCGAATCTCCCGAATTCTTTGAATAACACTGGAAGCATCATTACTTTGAGGTTGTCTTTTACGTTTAGTGATCTGTTTTTCAACGAGATTCAATCCAAGCTCCTCGACAAAAAGGCGACGACGACTATTATGGTTCGTTTTAGAATTATTCTAATTCGGGAACAATGCAATGAACGTCACGAATGCATTCAACGCACTAACATCAAGCATGTTACAAAATACTGCCATTGGTCACCGATTGACTTTTCGTTTGCATGTGTACATAGCCACCATTTGATCCATAGTATCAACTCCACTCTTGGTTTTGTTGTAGTCTTCAATGATGTTATGTTTCTTCCAGAGAGTATGTAAATAATATACAATAAATAGATTTATACAAAATAGTATAATATTCGAAGTGTTATATTTTGTATATATTTTCCATAACAAAATTAGTATAATATTGTAGATACATTATAAATAAATAATAAATAATATTATTGCATATAATATATATTAAATACATATCGAAAAAAAATCATATTATTATATTTTGGATACATTTTTTTGTGAAGCTTTGATTTTAGTTTGAAATATATTATATGAAATAATAAGAGCGAATTAGAAAAACATCGCTGCACTTTAAATGGTATACGCCAGGGTTATAAAATACCTAAAAGGTAAGTAATATACAATTCCAAAGGACTACTAATTGTACAAAGGATCACTTCACTAAAAGAGGAAAGTTTATAATAGAATTGCTGCAAGTATAATATTTTACTCATGTTTTGCTCCAAGTATGCTATTCTTTGTTTAGCATTATTTTACTTGCAGCACAAATTATAAAAAACTTTTAATATAATAATAAAATATTATATGAGATAACAAGTTTTGAGTTTAATTTGTAATATATTATATAACAAAACATCACTGCAGTTTAAAAAAGTCACATTGCAATTATTTTCATTGTTAGTAGAAAATAATTTAAATTAATGTAGGTAATAATGTATAAAATTTAATAATTTCAATTTAATATCAAATTAATTTCAATTTGTTAATATATAATTCGACGCCTGGTAAATTAAAAATTTTATTACCTTAATGCAATTACATGCATAATTAAAAATTAATATTCAGAAAACCTAAAATTTTATTTTAATATTTTTAATATTCACAACTTGAGGATTTTTAAAAATAAAGTCAAGTAAAATAGATATTACTTTTTTATCCAAATTTTGGTTTTTATAATTTTTTGTCCAAAATAGCTTAAGACTATGCTTTAGCCACTTATTTAAATATGTTTATTATTTATTAATATATAATAAATAATACTACCTTTATATATTTCGACGCCTGGTAAATAAGAAAAATGTTATCAAATGCAATCACCAATGAATGCATGCAGAATTCAAAAATTATATTCAGAAAACCTAAAAATTTGTTTTTAATATTTTTAATAAAGACAAGTTAAAATAAAGTCAACTTTAAACAGGTATAACTTTTTTATAAAAATTTTGGTTTTTGTGATTTTTTGTCCAAAATAGCTTAAGACTGTGCTTTAGCCACCTGTGATTTTGTTTTTTTAAATATAGCATTTTTTGAATTTTTAGGAATTTTTTTCTTAAAAATACCCAAACTCTACATATACAAAATATTATCCTTCTAGTAAACAATGTCATAACTACCTAAATAAATGGAATGAAATTTATCCTAAACAATAAATTGATTTTTTCCAAAATAGCTTTAGCCACTTGTGATTTTTTTTTTTCAAAAATTTTTTCGTAAAAATACCTAAACTCTACTAATTAAATATTACCCTTCTAGTACAAAATTTCATAAATATCTAAATAAATGCAGTTAAATTTATCCTAAACAATAAGCCATTAAAAAATAAAAATACAAATCAGAAAACTATCTGCAAGTTAAACATTTTGCCAATGTGAAATATTGACCTTGATGCATTGAAAGAGTTTGCTTTGTTTTGCTTCATTTCATTCATATTTCTTTCGAGCGGCAAAATCTAGCAGAACAAAATGTAAACATTGAGATCACTTTAAAGGTCTTTCTTATAGGAAAAAAAAACATAACTCAAACAAAAGAAAGCTATTCCTAGCTGACTTTGTCACATGCAATTTTCTTTTCATTCTCCTTCACTACAAGACAACAAGAGAAGATCTAACCAAGAAAAGATCTAACCTATTTCTACCTCCCTTCATCACACGTTTACTGTTGCGTATTCCTCTTTCATACGCTCCTACGGCAGCAACGCCGGCAGAGGAAGATTTCATTTCCAAAAGTTCCACCGGACGCACGGGAGCTGTAATTTAAGTTCCAAAATGTGTCTGAGAGTTTTGAGACCTCTATCTGTATACATACTCTCTGATCTGTATACATACTCTCTGGTCTTTCTCATAGGAAAAAAAAAACATAACTCAAACAAAAGAAAGCTATTCCTAGCTCACTTTGTCACATGCAATTTTCTTTTCATTCTCCTTCACTACAAAACAACAAGAGAAGATCTAACCAAGAAAAGATCTAACCTATTTCTACCTCCCTTCATCACACGCTTACTGTTGCGTATTCCTCTTTCATACGCTCCTATGGCTAAATGTCAGTACTGCTTTGCTGGTGAACGTCCTCCAAGTGCCACCACCAGCAGCACAAGCAAGTGCAGTGCAAAATTTGTTGCTAGCCAACATCCTCCAAGTGCCATCACCAGCAGCACAAGCAAGTGCAGCGCAAATTTCCTGATTTTTTTCTTGCCAACGTTCTCCGAGAGTCGCCACGAGCAGCACCAGTAAGTGCAGCACAATTCAATTGACTGGTAAACTCTCCAATATTTCAGAAGCACCATTTCAGCATGTCTCAAGCGCAGAGGCAAATTTCTGCCATTATACTCCGGCATGAATTAAATAAATTGAAAGCAGAGAATTTGCGCTTCATTTGCTTGTGCTGCTGGTGGTGGCACTTGGAGAACGTTTGCCAGCAAAGAAAGCCAATTTAACTTTGCTGCACTTGCTGATGTACCGGGAGATCGTTGGCCCACACACACGTAAACACAAACTCAAGCACTTAAGCTTTTTTTATTTTTATTATTTTATTATTTTTTAAGTTTACAATATTACAAGTTTACGAAATAAGTTGCAAGTACAAGCTTTTTAATAAAATACGTCGCGGAAATTGATGTGTTGTTTTTTATTTTTATTTTTGAGTGTGTCAAAAATTCGCTTTCGATTGTCAAAATTTGTAGCAGCCCCACAAAATTTGGGGCTAGCACAAATTTTGACAGTTATATTCACCTCACAAATGCCAAAAATTGCTCTATCAACTGTCAAAATTTGATCATCCCACTGAAAAGTTTCCGATTGATACACAGCCAAATTGTTTCATAAAGCTGGATTCACTGATAGCCTTCAGCAAGTTTTTGAGTGACTTAAAATAATGTTACTTAAGTTGAAGAGCGTGCAGCAAGTTGTTTCTCTGAAAGGAAACTTCATATAAAAAAAAACTTGCAAAACATGCTGAAGGTAATCAGTAAATCCGCCTTAAAGGGTGTGTGTCAAAAGGAAACTTTTTAGTCGTGGTAGGATAGAAAATATCAGGTTGAATAAAATTTGAGAGTGTTGAAATAAATTTGTTTTTTTTTTGCTGTGTCAAATGGACGATGAAATTTTGACAATTACAAATTTTGACATATCTAATTCGAGTGCTTGTACTTGCAAGTTATTGCGTAAACTTTTAATATTGTGTACTTAAAAAATAACAAAATAATAAAAAAATAACGAAATTGCTTGAGTTTGTGCGTGCGTGTGTGTGGGCCAACTATCTTCGGGTGCATCAGCAAGTGCAGCTAAGTTAAATTGGCTTTCTTTGCTGGCGAACGTCCTCCAAGTGCCACCACCAGGAAGTGCAGTGCAAAATTTGTTGCAAGCAAACATCCTCCAAGTGCCATCACCAGCAGCACAAGCAAGTGCAGCGCAATTTTCCTGATTATTTTGCTTGCCAAAGTTCTCTGAGAGTCGCCACGAGCAGCACCAGAAGTGCAGAACAATTCAATTGACTGGTCAACTCTACAATATTTCAGAAGCACCATTTCAGTATGTCTCAAGAGCAGAGGCAAATTTCTGCCATTGTACTCCGACGTGAACTGAAAGCATACAAGGTAGCTGAATGTGTTCTCTTTCTTAGCGACCATAACTGTCAAACTCAACCATTTTGGTATTTTGGCCAATTTTTGCTTTTATATTGCATTCTCATTGGTTGCAGATTTTTTATAAAATGCCAACTTTGTTTTGACAGTTTCGGTCACCGATTCTCCGCCCTAGCACTACCTTGTCTAATTTTGCTATTCCACCACTTGAGATTTTGCTACCAGGCAAACAAAAAACAAAGCAAGCAAAATGCGGTTTATTTTCTGACACCGATTCGTTCACTCCTATAACGTTGCGCAACCGCTGTGAACCTTTCTATTCTTACTGCTTTGTTGATGTAGATTTGCCATGTAATTGTTGTTGTACAGTTAGCTTTAATTTTTTTTAGACTTTTTTTAGCTACAGTCGGCAATTGACAACTGATTTATTTTAGATAAGAGTTTAAATCAATTCCTGAAATTTTGTATAAATGGCTGTAACTATTTCTTTTAACTAAATGTACTACCATATCAAAAATTGTAACATGCCTTGTCTTGTCAATTTTTTTTTTTGTCCATATTGTTCAAAGAGATATTTAAGCATAATAATTGATTGATTCTAATTTCAAAACGTTATTTGAAACCCGATAAATCGGGATATATAACTTTTATATATAACTCATACATGGTCCCCCACCAAAAATTTGGTTGGTCAATGGGATACACGGTCGTACAACCTGTCAATGCTTCCAAATTTGGTAGTAAAGATTAGGTGTATAAAGTTGTTCGAAATCTATCAAACACCGCTTTTCGAACCAAGCAATCTTGCCAACTTTGGAAAAGATTATTCTACTTCTGCCATTTTTCTGCCATAACTTCCTTTCCTATCTAAACTTGGTCCAGTATAGATGTCAAGGTAATTTTTTCTTTAAAATTAAACCTAAATATTAATCCTTATTTATCTTCAAGTTTTCATTCCCATCACCGGTTCGAAAAACTTAAAACCAAGGCAATGCTATTATTTTTAAACTAAAAGCATCCGTTCAGCCAAAAAGTTACCTCGTGAACTTATTAACACGTAAGTTTTTTTTTTATCTCACGATTTACAAGGGGTCACAAAAATTAATAATTCCGTTTCATAGGTTAACTTAATTGGTAATAAAATTGCTATCAAGCAAAACACATCAAAACATAATATTAAAAAAAAAAAAAAAAAATCGAGAGCCCCATTCGAGTTTTGGATGTGACCGATTTTTGCTCAATTGCAGCGAAGAGAAAAGATCGTCAGCACAAACGCATAAAGCAGCCACAAAACACCTTCAAGTCGCCTTCAAGATTTCGCCCATCATTTCGAGAAAAGAAACTGATACGGTAGTGTGTTTGCAACCGCGTGTGTGGTGACTGCGATCGTGAATGCAAAATCTAATTAGAATTAGATCTAGCCGTAAAAAGAAAAAAATCCTAATTAAAAAGAAAAAGAAAATCGGGTTAAAAACGAAAAACTAGCTTAACAATACTAAAGGTTTAAATGTTGTAATAAATAGCGCAAAAATTAGAGATAGAACTTTAAACAAAAATAGAAAAAAAAAAGAAGGAAAGAAGTCGTGTTGAAACCTAATTTCCGTATGAACAAGAGTGTTAAAATCGCTTTAAAAGTAGTTGTAAAATGGCTAATTATTGGTATAAAAAAAAAAAAGTTTACTTAATGAGTATGTATACCTAAATTAAATACTTAAGCTTACAATATTTTAGAAATAATCGCGGAAATTTAACATAATAAGATCAAAAGGAAAAAATTGATACATATATATTGGCTGAAAAGATTTACAGCGATAGCTATGCTAGCCGATTTGTGCTGAAAATATAAAACGAAAACGAAAACAAAACAAAGAGACAAAACAAAACCAAAAAAAAAAAAAAAAAAAAACAACAAAAATTCGGTTCTTAAGTCCTATTAAACGTTAACCCAACATTTGAGCAGAAATAATTCATCATAGTTAACTTATAAACTTTTTCTCCAGCCCTAACTGCAGCAGCAACATTCTGTAAGGCCTTGCAACATGTACCTGTATTACAAGTAAGTCATCATCATTTTAATTTATTGTCTATCTATTGCTAACTTTAAATACCAAAATGCTCAAATTTTCTTAGTCGAATCAAAGTATCCTTAACATAAGATCAGTTTTTTTTGCTAAAGATTAGTGCCAAAATTATTAATGTTTAACTTAAAAATATAAAAAAAAAAAAAAAGAACAAAGAAAGAAAGAACGGAGAAAATGAACATATGATGATCGTCATGTCGCGCTCGCTCTCGCTCAGGAGCTTTAATATTTAATGCAGTATAGTTGTTGTAGCGTAAATCGTCGCGTAAAAGTGGAGACTTTTTTAAAAAAAGTTCTCAATGAAGTTTTGCTAAGATTTGCTTATACCAGAAAGCTTTCATTCATTGTTTTATTTGATTTTTTTTTCTTGTCACTATCTTACTGTTACTATAATGATTTTGGTTCTTTGTTTTGTTTTGATTAGTACTGAAGTAATAACTCTGCACAGTGGGTTATCTCCTGTGAGTCGAGGTTAAATTTCAGCAAGTTACATTGTCTTTGTGTAAATGAAGGCAATTGTAAACGAATTCAATACAAGTAAATTAAAGTGGAATGCGTTTTAAGTACATAAATATTTATTAAAGACAAAAAACAACTTTAAGATATCGAAGAAAATATTGTTTTTATTCCAGCACAACTAAGTATGCTATA
The DNA here is from genome assembly GCA_963920525.1 of Dichetophora obliterata. Taxonomy (NCBI): domain Eukaryota; kingdom Metazoa; phylum Arthropoda; class Insecta; order Diptera; family Sciomyzidae; genus Dichetophora; species Dichetophora obliterata. Next base: position 173,788,750 of record OY986435.1, on the reverse strand, counting down.
CCTATGTCTATATATATTTGTTTTTGCTTTTCTTTTTTTTCACGCTAGTTCGTAGCATACTATTTGGTATAATCTGGTTATATTTTGAATTCGTATTCTAAACTAAGTAAAGCAAAACAGTCTGGATTAATTCTTTTCTTGTATTATTTAAGATAAAAGCCTTTATTATATTCGAAATTATTTAAGTTAAAAGCCAGTATTATCAGTTTCAGACTGTTATGACATTGAATTGTTGTATATTTTCTGTAGAAAAACAAATGTTATTAATAAAAAAGAAATTATTTGAGAAACCCTATATTTTTTAATTGACATCAAGTCATGAATTCTTAAATCTCTAAATTGTCTGGTGGTATGGTAAAGTGAGAGGGTAAAGTGAGAGGGTAAAGTAAAGTCTGGGATTCGTAATAAAAACTACCTTACGAATCAAGGAGGGAGGGTATCAGAAGACCTATCAAATAACACCTAAAGATAGTGTCTTTGTTGTTGTTTTGCCAATTGAAGACTTTCACCTTTGAGTTTTATGAGTGAGTTTTAGTAATATTTCATTAATTATTTTTTTTGGTTGGTCCATTACTATAGTTTTTTTTGGTTTTGTTGTTTTGTTTATATTTATAAAGGCCACTCGAGGACTCTTTAAAAGAGTACCAATCGGTGTTCTGGTTGGAAGAGAGGCAAGAACCTCCCCACGGGCTGATTGCTAGCTGTTATTATAAGGGTCCACCTACCCTCTTCCCCAGATCAAACCAACTTAGGTTGGTCCCATGATTGGTTACAAAATATATGCATATAATTCATATCATTTATTTAAATTATTTCATTATTGAATTAATTTAAAAATTTAAATCTTATTTATATCTTTTTATATAATAACACATATAATAATAATAATAGATATAGTATATAAATTATATATAATAAATGTACCTAGACAGTCTAATTGAAAACACAAACCAACGACAAGTAAGAATCGAGAAGCAATAGAATTTCGTATAGAAAAATTGCTGCTTCTTATGTCTTACTGGTCGTTTGTTTGCGTTTTCGATTTACAACATTAGGCGGTAAGAAATAGAAAGTTTGTGATTAGCAGACTGAAGCTATTCAATTACAACTGTAAATATAAATTTATTTTGCAGGTTTTTTGTGTAAGTGTTTTTATGTACATATAGTGTTATAAAAATACTTCGATTGTCATATGCCGACTGTAGCTACAAAAAATTTGCAGCTAACTGCGCCAACAACAATTACCAAGGAAATCTACAAACAAGGACGCACAGAGAAGAACAAGATCATAGCGGAACTTTTAGAACTTTTTGATTTTCATCCTACGGGCTGCAGTATGAGCTTTCGCACATCATACATGTCCGTCCGACTAGTCAAATCCATCCTACATGTAGGATAATCCGAAACCCCCTATTAGCATGAAAATTCTTATATAGCAGTAAGACGGTCCGTGGCAGGACAACGTCTTCCAGGGAATACTAATATTTTATATATAGGTTTTCGCTTCGGTCGGCAGTCCCATCACTGCTATACTTTTTTTTAATATGCTTTTTTCATACCGATTAGAGTAAAAGCGAGTGGAGCTGAGTTCACTTCACTCGATTCGCTTTATTAATACGACTCTTTATCTTTCAATTATTAAAGAATTTTTTTTTTCTTATATTTTTATTTGTAGATTACAATTGTTTTGAAACCCTTGTCTGTATAAGTAATTTTGATTTAGTCTTAGTGTTGTCCTATAAATTTTTGAGTATTATTGAATATTTTATGTATACACTCCGACTACGTTTGAAATTCTATTTTAACAATTAAAAAAAAATGTAATTTGTTTTTTTGACAAAATGGAGAAATTAAAAAAAGAGTTTTTAACGGTTCCTGATTTTATGGAGGGGGTAAAAGTTTTAGCGTAAAAAATACTACTTTGCGAATTTTTTTGGAATATGAATAGAGCAAATTCATTGAAACTTTTTGTACATAAGCAAAAAACTTAAAAGGTATCAGTTAAATAACATTCTCTGACTATTTTATGCAAAAAAATCGGTGGCAAAGCTTTTCCAAGAACATCTTTATTAACAACATTAAAATTTAGTCGAAGTTTCTTCAAATCTTCCCATAACGTTCTCTAATTATTATTTAATTCATTTATATATTTTTGGTGGTAATTTGAAGGGTAAATTTTTTTTATGAAAAATTCCGCTAAAATGTAAGTGGAAAAACACCTACATCTTAAAAAAATTATAAAACTTATCGTCGCAGGGAGATATGTAGAAAATGCGTACCAAGTTTTAAATTAATAAATAATGCAGTATTTAAATGGCAGTGAACACGGACTTTTAAAAAATGGTTTTGAGAAAAACACATTTAAAATTTTAAAAGGGTTAGAGGAGAGGGGACTTATTTGTTAATAACTTCATGTTTCGCTCCAATTGACTTTAAATTTTGGGACTGTATTCTTTAGATGTTTAACTAAAAGAAAAGAATCGATTTTTTAAAAGTGCAAGCCTTTAGCCCTCCCTTAATACAGCTACAGCCATTATTTTAAAAATTTGGCATTTCGGAATTACGAATTATAAGTCCCGAAATCCCGGGATTCACCAAAACACTTCGGGATTGAAATTCCTAGTAAGTACGTACATAAAATATATTTGCACGTTTTTCATTTCTATTTGACTCCTAGATCATAGGCTGGGTGGGCCAATACTAGTCACTCTTCCTTGCAATAGTGAACCTATTCCTCTGCAATTTTTCCAACTTACATACCATACGAAATTTATGTCCTCAAATCAAAACGACATTTTTATGAAAGGATATGCGAGTCCTTGAGCTCAGACACATATTTAACAAAATGTTCCAAGAAGTATTTTTATTATTTTGCAAACTTAAGTTAGAATCTGCAGACAGACAGACAGAGAGACATTTACAGCACATAAGTCAATTTGCAGTTCGCAGTACGTAGTTGCTGTTGTTGTTGTTGCAGTTGCAGTTGCTGGTGATATTATTGTAGTCGTGTTCTTGTTCTGTCAACGCAAACATGATTTACTTTACAGCTCTTAGCTGCTAGGTTCTGTCTCAGCATAACGGATTAACTTGAACTTTTTCAACAACAATAACAACAACGCATTTTCTAGCACTAGTTCGCTGTTTGACTAGCCCGAGTACAACACGTCCTATAAATTATTGCATGTTTATGTGCATGTTTTGAGTTATTGTGTGGGTTAGTGTGAGTGGATATGTGTGTTTTTGTACTAGTGTTTGTTGTCTTTGCCGTTGTGTGCAATAACTTTACATTAGCTGCTGCTTCGCTAGATTTACAACATTTTTTCATATTCATTAAAAGAAAACAAAAAGTGTATCTTTCTACACCTGAAAATCACAGATACAACGCATAAATGAATAAAAATATATTACTAAGGGGACACCGGCTTTGAACCGGGGACCTCTCGATCTGCAGTCGAATGCTCTACCACTGAATTATATTCCCTACTTATTTAATGCTTTCTATGTTTCGTTTTCAAATATGTCTATTCGCTGAACAGCAACAATCCAATTTAAGTTTATTTTAAGATAAAACCAAGTGGGTGTAATATTAAGTCTAATATTAACTAATAGCAAAACGACTTGCGATAAAAAAGGCATTATCAACAAAATTACTCACCAAAAAGAATAAATCCAATGTATTCAAGGTGTACTATTACAGTGTGTAAAAAAATAAAAATCAATTTTTTTTCATTAGAATATGGTTCTGTAAGGTATTTAGAATACGTATACAAAATTTTAGAAAAAAATATCAAATAGAAAAAAAGTTATAACAGATATTTTATTCGTATGTCGCGTGATATTCAAGAACATTTAAATCTTTAAGGGCGTTTTTCTCGAAACAAGGTTTTTCGAATCGGCTTCTAAGATATCTGGAGTTCTACTTGATCAATTTTGATGGATTCATTATGATCCTTATAGACTCTGTTAACCGCTAGATTTATCCAAAAAACTTTTAAATTAATTTTTTGTACGGCGGAAAGTTTCGGGAAAAAGGGGGTTTTTCGTACATTTTTTTTCAACGCATGCAATTTTTTTATTTTTTATTTTTTTATTTGCGTATGTTGAGTGCTCAACTACAACCCTTAACTCAAGAATGCATTTTGGTTTTTTACTTTCAGACGCTTTGTAAATGTTAGAGACGAGAAGCCAATTGCAACAATTTTGTAAATACGCTAACTTCAACTCATTGTAGAAAATGAACAATAACTATATAGACAAAAAACATTTGTTTTTATTTCCCCATGAATAATTCTTCATAATGTAAAAAATTTGAATCATTAAAATAAATAATAAAAAATAAAAAATTATTAAAAAAAGTGTTTCAAAAACTTTGAAAATAACTTTGGCCATACTTGATATCTCTTATCTTTGCTGCCGAACACAAGCATATTTTTTCTAAAAAGTTCTTAATTTAAGATTTCATATCTATCATGTGGCACATTGAAACAGAAATTCATTGGAACGATATAATGAAGTGTTGCTTGCCTTAAGCTTGTATGATATTTAATTTCTTTGTCCAATTTTAAAATTTGAAAACAAGTGGCGCGTGGGCTAGACACATATATATTGTAGGAAAAGGATGAAAACATTCAACGTGCCAAATTTTTACGTCTCCGCAACGTTACTATCTTATCTCTCTATTCTAATTGGCTGTGGAAGAAAGAGCTCAAGCTTGTTTTTGACACTTAATATTTGATCGAAACTTGACGAGTGACGAATTGAGAGAAACGTCAAGAAAAATGCATTAAAAATACTGTCTGTCGTACATTTTTTTCTCTAATTTGTACTATATGCGTATACACTCACACTTATTGCATTGTAGCTATTTCAAATGCTCTAGTTTCATTGTCAATGAATAAAAATTGGACAAAACAATGAAGTACCATACGGGCCTTAAACTCATTTAAAATTGAGTGCGGTTGTATTTTCTTAAACAAAAATCATGAATTTTGAGTTCACATGCCCAAAGATTAATTTCTAAATGTAACATTGTAGAATATCTTAAGCAAATTACAGCACAACTACCGAATTTCAAAAATAAATTGAGAGCTACGCCAACTTTCCTATAAATGTACATACATACATATGTATATGAAATGTTTTAAACTTTCTCATAATACATTGCTCACAACTAAACAGATAATGGCACAAACAAAAATTGTAACCGCACATTTCTTCTTAGGCTTTAACAATAGCAGTATTCTTTTTGAACTGTTCCAACGAACTTTTTGAAAACGTTTAAAAAATATAAGTAGTAGTATTATTTATTTATTATAACTAGTATCGTGTGTGGTCGAAATTCGACCAACTTTCTGAAATCTAATAATTTTTTCTCATACTGCGTTTCATTCACTAGTCTAAAGAAAATGTGTTGTACTAAGAAAATTTTAAGTTTGATACCAAAATAACCGATTTTTTTCAAATATTATCTGTAAAAATATTACCCAAAAAAACTTTCGTATGCCGTTCTTTTTCTTCACCAGGACTTTGCATACAAAAATACGTTGTACCGAGAAAAACTACAGTTTTGGAGATATCCTCATAACTTTGTCAAAATAAAGGGAATTTTTCAAAATTTACTACTTCTAAGAAATTCCACCATCACAATATATATTCACACCTGTTGCATTAAAAAATCCATATTTTGGGGTGCCCTTAAGAGATAGCGAAAAATGTTTTTTATACATTTTATCAATGTCTAAAATTTCCTCTTCCACCAAATTTCTTATAGTTTAGGTTTTATTTCAGAAATATTCTTTCAACGCTCATATTCCAGGTAAAAGAAATTATCAAAATCGGCTCAGAAGCACGGGAGAAAATGGTATCGGACTGTTTCGCCTACGTCTATGTATATATATTAGAAAATGGCTTAAGCCATATGTATGTAGATTTGTGTACATACATATTAAGGTGGATCGTTTTGTTCAGGGGTAAAAAAAACACTTTTTTCGACACTTTTCCGGTTTTTTCGCCGTAAGTTTTTATCAATCTAAAATAACTACCCAAAAATTGGGTGCAAACGGAAGGTATCTTGGAACCCAAGGTTGTAAATAGGATAATGGTTAGATTCAAGAAATTTTTCAGTGCAACAGTGTTCAGAATTCGGTCAACATTTTGGGTATTTTTCACTAAAATCGCTATAAATTTGCCATTTTTCAGTAAATTTGGAAAAATTAAGTATTATTCAAAAAGACTTGGTATAAAATATTGATATATAAAATAAAACTAAAAAAATCAAAACAGTGGAAATTTTTTTTTAACTTTTTTGGAAAGTATTTTTGAAAGAGTATTTTTCGGAAAAATCTGTAAATCCACTAATTATCAGTAAATTTTAGAAAATTACTATTTTTAAAATGATGTGGCTTTGAAGAGGCTTCACCTTTCGTGGTGAACAATCAAAAATTAACATATTTATAGCGAATGAACAGCAAATTTATAGCGATTTTAGTGAAAACTACCCAAAATGTTGACCGAATTCTGAACACTGTTGCACTAAAAAATTTCTTGCATCTAAAAATCTTCCTATTTACAACTTTGGTGTCCCAGATACCTTTCATTTGCACCCATTTTTTAGGTAGTTATTTTAGATTGATAAAAAGTTACGGCAGAAAAACCGGTGATTTTTGGCGCTGGATGACGGCTCCACCGATTTCGATATCCTTTTGAATTTAAGATCTTCTTGAATCCAGCTTCCAGAATATGAGTGTCGAAAAAAAAATTTTTTTATCTACCTTAATATGTACATCTTTAGAGTGGTTTGAAATATTTGAAAATTATTTTCACATAAATTATTTTTTAGCTATAGAACTTTGTAAAAAATATAAAAACAGCATTTTCAAAAATTTACATTTTTGTATAAAGAAATTCATAGGGGGTAGGTAGCTCATGATTTTCGATGTTAGAAACTGTTTATTGAATTATGTGTCGAAATGAAGCAATTTTTACAAAGAAATTATGTGTCATGTTAAAGAGTGTGAAAAAACCACAATATAGCGTATACACACTGTAAAACTTCTTAACTTCTAAACACACCTACGCTCTATCTGCCACCCTTTTGGAATTGCATTACAACACACAAAAAATAGAAAATAAATTTCTAAATTTTAGTCTAATACGACCAAAACCATCCGAAATAAAGCATTTTTATGAAGTTTTGAAGTTGAAGTTGATTGAAGTAGCCAGGTCGATTGTATTTACACTGACTTTAGCAGAGCTTTTGATAAATTACCACATAATCTAATTTTATTAAAACTTAAAATAATGGGATTTCCACAGTATTTTGTAAACTGGATTAAATTGTATTTGCTAGAGCGATCTTATCAAACACGGTTCCAAGGCGTGTTGTCATCTGAATTTGTTGCAGAATCGGGTGTCCCTCAAGGAAGCCACTTCTGTTTATTTTGGCAATTAATGATCATCAAACATCATCAAACACTCTCATTAGCTTATTTATGCAGATGATATGAAAATATATAGAACAATTGATTCTAGAGACAATTCAGACCAACTCCAGTCAGACTTGAAATCCTTGAAGTTTGGTTTTCAAAAAGTAATATGTTTTTAAATCCTAATAAATTTCAAACTATGACCTTTTCGCGTAAAAATTTTTGATTACAAAATTAAAGAGACTGCTTTAAGTCATGTAACTACCGTCAAAGACCTTGGTAAATGCATGGATTCAAAGTTGTCGTTTAGCATGCATATTGATAGCATTTGTAAGAAAACATCTTCTATGCTTGGTTTTGAAAAATACTGGGCCAAAGAGTTTGATAGCTTAATAACAACTACAACGCTGTATTAATCAATTGTGAGTCCTTACTTGGAGTAGGCAAGTCAAGTATGGTCCCCACATTACAATGTGCATGTTGATAGAATAGAAAGAATTCAAAAACGTTTTGTTCGGTTTGCTCTGAGAGGCTTGAGTGGAACTGACACATTTAACTTTCCTCCATATGAGCATCGTTTAAAGTTATTAAAGATGCAATCTTTAAGTGAAAGAAGGTAATGCCGCTGATAACGTATTCTTACACCAACTCATAGCTGGTGTATTCGATTCTTCAAAACATCTTTCCCTTATAAATTTTAACACTAGCACAAGAAGCAGTAAATACTATAACAACTTGATTTATTTACCATTTAGAAAACAACTAAATGTTAAATGCTCCATTAAATCGCATGAGTACCTTTGTTAACAACTGGATGTGTAAGTGTTTGATGTTAACTTGTCGAAAGGCCAACTCAAAAGTAGATTGAAAACTAATGTAGAATAAGATCTATGTAAACGTATGGTTAGTTGTTATGTCTTGTGCTGTCCCTGAGCCCAACCCACATTATGGTGGGTAAATTTTTCTCACTTTTAATTGTTTTTGACCATTTGTATCGATATCTTGGAAATATTTCACTGATATTTGGGTTGGTTCTTATAATGATCTAACGTGGAGAAAGTTTGAAAATGCTGTAGTAACTAAACTCTATTGTTATTGCATGTTTTGGGCGATAAAAGAGGTCCGGCAACACTTCTTCCTTAAGCCATTTCGTACTCAAAACAAATCGATTGCCAAAATTTTTGCTCAATTCAGATTATACCTGACGCACTTTGCCTCACTATACTCTTATCCTTTGAAAAGTAGGCGTAACTATCCCAGCAAAATCGTTGATACAAATGTGACTTGCATTCTAAGGGACACGCTTCTAGAATACATTTTATAGATCCTAATGTGCTTCTTCTTAGCCTTATCGAGAAGACTACTACTTCTGAAAGGCATTCAAATAGCATTTAAATTAAATTAAAGTAAAAACAAAATTATAAGTAATAATAATATATATTTTATTTTCCGTGAGATTTTTGAAACCCCACACAAAACTCAACCACTTCCTACTTACAACACCAAAATGCTGTGAAAGTCAGGAAAAAGGATATTTTAAGTGAGATTTTCAAGCACCCCTTACCACAAAAACCATTCCATTCCATGGAATGCCTTCTGAAAACACCTGCTAGAATACTTTCATTGAAGGGCTCAAAGAAATCTTCCATTGAAAAAATTCTGGAAGGACTTCTAGAGAAGACTTGGGAAAGCATTCCCCCCAATGACTTGCATATGTTAAAGCAATGCCTTCTGGGAATGAAAGTGGAAGCGATTAAATTCAAGACTTGTCCTTCCACTTTACCTTCTTTTGGAAGCACTTTTTTTACTGGGTATAAGGTAACACGCTCATTTTTAGTACAGTGTCCGAAAGAAGGCATATGAACTATATTACCAAATTTTAGTCCGAAATATAGAATTTTTTATGGGCGGTAAAAGAAGGTGTGGTAAAAAATTGTTCTAAACTATCTCGTACTCGAAACAAACCGACTGCCAAAATTTTAAAGCAATTGGCCCAAAAGTCAATTTTAATGATTTATCAAAAAGTGGGCGTTGCTACAGAGTTATCGCGCCCATTCTAAGCACAGTTCCCCAAAGTAACCCTTCAAACTAAACTACCCAATTTTAGTTTTATACGATCAAACTGCCTGAAGTATAAAATTTTCACTGATTTCAGGGCGTAAAAGGGGGGTGTGGAAACAAATTTTTAGTACAGTTTCTGACAGTAACCATACATAGAGTAACACTCATTTTTAGTACAGTTGCCGACAGTAGATAGATTGATAGTTAATTTAGGAGGGAGCAGTCACCTAGTTTCTGCGTCCTGAAGGGCCTATTGTAACAAACCTCTAAAAGTTATAGTTCATCTTTAATCGCTAAGTTCGTTAGGAACAGAGCGATATCCTTGGGTGAACTATCCGCTATTTGGTGTGGTTCTAGGTACAACGCATCTAAGTAGCGAAGTCGGGTCCTAAATAAACCGTTACAGTGGCACAAAATGTGCTCTGCTGTTTCTTCATCTTCATTATATAATCTACACTGATCTTTCTGGTCTGTACCCATGGTTAAAGCGGGGTACACATTAACACTCCTGAGTGACACTCAAAAATTCAACCACAAAAATTACTGTGGTTGACTGTTGAACGACGAAGGCACTGTGGCGTGACAGTCTGTCACCTCATCCCCCTTAAGAATTGGAGTAAACATATAAGTGGGTCAGAGGAGTTTAATGCTCCTCGCTTGTTTGGCGACACTTTGTTGCAACCCACTCAAATAAATAGCACTTTAATTTCAAGTGCCTTGGCTTGGCGAATAACGCTTAGCCCAAACACATTCCTCAGCTGGCGACGTCGTTATCGCTGGGAATAACACAGCGGTAACCTGAGCCGCCGCTGACCAGAGTCATATCTGGCGCGCCAAGCTAACAAAGCTTGGCCTAAAGTGACGATTCGTCACTAAGCGATAAAATGCTTATCTGTAAAGCTGGCAGATTGTGTGTTGTTTTAAGCTGCAACAACAAGCATGTCATATAACCCAGTGGGCATTTTAGCTAGCGATACGCAAAAGAATGCATGCTAGTAGTGCTCTTGTTGGCGTCAATATGCCTTCCATGATCGCTGCATTGATGAGTGCTTCTGTAAGGCCTACCTTTGAAGGTTTGGAGTCTTTTCCTGTTATTTTATATAAAAAAAGTTTTTTAAAAAAAATTTAGATCTTAAAAAATATACAAAAAAAAAATTTTTTTTGGACGAGCTGGGTTGCGAACCCGCGCTCCCAAAAACTTACTTTCATTTGTAATGATGCAAAATAAGCTGAAGTTTGTTATCAACTGAGGTGGACGAGTGGGTAAGATACCAGACCGCCAGCTGAGAGGACGCTGGTTCAAATCTGAAATTTGTCAAAAGTTTTTTATTTCAAGTTGATATTTATATTGCTTTTCTTTCTAATGTACATTCTTAAGAAGGGCTTCTAGCAGGCGTCTTTAGAGTCGCGAGAGCGGAAGGCCTAGAAAGTTTTCTCGTTTCATATAAAAAAGCTTATGGGCTTGGAAACGAGCACGGAAGGGTTAAGAAATCCATATGATGGCCTGCTTCAAAGACCTGCTTTTGCCCTTCAAAGGGAACTTGAGCGTTAGTTGCCTGGGCGCTGGCTTAGCTACCCAGCTCACAGGCAATCGCGCATTGGTGTGGGTAATGAGAATACACCCCGCAACCGCTCTGCCGCTTCGTCATTAGCGCTGATGACGAAGCGAGATGGTATAAATGCCAGTGATTCTAATAAGATATGATAGAACATAAAAATGCATATCGGGAATTGCGTATTCGTTGTATTAACTATGTGCGCTTTCGCGGTATTTTACATTGCGTTACAATACATATACAACGCGTTGTGGTGGCATGGGCTATGGGCCCTGCTGCCTTAAAAGAATTAGTTAGTTCTATTTTTAACGTCTTGGCAATTAGTTCGCCATACGCTGTGTAAAAATTGTAAATAAACTCATAGACTATAACCAGCGACTTTTATTTTAACCTAAAGTACACACACGCGAACCTGCGTAAAAAGAGAGATTTTGAGCATGAGTGTCACTCATGATCGCTAATGTGTACCCCGCTTAATAAGTGCTTATTTACCTTGCAATTTCCAGTTACGAAACCTGTGACAAGTCTGGTAGATATTCCACTTAAAGTAGGGAATTGTTTCGTTCTTTGGAGCAAAGTGGTTGGCATGAATGTTTTTGCCTGTCTGTTACTTTCGGTTTCCCTCCAGTAATGAAGTGCCTCTCTGTTTAAACACATTTTAATGTTATGGCACATAGTACCCCATGGTAGCCCGCAGAATGGTTCTGGGCCTGTGAAGGAACTTGCAGATCCTTTCCTGTCTAGTTCGTTCGCTATATCGTTTCCTAACTAGTCGCTATGGCCTGGTATCCAAACAAGGTGGACTCTGTTATGGGTAGACACTTTGAATAGCATCTGTAGGCAGTCCCATACGAGTTTGGACGTGATTTTATAAGGTGGAAGTAGAGCAGCTTTGCTGTCAGAGTGAATGTAAATGTTTTATTCCTAGGGGGACTGTTTGCATACTCTCTTAGGCATGGACTTCAGCTTGGAAGCCGACAGTAACCATACGATCTTTATTTGCAAGTTATAGTCTAATACGATAAAAACCGTTCGAAATATAGTATTTTTATTGATTTGTGGGCGGTGAAAGGGGTGTGGCTTTGGCAGCAACATTAGAATTGATAGCAATTCGTAGTAAAAGCTTATAAATCAATTAAAATGATAGATTATTTCTTATGGTCTTTGGTATTGAGTGCAATTGTTTGAGTTGTTCCCAACTAAACAACGACATATGTACTAGAATCCATTAGCAAAACATTTTAATCCTTTAAAATAAGGCAAACAGGTGAAAATACCGCATAGAAAACGTTGACGTTCGGATTCAGGTGAACACTTAATTTAATGAAAAATAAAAGGAGAACATCAGCAGAGTTGATGGAGAGCGAACAAATTGTTTTAATTAATGCGAATGGTTGGATAAGTGAAAATAACAACAACAGCAATGACAACAACAACTACAAAAACAATGATTCCAATGGCCATTCCAGCTGTTATTCTTGGGAAGTAGAAGAAGTATATGGCAGACAGACAAAATACGACAGACGGAATAACCAGACGAAATGAAAATATATGAAAGTATTATAAAAAAAAATCTGAACGAGGTTAAATCCTTTGGCTTTGTCGTCCTTGCAAATTTCTCTGGTTGTTGTTGTGGTTCCTGTTATTGTAATTACTAACGCTGTACGCTTCGGCTAATTTAAGCCGGATTACAAAACGATAACAACATCGAGACTAACAACAGCAACAACTTTATGCTCAGATAGACTAAATAAGATTCAGTTAAACGCATAAATTAAAAACATTGTCTTAATGTGTGCATGTTTTTGAAATTGTGTGTTTAAATTTCAGCATTTCCCTTCTTCATTCTGATGGTTTTAAGTCAATATAGCAAGTGATTAAAATGTCAACATAGGCTGATGCATCTTTATATGTGGCATATGTAAATTGTAAATGTATATGGATTTGTGTCCACCCTCTACTGCACGCATTATGATCCATTATGAAAAAAAATGTTTATGTTGGATTTATATTTGAACTGTAATTAGATACGCTTTTTTTCAAAAAAGTAGATCCGTGTCCGTTAAGAGTCATAAGTGACTGTTCGAAAAATGCGTGATTTCATGTGTTTTACATGTACAAATTAAAAACAATCCCATAAACATTACTCAGTAGGCTATAAATTCTATAAAAATCAATAACTTCATGTGCAGTAGAGGGTTAAGTATGAACCCAATGGGCAATTAGCTAGGGTTACGCAAAATAAGGCATGCTAGTAGTGGTATTATTGATGTCAGTATACCTTCCTTGATCGCTGTATGATGAGTGCTTCTGTTAGGTCTACCTTTTGAAAGTTCTGAGTCTTTTCCTATCATTTCATATGAAGACATTTTAAAAAGTTTCAGAAAAATGTATGTGACCACACAAATTTGTAAAAAAATTTAAATTTTAACAGCCGTATTCATAAAAATATTTTAAAACAGCTTTCAAACGTTTTTTAGTTAAAATGCTCTTTAAAGTTAAAATACTCTTTAAAAACGTTGTATTCTTAAACGAGTTGTAAGAGTCTTGTAGTTGAAGTGAGAATACTGATGCTTTAAAGTAGGAACAGTTGTAGTTTTCGTTTGTGACTTTGATAAATAGAATGACAGTTGCTTAAAAATTCAAAAAAGAAAAAAATAGGCTTGTGAATTTGATATATTAACAGGCATTTGTTTAAAATTTTGTTTACATTTGAATCAAGAACAATGTTGCCATATTTTTTTTAAACTTTAATTATCAGAAAAAAATCTTAATTTTTTGTGAAAAAACTAGAACTAAAAAAAATAACTAAAACATATATATTTAAAATGTGTGCTTTAAAATTTGTATTCTTGTATTTGAAATAAAGTATTTAAATTAAATTAATAATTAAACAAAACAAAACCAATAGCACTCATTAACTTAAATCATTTAAATTTTCAATTTATTGAAAAACTTAAAAATTTGTTTAAAAAAATATACATTTGATATTTATATGAATGTAAATGTCATTACCAATTTTTGAGATCATAGTAAATTACATTCCATATAAAATAGTTTTACTCATTAATAAATCAAATTAATTTTAGTAGATTAATTTAAGATATGTGGAAATAATTCCAAGTCTGTTCATTACAAAGGCAAGTTGCTTATGCTGTTTTATTGATTCCTGAAGCACCAGCAAATGCAGAAAGCATTTTTTCTCAAATCTGTAGTAATAAGGCTAAAATCAGAAATTCATTTTATATCAAACCTTTTGTAGAATTTTGCAATGGAAAGACTGTTTAAAAAAAATCAAACACTCACAAATGATGAAATCTGAAAAATTAAATTATTTTTTAAACATATTTTGATCAAATTTTTTTATAATTTCTGATGACTGTTTTAATTTGTGCAGTTCCAATCGTTTTTCCTTAAAAAATTTTTAGTTCAAAAAATCCCATGCAAGGTGGGAATTTCTAATTTATTTCTGATTTGAGTTTTGTTAATATAATACGTTAATATAATAAAAAATACGTTATAAAACAACATAAGCTAGTTTTGTAAGTAATGGAAAGACTTTGGTATTATCTCCACGTTTCTGATCAAAAATTGTTTTCCAAAAAGTTTCAATATTATTTTCATTAAGTAAATTCAAATCACTGACATTAATGTGGCGCAACTCATCGTCAATTTCTTGTAATTTTCTGATTGGATGACATTAGGTAGAAAAATACACAAATAGAAAATAGTGAAATTTTACCTTTTTTTTTTTTAATTTTCGTTGGTGCTAAAAGATCGACACATTTTAGAAAATCATTTCCAAAATCAAACTTTTGACAATTGCAAAGCTCAACATAAAATTTTAAGCAATGTTCTCTAAAATCCATTTCATCTGATTCGAATAATTTATGCGTAGAGCTTAAAGACGTATATAAATTGACTCCTAAATAAATGTCTTTATGATTTTTTAAGAACTTGAAATCATTTACATCAATTTCTTTGTAGTCTTCAAAGCATATATATTCATATATATATATATATTGACCGTCAAGACTTGACGAATGAAAATCGAGACAAAAGAACAGGAACAACGAAAGCAACAATAATAGCAACTGCGCTACCACTTCATAAAGAAATTTTTGAAAGGGCGTGAAAAGTAGTATTAAAATGAGTAGCAGCTTCAAATGTTACTTATATTTTTGCAGTAACATACAATTTATTTATTTATTGTATTTGATTCATTAAACTAGTAAGCATTGTTTTAATCGTAAAAACTTGAAAAACTGGGTAAAATAAAAAAAAAACTATTTTTTAGGCAAAAACTGTAAAACTGTCTACCCTCTCAAAAAACTGCCAGCAAAAAGTTTATCTGCCCATATGGTAACACTGATCACAAAACACAATTATTTTCATTTGTTTATTTGTTTGTTGACATTTTAGTTTGTCACAAAATGAGAAGATTGCTCTCAATTGAGAACATTAAAATTTAAAACAGCTTTGTAGGAGATTTACAGAAGGTTTGTTCCTATTTTAAAATTCTCTCATTTGTGAAGCTCTTACAAGAGGTTTTTTTCGTTATTGAACGTTTATGAATAACGTTTTTAAGCATGTGTCTTATAAAGGGCTTACAAGAGGTTTGTAACTTTTTATGAATACGGCTGTAAATATATATATAAAAAAAAATATTTTTTAATTTCAATTCTTTACGCCCGTTGCTCATGGCGTAGCCCCCTTTGCCAATGAAATATTTTTTAACTAATTTTACCTAAATGTGCCGAAAAAAATACAATTGTTGCTAGAAAAAAATCACTGCTGTTAAGAAGAACATTTAAATTACTAATATCATCATTTGAAATTGTATTTAAGTCTTATTAAATATTAGGTAGATGTACTTCTATTCCAAAGAATACATAAATTTTCCATCATCAGCATGAAATTGTGGTATAGCCTTTAATTTTAAACTAAAAATTCCATTTATATATAACAAAAAACAAAGAAGCAGCAAGCTTAGATCCTCGGATATTTATACTTTATTTATTTTTAAGGAGCTTTTTATTTAATTATTTTCCACATACTATTTTCTATTTAACAAGAAACTTTCAAAGAGTTTGATTGCATTTCGTTTTAAACCAAGTTTTACTAGTTTGCTAATAAGTACCTGGGCGGCCGAGCTTAGCTTGGCTTCCCTCCAAAACTCATGTTTTTTATTAAAATTTATTATTTTAAAGCTCCTGTAATCAGAAATGTTTGGAATAACATTTTAACCTCACAGTTTAAAAGAACGAATAGCACAATAATACCATTAAGTTTACGTAAATCCGAAAAAATATAGGTCTGTAATATAATGGAAACTTATTACCGATATTATAATTTTGGCCGCCTTAATTGGTCAAACACCACAATGTGGGCACCACATTAAAATACATGGAAAAATAAAATCTTTATACGCAACAAAAACACGAACAACATGCATACGTGACTGAGCTCATACTACAAACAAAAACATGCAGAATGCTATGACTCACGCCTCGATACATAACAAAAACTGAATGAAATGGAAACCACTACAAATTATATTCGTAAAAACACAAACAGAACGAACTTTTAGAAATAAGACCTACAAAGTTAGATCGATTTTTTGCCCACGTAAGACCCTGTATTCAACATTTTATCGAAATCGCTTAAGATATAAATTTTCCTACTGTCCTTATTAGGGATGCCAGCAGTTATTCCAATCCCGGACTTCGGGTGTGAACACTTTTCAGGATGCACATAGGGATATTTCACCGATTTAAGCTGCCAAAAGTTAGTTTTATAAAACACAGATTTGATAGAAAAAAATTGAATTTTTGCAATTTTGAAAAGTGGTGAATATGTCCCAATGGTCGTACAGGGTAATAATATAATCAAATAACAGACTTGAATAGAAACTTTTTAACGAATTAAAAAATTTGGCTGACTAAATCTAAACAACTAAACAACTAAACAAATTTTTTCATAAATTAGACCTAGTTAGATCGATTTTCACTCACGTAAACTCCTATATTGAAAATTTCTTCGAAATTACTCTGGCCGTTTTCGAGAACATATTTACAAACAAACAAATATTGCTCTTTTAATAGTATAAGATAAGATAAGATAAGATAAGATAAGATAAGATAAGATAAGATAAGATAAGATAAGATAAGATAAGATAAGATAAGATAAGATAAGATAAGATAAGATAAGATAAGATAAGATAAGATAAGATAAGATAAGATAAGATAAGATAAGATAAGATAAGATAAGATAAGATAAGATAAGATAAGATAAGATAAGATAAGATAAGATAAGATAAGATAAGATAAGATAAGATAAGATAAGATAAGATAAGATAAGATAAGATAAGATAAGATAAGATAAGATAAGATAAGATAAGATAAGATAAGATAAGATAAGATAAGATAAGATAAGATAAGATAAGATAAGATAAGATAAGATAAGATAAGATAAGATAAGATAAGATAAGATAAGATAAGATAAGATAAGATAAGATAAGATAAGATAAGATAAGATAAGATAAGATAAGATAAGATAAGATAAGATAAGATAAGATAAGATAAGATAAGATAAGATAAGATAAGATAAGATAAGATAAGATAAGATAAGATAAGATAAGATAAGATAAGATAAGGTAAGGTAAGGTAAGGTAAGGTAAGGTAAGGTAAGGTAAGGTAAGGTAAGGTAAGATAAGATAAGATAAGATAAGATAAGGTAAGGTAAGATAAGATAAGATAAGATAAGATAAGATAAGATAAGATAAGATAAGATAAGATAAGATAAGATAAGATAAGATAAGATAAGATAAGATAAGATAAGATAAGATAAGATAAGATAAGATAAGATAAGATAAGATAAGATAAGATAAGATAAGATAAGATAAGATAAGATAAGATAAGATAAGATAAGATAAGATAAGATAAGATAAGATAAGATAAGATAAGATAAGATAAGATAAGATAAGATAAGATAAGATAAGATAAGATAAGATAAGATAAGATAAGATAAGATAAGATAAGATAAGATAAGATAAGATAAGATAAGATAAGATAAGATAAGATAAGATAAGATAAGATAAGATAAGATAAGATAAGATAAGATAAGATAAGATAAGATAAGATAAGATAAGATAAGATAAGATAAGATAAGATAAGATAAGATAAGATAAGATAAGATAAGATAAGATAAGATAAGATAAGATAAGATAAGATAAGATAAGATAAGATAAGATAAGATAAGATAAGATAAGATAAGATAAGATAAGATAAGATAAGATAAGATAAGATAAGATAAGATAAGATAAGATAAGATAAGATAAGATAAGATAAGATAAGATAAGATAAGATAAGATAAGATAAGATAAGATAAGATAAGATAAGATAAGATAAGATAAGATAAGATAAGATAAGATAAGATAAGATAAGATAAGATAAGATAAGATAAGATAAGATAAGATAAGATAAGATAAGATAAGATAAGATAAGATAAGATAAGATAAGATAAGATAAGATAAGATAAGATAAGATAAGATAAGATAAGATAAGATAAGATAAGATAAGATAAGATAAGATAAGATAAGATAAGATAAGATAAGATAAGATAAGATAAGATAAGATAAGATAAGATAAGATAAGATAAGATAAGATAAGATAAGATAAGATAAGATAAGATAAGATAAGATAAGATAAGATAAGATAAGATAAGATAAGATAAGATAAGATAAGATAAGATAAGATAAGATAAGATAAGATAAGATAAGATAAGATAAGATAAGATAAGATAAGATAAGATAAGATAAGATAAGATAAGATAAGATAAGATAAGATAAGATAAGATAAGATAAGATAAGATAAGGTAAGGTAAGGTAAGGTAAGGTAAGGTAAGGTAAGGTAAGGTAAGGTAAGGTAAGGTAAGGTAAGGTAAGGTAAGGTAAGGTAAGGTAAGGTAAGGTAAGGTAAGGTAAGGTAAGGTAAGGTAAGGTAAGGTAAGGTAAGGTAAGGTAAGGTAAGGTAAGGTAAGGTAAGGTAAGGTAAGGTAAGGTAAGGTAAGGTAAGGTAAGGTAAGGTAAGGTAAGGTAAGGTAAGGTAAGGTAAGGTAAGGTAAGGTAAGGTAAGGTAAGGTAAGGTAAGGTAAGGTAAGGTAAGGTAAGGTAAGGTAAGGTAAGGTAAGGTAAGGTAAGGTAAGGTAAGGTAAGGTAAGGTAAGGTAAGGTAAGGTAAGGTAAGGTAAGATAAGATAAGATAAGATAAGATAAGGTAAGGTAAGGTAAGGTAAGGTAAGGTAAGGTAAGGTAAGATAAGATAAGATAAGATAAGATAAGGTAAGGTAAGATAAGATAAGATAAGATAAGATAAGATAAGATAAGATAAGATAAGATAAGATAAGATAAGATAATTGGCGAATTAGCTGAGTCTTTTGAAAAATTTTGAAGCTTTTAATAAATCAATCGCCAGTAGTAGCTCGTTCATGTAAAAAACTCTGCAAGTTACTGATTTGTGTGACGTCACGCTGTATCGATCCTTAGTTACCGATTTCGTGAGAACTTGTGTTTGTGTACGCTCAAATCGTAAAAAATTTGGTCCGTGATGAAAATTAACACAAAATCGAGAAGAACGTTGCGAAATTAAAACAAATTTCAAATTGAATCAGCTTTATAATCAGCTTTATAATAAAAGTTATTAAAAAAAGATTATTTTAAGTATAAGTAAATGAGTAATGGTTATTTGATGTGCAATAATGCTTGCGGAAATAATCATCAATTATTATTGTAAATAATTTGAAACTAATGGCGTTTTCGTTTCTCGAAAAAATGCCTTTTTTGGAAATTCTGCCCTTTTGAGAGTGACCACTACAATTAAATCGTGTTCTTTTCGCGAAAATGTTGACCTCAAAAGAAGAAAATATTCAGATTTCTTAAAGATTGCAGAAAGAGGGCAGAAAAAATGCAACTTCTTTTCGAGAAACGTAGACGCCATAAGTGATGTGTAACAAAAACTTAGCAAATATTTGCAACCGGGTACTTTTGCATTGCTCTTACAAATGTTTTGTTTGCTTAAATTATCTAATTTTATAGAAATGGACATTCGTTTTTAATCGCATTACCTTGAAAACTAAAACGTTTTTAAACAAAAAAAAAAAAAATATTATAATCAGTAAAAAATGTAAATTTCCGTTTTAGAATATAATTTGCGAGTATGTACCTGTTATTTTATGTGTACACAACATTACTGTCATTTATAGAAATCGTTAGAATTCTCACTTGCCGCAGAGTAACAGAAATCGATTCAAATTATTACAAAAAAAGAGTAGGTGAGAATTACGGCAGAGTAACGCCAAATCGGTAACATGGATCGGTAACTTCGATCGTTACGAATTACAAGAACGAGCTAAAGAAATGCCATGTACTTTTTTTATCTAGATTTCCGTAAATAAATTCAGTGCAATTTAGACAAGCAGACAGAGTGTTTGAATATTCTGTAAGCCCGAATTGGCTGTCATTAATTATGTTATTCTTTGTCATAAATTGATTTACCCTGTTCAACAAGATGATCTCAAGTATTTTATCGATAATACTGAGCTTAGTAATAATGTTGTAATTTGAACAAAACTCTTTGCTACCGCTTTTATAAATGGAGAGTACTGACCTCATTTTTATTCTTCGAGATAATTTGTAAATATTTATACAGCTTTTATTTACAAAATTGGAAAGAGAAGTAGTGAGTGCTGCTTTATATTTTTTGTACAAAACTAGCTGAGACATTATCAGGTCCATTTGCCGATTTTAAATTCAAAGCATTAATTGCTTTTTGATTTCAATTCAGTCACAATCAATTATAATAAAAGAACTAAAAAAAATTTAGTTTTTTTTTACTATTATTAGATATAATGGAATCCACAATACAGTGAGAAAAACGATAACACATAATTCTGTGTCGATAAGCGATAACAGCTTACGTCTGATTTCAAAGTTTCGAGAAATCTTGCTTCAAAGTTTTCCATTGCCATATAAGTTATATGGAAGGTTTTTGTTTTTGTGTCATAACCTCGGCTATGGTAATGCTAGAACTTTCAGGTTTAGTGTGTTTATAGTGCTATATGCGTGGAGCATAGCTACATTAATAACTCAGTTCTGTCTTAAGTCGACTTAAGCGATTATTGCTTGTCGACACAGAATTTTCAACCCTTTGAAGACCAAGGGACATATCAATCAGGGGCAAATCAAAAGTAAAGGACAAAAGTATTGATTTTTTTCAACCAATTTAAATTAAAATGTTAGTTTTTTAAGATTGGGAACAATGTTTTGTAAAATAAGTTATTCTAACGGTATTTGTGCAGTTTGAAAATCAAGTTCTACAGCTGGTGTAAGTGGCATTTTGAAACTTTTTTATTTAGTGGACCAAAGAAATTTTTTAAAAAAAAGTCCAAAAATTTATTTTAAATAGACAATATTCCATCGATTCATATTAACTTTGTGCATAATTTTGTAACAGACATGTGCGAACTTTGAAAAAAACGAAAAGGGACACAGGTGTCCCTATGGTAGTCAACATTAATTTTGTTTTTGAAGAATTTGAATATTAGGCCTGTATGTAGCTCATTGCGACAAAACAGTTTCAAAACAGTTTCGTTTTTGTTTTGGTGTTCATGTTGTGTGCGCTGACTAAGACAAATTGTTTCACTTATTTAATTAAAAAAATTATTTTTTATATAATATTTTCAAAAATATTTACCAATAAAATGGGGAAGATGTGCTGTAGATGTGACTCAGCTACTGGTTATTTATTTGTATTTGATCTGTATACTGGCAAAAAATAGTCTAGAATTCAATATGGCATAGGAAAATCAATTGTGCTTTAGTTGACCGAAAAGATCAAAGGCTTGGGTTTCGAAATATATATTGACAACTTTTTCAACTCACCATTTATGCAGTACAAATTGAAAAAACGTCAAATTAAGTGTTGCGGGACAGTTCGAAGCAACCGAAAACAAATTCCAAAATGTGTGCCAGCCGATAAAAATATGAAAAGAGGTGATATTTACACACAAAGTTTTCAAGGCATATCTTTCATAAAGTGGATAGACTACAGGGGAGTAACTGTCCTTAAAAATTTCCTTTCGCCTTCGGAGACAGATATTTTAAAACGTCGCATCGAAGGTAGTGCTGAGAAAATAAGCGTAACATGTCCGAAAGCCATTACTCAATACAACAAAAATGGATGAAAAATGGACAGATTTAATGGATCAATGCAAGACTTTCTGGGTGTTTTTTATAGAGTGATACAAGTTTAAATCATAATAAAACATAGTAATATATTTTTAATATCAACGGGCTTTATTGGATAGAAAATTATATGGCATTAATGTTTAAATATGATTTTGGCCATGTGGCCGTTACGGCTGGCGCGTACAAGGCGCGATCTGGAACACCAATTTTCATAAACTTTTCGCAGCATTTGCGGCCGTATCTCGCCGATAACTCTTCGAATGTTGATTTCCAGGTATTCAATTGTTTGTGGTTTATCGACGTAGACAAGTGACTTTACATAACCCCAAAGAAAATAATCCAATGGGGTTAAATCACACGATCTTGGGGGCCAATTAATTAATTGGGCCATTTCGTGAAATTATTTTTTTGTCAGAAGTTTCCTTGAGTAAATCAATTGTAGAGCCCGCTGTGTGGCATGTGGCTCCGTGCTGTTGGAACCACATATCAGCAAGATTAATGCCAGCTAATTGAGGTACGAAAAAAATTCTTGTTGAATCATGTTCTTATACTGTCATGTTCACCATTGACAGTAACATTCTGACCATCATTGTTTTTGAAGACATATCAGCCAATGACGCCGCCAGCACATAAAGGGCACCAAACAGTAATTTTCTGTGGATGTAATGGTGTTTCGACAAAAGCTTGTGGATTCTCCTCACTCCAAATACGACGATTATGTTTATTTACGTACCCATTCAACCAAAAATGGTCTTCATCGGAAAATAAAATTTTACATGGAAATTCAAAATCAATATCAATTTGTGTTCAATTTGAAATTCAAAATCTTCCATAAAGTGGAAGGACACAACCCCAGTTGCTGAGAACGGCGACGAATTGATTGATTAGGGTCATCTTCAATGCTTTCCTATACAGTGGCTACAGATTCTTCAGTGCGCACTGTTCGGCACCTCACGGGATGCACATTATCAGTAACAGTAAATGTGGTCCGAAAACGATCTATTGTTCTTCGAATTAGCAGCTCTGAAGGACGATTATGTACGCCATAAAATGGACGAAGTGCACGATAAGTTTGACGAACAGAACCATTATTTTGATTAAAAATTTCCACAATTTGCACGCGTGGCTCCCATGTAAGTCGAACCATAATAAAATGTCAAAGCAAATTAAACAGAAAACAGCTATCAGCTGTTAAATGGGTGGTCAAGTAAAGCAATGATGTTAACTTAAAATTGTATCACTCTATAAAAAACACCCTTTATGAACTAAGCCGTAAATCTAAAATTAAATAATATCTTCGGTTGTTTTTTGATATGTTCGATATAAACGTGAACAATGCCTTTTGTAATTTATACCGAATGTAAAGCAAAAAATCTTGTGGAAGATATTCTATGCAAACAAGAGGAAATCGAACATTTCAGAAATCAAAAACTGCTGCTGACAAGGGGTTAGATATATCGAACTCTATGCTATAAAAGGCGACATAAGAAAGCGATGTCCATTGCTCTAAAAAGGTTGAAAGTCGCACCAACAACTATTGCAATGCATGTAAGGGGGCATTTTTGTTGCGAAAATAATCGTAATTGTCTTGTAGACTACCCTGATTATGGTATAAGAACTATGTAATTAATACATAATTAATTATTAAAATTACAATTTTACAAAAAAATTGCAAATATCTTTAAAAAAAAACACTAACCAATGTAAAATAAAAACGAGATTTTTTGGCTCCCATAATTACCATAGGGACATATAGGTCCCATTAAAATACTACATAACGGAAAATACTTTTTTAATTTTTTTTTTTATTTTTGCCTTCGTTGGATCTATCTCAATTAGCTTTGTTAATGCCAAGATTCCATAAAAAAAAATTTCCCAAAGGCTTGTGGTCCTCAAAGGGAGAGAAGTTCTGAAATATTAGTCATGTAACCGAGAAACATAAGAAATAATACGTTACATGTTGGTTGCACTTGTTTAAATATATATTTTCTCAATTTCTCCCAATTTCGATAGTTTCGGGGGGTTTATACGAGACAGTATTGTTAAAACAGTGAGAATGCGATAACTTTGTGCATGTAGAGAAACGGACCGACAGTTGGCAGGACAGTAGACAAAAATATGAAACTTATGAATAAAAATTTTGTTAAAACTGCTACTCCAAAGTATTGTAAATTTTTCAATAATTCTTGTAAATATAGGAGAAAGACCTACTTAAAAATTTCAACAAGGCAGGTGTTTTTTATGTTGAATTTATCTTGTAAACTATTATTATTTATATAAATATTATAATCGGCTGATGGGGGTACAACTATTTAGAATTTTGAAAAAAATTTCCCATATTCTTAAAGTATTGTAGTTTATTTCAAAAGTATTCCCTAAAAATTTTAGATTAAGCGGATTATTATATATGAAGATAATTATATATATCACAGTCTAAACTTTCAACTCGTTTTTCTCAAAACCATGTCTTCGAAGACGGTGATCATTAGGGCTGGGGTTTCGATCAAATGTCGTCTTTTTTCTGATGCATCTAAGACATTTCCTGGTTATTAAGAATGTCCATTTATGTTTCCTAAATTCCAAATATGATAAGTTTCTATCGTTTTTATTTTTCAGCTAATTTTTACTAGATTTATGCCATTTTAAGGTAATTTTTAGCGATTTTTAAGTTATTTTATTGTCATTTTTATACATTTTTAATTTTTAGAGCATTTTCGAATTTTAGGTAATTTTAGTGTCATTTTAAAAGTGTCATTTAGTGTCATTTTTTACGTACTGAAAAATATAAAAATGCAAACTATTAAACACATTCATTTAACAATAGAGTCAGTCACTTCAATCAAAAACATCTTCAATCAAAAACAAAAACCTCTCAAAAAAGTAGTGGCTTTGTTTATAAACCTCCATGAAAAAAAAGCTCTGCACGTAGTGAAACTGACGGAAGAGTGTGTAGAAAGATGAAACAAGTGTTAGATAAAAGCTCAGTATATCCTAGTTTTTATTAACTCTATTTTTATGCTCTATTGCTGAAATATTAGGGGGCAAACTTTGAATACTATATAGTTAGAAGAGGAAGTTACATCCGATAACATATCGTCTTTTAAATATGCTCCTCTCGTCAGTGCAGAATTAGAAAGAAGTTTTTCTGTTTTCAAAAACATTTTGCAGACAATCGACTTTTTTCAATTTTAATAACTTAAAAATGTAACTTGTGATATAATTTTAATTTTTGTAATATTTTATTTTTAAAGCTTTATTCTTGTTTATATTTTATGTAAGTGTTTGTGTTTTAAGTAATTTTTTTCATATTTTTCCGCTTCTTAGGTCATCAAAATCCAGGCCTTGGTGATCACTGTTAGTTTAGAATGGCTTAACCGATCTGTTTTAAATTTTTTCACTACTTTAATATATAATTGTCCTCCTGATGAACTAAGGATTGTACGATTTATTCTTATTCTTATTTATATTCTTATAGTGTAAAATATGAGTGAAATTTTGATCGAATAAGCAACTTTGAATTTCAACATCCGCCATTTCTCAAAAAACCAAAGCTTTTCAAATTCCTTCGTTCACCAGAAGCATTATTTCATTAACTATAATCCCTATTTTACGTAAAACTACGTCTTACAGCGCGGGGGGTCATTTTCAGAAATTTTTTATTATAAATATTATGCATTATATATTTTTATATTAAAAATCTATTTTGTTAGCTAAAATTTAAATTTTAAATTACTTTTAAAATATATATATATATATAGTGTTTACTCTTTAATACAGGAAAAATAAATAATTCCTATTTTCCGAAATATATATTTCCATTTCTTAAACATTACTCTGAATTGCATTAAAGCTTAACCAACATAAAAATGAACAAGAACAACAAATTATTCACTTAAAATATCAAACGAAAAATTATTATGCAAAAAAAATTTGTTATTAAATATTTTTCATTTAGAAGATGAAATTCTTTAAAATAGTTTTGAAAGCTATAAATAAAAAAACCATAATTTTGTTCTATCTATCTATATACATATATAAAACCTAGCTGAAACCCAGCGCGTTGCTTCCACTCTCCCTCGTCAAACGCCCATAAAATGTTATCAGTGAAACTGCATGACTAAATTAAAGTCGAATACGGAATTCCGAGGCTGTGCGACCTATAACTTCAAAGCTATTCGATACATCATATTTTGGTTGTACGGACGGTACCACGCCCCCTTGATCAACGTTCATAAAAAGTAATCAAGTAAACTGCATGTGTACATGGGGGTCGAATTCTGAATTCCGACGCTGTGCGCACCTTTAACTCCAAAGCAATTCGATAGCACAAATTGGGCTTGTCCTACGCTCATAAAATGTAATTAATGAAACTGGATTTATAAATTGAGGTCGAATACAGAATACTGAAGCTGAGCGACCTATAACTTCAAAGCTATTCGAACTCCCTAATTTGAGTTAAATATGATGGTACCACACCCCCTTAACAAATGCCCATAAATTGTTATCAATAAAACATCATGCATACATTGAGGTCGAATACTGAATTTCAAAACTGTGCGACCTATAACTCTAAAGCAGGGCTGGGCATTCTAACACAATCACATTTTATTTTGTCTTGTTAGTGTTGGTGTTGGTGCGCTCTCGAATAGCGCAAACTGATCGAAATAGTTGTCACAATTATCTAGATTTGCAAGTTTGTATGTTTATATCCCTACAAAAACTGTTCTATGTGTTTCTTTTTTATTTTATGTTTTTATTTTTAGTCATCGATATTGTTTATTATTTCTTCTATATCATTATTGCTCCAGCTTTTTATTCTAAGTACATAAATTATATTAGTTTGCTTCCAGTGGCCAATTAAACATTCTGCTTCGCCAGAAAGGTTCTCTGCGGAACAGAAATCATATTCTTATTCAGAATCAATCATTTTTTTAGTTGATTAGTTTTTATGATCTATTGAATAATTACATGAATTAAGATTATGAGCTTTAGATCAAGTGAGTTTTCAAGAAGGCAACAACAACAACAACAACTCTGTATAGAGTCAATCACTTAGCTGACTGATTAGTTGTTTTGTTTTTATTTTAATGTTATACAATTTTTTATATACGAATAATCAAAATTTTTTTGTACAAAAGCACAAATTTCCAAAATACACGAGATTGTGAATTGACCTACTAAAAAAACAAGCGCATTATGGTTGTTTCCACAATGATCAATATCAGATCAAAAGCATAAAATCCGTGGTAACAAGGAAGAATGACAGAACTCAAGTTATCGTAAAAAAGCGATACACCATTTTTTTTTTACTGCCAATCTTTGGAAGGATGCAGTAAAAAACTTTATACACATAATAGAGTATCACTTATGCCTGCTAATATTTTGTTTGTAACGGTTCATATGTTTCGGGAAAAAGGTCGGAGTTAGTGCAATAAAAATATCGTTTTTTCCGATACTTTGAGTTTAGTCATTATTCCTTGTGACCACAGAAATACTCATTTTAATAATTGCACATTACAAAAATAAAGTTGAATGTCTTGCAATTAAGGCTAATATCATATACATATAACTTTTACATACCTACTAATGTAACTACGTTTGATAATAATAAAATTAAATTTTTTTCGAAAAAATTCCCTGGGCCGTTTTGTTGCTTTTTGGTAAAAATACCGTAGCATATATCTTCAATTATAAATAAAAAATACAGCCGTAAAATTCCTCAAAATACGAAATTTACATAATCAAAAATTTCTTCCTCATGCTCTTGTAACGCGGGGTAATTTGAGTTGAAGTTATCAAATTTTCGAAAAAATTTTAATCAAAATTTCACTTTGCAGAGTTTATAAAAAAAATGTACTGAACTGAATGCAATTTTTCTTATAGCATAAGATGAAAAATTCTATTAGCTTTTAAATAAGTACAAATTGATAAAAATTGTTTCATAAGTTTCATAGCTATATGCAAAATAATGAAGAAGAAATTTTTGTTTTTCGACAAAACTAATTTTTAGCCAAAAAGTTAAGAAATCAACATGTCCCGCGAACTTTTCGAAAAAGTCAAAAAAAATGGGACGGTCTAATGTATATGTAGCAATAAAATTTTAAATGAGTCAAGTTGGCTCAGTCCGTAAATCTAGTGTTAAATAAATAAATGCAGTACAGTTCCATTTTATGAAAACCTTTCGGTCTTTGTAGTCTAGTGGAGAGTGCGCGAGACTGTCAACCCAGAGGTCCCTGGTTCGAATCCGGGCTTGGGCATGGTTCTTTTCACTTTCTTTGTTTTTTCCTACATTTAAGAATTATGGAAAACTAAAAATTCACAACTAAATTGTGGAAAATGTGGAATTAAAGGAATGGAACAACTAAAGGGCTGAAAATGCTTGCCAAGGTTAAGGCATAACACTAGCCTCGGTTAAAAGCAATTCGAATTGTCTTTCATGGTTGTTTCGCCTAATCAATAATTCACGTATTGTTCTTATCAATTTCTCTGAGTAAATCTATCCCTTTCCTTTAAGATCAAAGACCAAACCTTGTTTCTATAAGGCGCATGCCCTCGTTCTTTGATCTTCTAAAAAAAACCAAGTAGTTTTTTATTTAGAATGACATGAATCCGTAAAATCAGAGGATTCTGCCTTAGTTTGTTTTTCAATGTGAGATCTTACTGGAAACTTCGAACATTTTTTCCTGCAGCAGTTTCTTCTACATCACACATAACTTAATTATTTTATTTTAAATTACAGAAATCCAAAAAAAATCGCTTTAATTCTTAGATTTCTTCTAAGGAGTTGCATTTTTTAATAATTATTATTTTTTGAATTCCTTTCTCTCAATAGTCCCAATGAAGCAAACATTTCAATTTAATATGTACACTAGAATACATAAGTTAATGCAGAATACACTTAAAGTTGTTAATTTAACTTAAATATTGTTTTTTTTTTAATTTTACTATAATTTTATTTTGAGCAACAACTAAAAACGTTACAAATAAATGAAAACGCCACCTAAAAAGCTGTCGACTAAAATCGATAGCTAAAAGCGATTGTCAAATTGATGATTACCCTACGTAGAGCCATAATGATATTTTTGATCACCTTAACCGATTCCACCCCTGAGTATAACATATTAGTTTTGGATTATTTAATTTTCGAATTTCATTTCAGAAATTAAAATTCAGAATTTTTTTTATTTAGAATTTTCGACTTATGAATTCAGATTATTTAGTAATTGATTAACATTTTTGTTTGAAAGAATTCGAGTTTAGAATTTAAAATTCTGAATTTAGACTTTAAAAGTATAGAATTTAGAATTTTTAATTATTATAATATATATACTTATATATATAATTTAAAATTTTTTATTCTACCTTTTTAATAAATTTTTAATAATTTTTTAATAGTTCATAGTACATCAGTACTCACAAAGACACACTAGTTCACTTAGAGACAATTAACAAATTAGGCAGGAAGACAAACACACTTCCTTTTAGTTTCCTGAGACTCACACCGGAATTTCCGTAAAACAGTTTTGACAGAAAAACAAATTGTATTATAAATACACAAGCATACAAAAACGCATTCACAGGAAGTAAAAATTTCTCAAAACATACACTTGCAAATATAATTGTTCAGCATACATGTTTGCATTATTATAAAGGTAATGATAAAGACCATTTATTTTCAAAGACTCATATTGAATAAAGCCTGCATTGAAAGGGTATGGTATGTACATATATTTGTGTGAGAGAATATCCCAGTGGGCAATTGCAGGAGTCCGAAGGCCTTCTAGCAGGCCTGCGTTAGGTTTTAAAAGGCCTTCCACACTCCTTGCAAACACCGTTGCATTGCTTGTATGAAATGGGAAAATTTGTCAGGCCGCTCTCCTTGCTCAAAACAGACCTGCCAGAAGCGCTCTTTAGAGAAGTCACGTTAGAAGGAAAAGCAATATAAAGATCAACTTCAAATAATAAACGACTAACAATTTCAAATTTGAACCATGGTCCTCTCATGCGGCGGTCCAACATCTTACCCACTCGTCTACCGTGGTTGTTAAGTATCAATTGCTTATTTTTCCCATGTTCAAAACCCAACTCGGACAAAAAAAATTCTTTTGTTGTTTTTTTTTAAATCTACATTTTTTTACAAATTGTAATTTTTTTATAAATTTTCTTTATACAAAAATATAAGAAAAGACTTGGAGTTTTTCCATATAAATATTTTAATATAATATAATATGTAATGTGTTAGTTTGCGGGAGCACTGGTTCGAGACCCAACTCAGACAAAAAAATTTTTTGTTTTATTTTAAATCTACATATTTTTACAAACTATTCTAAGTATTTAGAAATTTTTTTGGAATTTTTTTTGTAAATTTTTTCATATAAAATAATATGAAAAGAATCAGAACCTTCAAAAGGTAGGCTGATCATGGAAGGTGTATTGGCGCCAATAATAGTAGTGCTAGCATGCCTTCTTTTGTGGAGCACTCGCTAGAATGCCCACTGGGATGGTTCTCAAATACAAAATCGTATACATCTACTATCAACTACCACTTTACCATTTTATCACTCAATACATCGCAACTCAAGTCAGCACTTTAGATCATTTGTCTTCAGTTAACGAACTTTTAATTAGTTTTGAAGCGCATCAATAGCGAACACACAGGCACACTCACAGACATACGCACATATAACATACCCCAGTAGTCCAAGTCTCAAAGAAATCTTGAACGAATCATGTACGGTTTTTCTTCATCTTTGACGAAACATGCTGATTCGTACATACATTTCATTGACGAAAATCTCATATAAAAGTTCCAAATTCGTGCACTGTTTGAAAACTTTCCGTTTTCGATGAACGAAAACATAACAGATTTGTTAAAGAAATATCGTAAGTTTCTTTATGAAATTATAATGACATATTCGTGCACGATGCTTTGGACTTCAGGGACACTTCAAAGACACAAGCAAACGTCAAACATCTACACAAAAGCATCCTAAGAGACAGTTGGCAAAGTAAAGTTAGCGAACACGCTATGAGTTTGAACTATATGCAAAGAGGCGTTTACTCCTATTATCAGGGTACCATTTATTTTAACTGTAATTTTAAAACAAGACTTTATTAACAAATTTAGGCCTATAATGCGGAATTTCGATTTAATTTCGATAGCCCCTATATCAACCATGTCAAAATAAGATTTTATTTTAGAAATGTTACAGCAGGTACAACAAAAACTTCAAAACCTAAAAAGATTATTTAGGTTTTCATCATTAGCTGTGTTACAATTACCGATTTATATTAACTAAGCCACATTGTTTGTAACACAGTGTCTACACTTACAATATTTGATTGCATGCGAACTGTCAAATTGAATTTCATGATCAATATCGCAATTGTAGACCGCTTATATCATGAAATTGCTCATATCATGAAATTTATCTCTTGAAAAATTTCTTGAGATATATTTCATGAGATGAGCTGTCACTTTTCAGTAAAATATGTAAGTGTGTGCATTAGGCCGGGTCAATTTGTGGGGAGGCAAAAAAATTGCCCATTGCTCAGTGAAAATCGTATTCTAGTGATCAAATAAGAAACTTTGCCCCAGAAACTATACCTCTAAATCGAATTCTTCAGGTGTGCCACTGGCATGGGTGGATCGGCCCTCCAAAGTAAGTGGGGTCGGTCATACATGTGGACTCGATTGGGCATTCTAAATGGGTCAAGAGGGATTTTTTCAAAATTTGACCCTACGGAAAAGTTGGGGCATTAGAATTCGTTTTAGAGGTATAGTTCCTTGGACAAAGTTTCTTATTTTGATCCCTAGAATACGATTTTCACTAAGCAATGAGCGATTTTTTAATCGACCGATCGATGTCATAATGTATAAAATATTTTCGAAAAGTCTTTCGTTAACCGTTATTTTTATTAATTAACGACTTTTTATAAAAAAAATCGTTGTACTGAGAAAATTTATAGTTTTGAAGATATAGCCAAAAGTTTGATGTCATAATAATGGAAATTTTTCAAAACTTAAGAAGAATATATTCATAACAATTGAAAGTTTTCTATATGCATGTATTCATATTCAGAATCTAAGTAAAAAAAAAAACTAATTTTATATTACAAATTTAAAAAAATTTTTACCAATAGTTTTTTTAATCCTGAAATGCAGAACTTATTAAAAAAAAATATCGAAAAAGCCAAGCAACTTTATGTCACCATAACAAATACTGTAAGAAGGTAATTCAAATAAAATAAAGTAATTTTTCAATATTTATTCAGTTTTTTTATTATTTATCAAACACAAATATTTTTATATTTTACATTTGAAGATAAAACAAAATACTTTAACTCTAAGATTTTAAATGTTTACATGGTATTTTATATCGCAGGCGAAGCAGCGGTTATTTGCTAGTATTTGTATACATGAATATAAATGATTTTATTCTAACTTAAGCATTTGCTTATAACTAAGCATTTATAATTTCAGAGATATATTAAACATTAAATTGAATAACATTTTGTTTTATCAGCCTAAACAATACCAAAAATTTAACATATCGTAATATTATACCTTCACGACTTAATCATCTTCTTAATTACCTAAAAAATAACACTTGGGAGTATGAAGTAGTGAAACCATTAATTCAAGTAAAACAATATCTACATCCTTGAGGCCATCTACCTGACAACTTTTCAAAAAGCTGCTTCTTAAAGTAACCTCTAAAGTGCGTGCATGCGTGTGTTATCTGTTTCTGTTCTACTGTTTTTTTTTTCATCTCTTTTTCTCTGTTTTCTGCTAACTTTTTGACTTTTGCAAATCCGTTGTCTTAGTTTGTACGAATGTGTTTAAGTATGGAATCAGATCCCTTTACCTGCCCAGCCTAGCACCGCTTTGCTTTTTACGTTAACATCAGCAGAGTGCCAACATCTTTTCAGCATTTAATCCCTTTTTAATTAGGATTACAGCATTAAATGATTGTAGTAGAAAGCAGCTCACAAACATTTTTGCGTCTCTAAGCAGTTCAAAGTATGTTTGTGTTTGCGTGCAAGTTTCTGAAGAAATAATAAAAGCTGTATAGAAAACTCGATTAAAATCGCTTAAAAGCTCACAAATACGAAAATATTTGTGCTTTCTTTTAAAAACTTTGTCTGCGAGTAAAGTTGAGGAGTGAAATTAAAGGCACTCTAAAATTTAGGTTATATCTTTGCCTTTGTTTGCTGGTATTGTGGTCGAGCTGTATAATTAAATCAAGCATAAATATAAAATGTCTTTAGTTGAAAGAAATTTGCTAAGTCTAATGTCAGGATTTGGTAATTAAACATTTCTTTACATGGCAACACACCACACTGATTCTAAGAATACAATTTGGTAAAGCTTTTGAAAGATTTTAATGAAATCATAAATAAAATTTAAATAAGTACCACTAAAAAGTACAACCACATGCGAAGGTTTAGCGAAGAGTGAGAGTTAGAGAACGTTTTCGAGCTCACATTTATCCTCTAGAATGAAGTTTTTTGTTTTCGAACTTGGAGACTACATGCTTTGTGTCAAGAAAGTTCTAAATTGCAAAAAAACATAAAAGGGTAATTCACGACATTGTTGCAAAAGTAAAATAAGTTGATTTCACAAAAAAAAGCATTGATATGCATTTGCTATAACAAAAAGCTGTTGCATATGAATATGCAAAAACATTTCACGACGATATTGTGAATGAGTATGTTCATTTTGCATTGAACACCGCTGATTAAGCAGCTGTTTTCATTGTTTACATTTTTAGCGGCAAAAGTATAAAGAAATGGTAAAGGAAATGGGAGAAAGTAGGGAAATGGAAGGAGTTTTAAAAAAGAAAATTTGCATAAAATTATCTAAACACAAACAAATAAACAAATGGATGATGAAAAAAATGTAAGCAAAAACTGCTTTTTTGAAGCATTTGCAACATCATAATATTAAAGATGTGCTCACAAAAATCTACCCTTGCAAAAACGCATTTGCAACGATGCAACAAGATAGTGAATAACCTCCATATTAAAACATTAGAGTGTACTTTATTTGTATTTAGAAAATTTCTACGCGTTTAATAGAGCAAGACGGTAGCTTAAGAAGTTGAGGTGAACAATTTTTGCACAGGTAACACGCAGGAGAAATGGGATTTTTTTAAGACTAACCCTAGAAAAATGTAATCCGTAAAATCAAGAAAAAAGTATCTTTGAAAAACTGTTAACGAAATATTTTTTGACAAGGACAAAATCGTGGCAATAAGGAATTTATCGTCAAATAAGCAATTGTTGTGTCTTCAAAACAAAAGCCAAAAGTCAAAATCAAGGAAAAATTAAATTACCACAAAGATAAATTCTTTGCAAGAAATATTTAATTCTTTGTTAGCGGGTGATGGATAAAAAAAAGTCCATAAGCTCAAAGACTTTTTTTGCTTTATTAAAAATTTTGTCTTCACCTGAATTGAAGACAATTGAACTTAATTTTTTTTTTTGTTGTATATTTTTCTTTATGTTTTTCTTAAATAATTTTCTGAAAATTAAGTGAAAATAATGTTTTTTTTAGATAAAAAGCAACCCTCTGCGACTTTGCTCGCGATACGTAAGCATTTTCTTTTTTATACAGTCATGTGAAAATAAATAGGGACACCTGTATTTTTGTGTTTAAAGCTGCATGAAGTGGTTCCTCCTGATAAGGCGAGTATAAAACTTTATGGAGCTTCCTCCCACATTGTAAAACTTTCAAGATACGGGGTGTTTTACGGTTTTGGTACGTGTTTAGTATTATTGATCTAGAATCTAAACTACTCACCATAAAATAAAAAATAATATTTTGTATTTTAGAAAAAATATAAACTTTTCTATCAATACATCAACCATTTTCCTGTCATGTGCTGCAGCGGAGCTAAAATTTTGAGATTATCAAACAAAATATCAACAAATTTTTTATCTTTTGTTTTAGCGGAGCTGTAATCGTCAAAATTTGAAAATCTCTGTTTTTCATGTTAAAATACACTTAGTCAACAGTTTTTTCTAAATTCTAACTTTGGATAATAACAGCTCCGCTAAAAAAAAAGATACAAAATTTGTTGATATTTCGTTGGATAATCTCAAAATTTTACAGCACGAAAGTGATTGATATACTAGTGAAAAAGTTGATACTTTTTCTAAAATAGAAAATATTATTTTTTATTTTATGGTGAATAGTATAGATTCTATATATATAATACTAAACACGCACCAAAACCGTAAAACACCCTGTATCTTGAAAGTTTTACAATGTGGGAGGAAACTCCATAAAGTGTTATACTCGCCTTATCAAGAAGAATCACCAGCCGAGGGAATTAATGCTTTATCTGGGGCACCTTGCATATAATTCATGCAGCTTCAAATATAAAAATATAGGTGTCCCTATTTATTTTCACATGACTGTATATGCTGAAAAATGAGTAACGCAAATAGCAGCGATAAATATTTTTAAAAAATTGCAAATATTTCCTGCTATTATAGCAAGACAGTGGTCTATGTAAGAAACTTTCAGTACTTCAAGACTCTCTCTCTCTCTCTCTCTCTCTCTCTCTATGTATATATATATATATATATAAGGGTGTCCCAACAAGAGCGCAATTTTTAAATTTTAAATAAAACACAGATATTTAAAAAAAAAATCGTGAAACTTTATTATATCGTAAAGTAGACGGAATGAGGTTATGTATGGAACAATACATCGTGCAGATGGCCGCCGCGGCTTTGCTGGCATACACGCGATCTTTTAATGAAAATTTCAATGACCGTTTTGCATAAATGCTGCGGTATTTCATTAATGCAGCGTCCAATTTCCTCTTTAAAGGCTTGAGTCGTCGTTGGATTATTCGCGTAAACCATCGACTTCAAAAAACCCCTAAGAAAAAAATCTAATGGTGTTAAATCGCACGATCTAGGCGGCCAATTCTGATCTCCAAAACGCGAAATAACACGACCGGGAAATGACTGATGCAGCAATTGAATTGTTTCTCTGGCTGTATGGCATGTGGCGCCGTCTTGTTGGAACCACATGCCCTCCACATTCATTTCTTCAATTCTAGGCAAGAAAATACTGGTTATAATTTCACGATACCGAACACCATTGACTGTTTGCGCTTGACCTGCCTCATTTTCATAAAAAAAAGGTCCAATGATTCCTCCAGCCCAAAAACCACACCACATAGTGACACGTTGAGGATGCATTTGCTTCTCGTGAATCACTCGAGGATTTTCCTCACCCCAAATGCGAAAATTCTCCCTATTGACAAAGCCATCAAGATGGAAATGGGCCTCGTCACTGAAGATGATTTTAGTGGCAAAATCAGCATTTTCATGTTGTCTCTCCAATATCCAATTAACGAACTCCCTTCGCTGGTCAGCTGGCTTCAGTTCCTGAGTCAATTGAACTTTTTATGCATGAAGATGCAAATCTTTCGTCAAAATTCGCTGCATAGTGGATTTGGAGACACCAATTTGCTGAGCTCGGTGTCGAATTGAGGTGGATGGAGTTTGAGCGACATCATCACGTACAGCTGCGACATTTTCGGTCGATCGACCTGGTCGAAGGCGCGT
This sequence comes from Dichetophora obliterata, assembly GCA_963920525.1. NCBI lineage: Eukaryota > Metazoa > Arthropoda > Insecta > Diptera > Sciomyzidae > Dichetophora > Dichetophora obliterata. The sequence continues at coordinate 173,751,876 of OY986435.1, read as the reverse complement.
TGTTGTCTTTACATCACTAACAGACCCAGTTTCGGCAAATTTATCCATTAATCTCTTTACAGTTGACTTTTTTGGAGCATTATTGATTGTGACCCCAAATTGATCGCAATTGGCGAACTGTAGCCGCAAAACTTTCACCATTTTGGTAAAACAATTTCACAATGAGAATGCGTTGTTCATTCGTGTAGCGCTCCATTTTTACTAACCTCGTACCTTCTACTAGCAAACAATAAAAATTGTTCAAATGTCAAACAATGACACTTCGAATGGCGCCAAATTTAAAAATTGCGTTCTTGTTGGGACACCCCTTAGGGCGGGTCGATTTAAAAATCGCCCATTGCTCAGTGAAAATCGTTTTCTAGGGATCACAATAAGAAACTTTGCCCGAGGAACTATACCTCTAAGTCGAATTCTAATGCCCCAACTTTTCCGTAGGGTCAAATTTTGAAAAATCCCTCTGACCCATTTAGAGTGCCCCAATCGAGACCAAATGTATGACTGACCCCCACTAACTTTGGAGGGCCGATACACCCATGCCAGTGGCGACCCCATTTTTTCAGGGGGTGTGCCACTGGCATGGGTGGATCGGCCCTCAAAAGTTAGTGGGGGCCGGTCATATATTTGGAGTCGATTGGGGCACTCTAAATGGGTCATAGAGGGATTTTTCAAAATTTGACCCCACGGAAAAAATGGAGCATTAGAATTCGTTTTAGAGGTATAGTTTCTCGGGCAAAGTTTCTTATTTTGATCCCTAGAATACGATTTTCACTGAGCAATGGGAGAAATAAAAGTTAATGCCATTTACGTAATTTTTATTAAACGAATTAAAAAAATGCATAAATTTTAAGAAGAAGTCCTTTTAGAACATAATAATTATATTAGAAAGCGGGTTAGATATAAGTTCATTAGTAAAGTTAGTTACTTAGTAAAATTAGATATCAGTTAACTTTTAAATCTTAATTTAAAGTTCGATTTTCAATCGTAAGAATCAACTGCATTTCCATCCTGCATCTAAACTTTGGCACTATTTACATAAAACATATGTAAATATTTCATTTCATCTTACCTTCCCTTAACACCATTAACGGATTTCTTTTTTTTTAATTTCATTCTCATAAAAATAATTGTGAAATAAAAGATGCAGCTGACCAAAACTATATTATAATATATACATGAAAAAAATATTATGATTTTATAAAATTTTGTTTTGAAATAAAAAAAAATTACAACAAACACATAGAAATGTTAAAAATACTGGTTAACTCTTGGCAAGTTGCCAGAATAGGGCTGCTAGACTGATGATATACATTAAAATAACACTGTGCGACAAGAAAATCTGTATTTTATAATTTCAACGTTTTCACTAAATTTTAATATGAGGAATCTCGTGGTCACATCCGTCTATTATTCTGGCCAACAATTTTGCTGAACATATACATAAAAAAAATCGTTTGAAATTGCCTTTAAACCTCTACTAATAGCGCATTCATTTATTTTTTGACCTCTTCAAAAGTTGACCTCAAAATAAATTGTGTTCTTTTCTCGAAAATTCTTATCGCAAAAGTACTATAAACGAAAAAGTTTCTGACCCGTAAAATTCGGCGGTTCTGCATTCTTCTCTCTAGTAATACCAACATAAAAACATAAAAAAAAATAATATTAATATTAATTTTATGTGCTGTGACAAATATTAAAGCAAACTGTTCCAATATTGAAAAATTTTAGAAATTTAATACAAAATAATTGTGACTAAAGTGGTTGGTTTTAATAAAATTGAACCGATCAATGAATATTTGTTAAAAATTCCATACAGTCGGCACTATACATAACCTGAATCATAGATACATCGGAATTCAAAACAACAGTGTACACAATATAAAATGAGAAAAAATTATGTATTTTTTCCGCTCTTTTCTCTTTTCTGTAAATTCAGCTCAAAATCTAAAAAATTATGCATTCTGTGAGGTCTGAATTTTTTTCAGAAAAGAATGCGGTATAAGCCACATATGTCTTGCCGACATTCGATGCCTCAAAGAAAATAATGTTACTCATACGCAATGTTGTTCGAATTTTTTCGTTTATCTTTAAGCACGACTTTTTGTAAGACTCACTGGATAGGGCCAACTGGAAGCGATTTTTGAAGTGAAAACTTCTATAGGCGCGTTGAACGATTTTGGTAGAGGATAAATCATTCGTTTGCATCATCCTAATTTTCCAAGGAATTCGTCATTCGGCCGCAAGCTCACAAAGAAATCACTTGGCAACTCCTGAAATTAATGCATATAATCTGTTTGTTAGTATATAAATACTTAAGTTAGGTTGCAATAAGATGTTTGCAACCAAAACTTATTATTAATTCGGTTTATATTTATATATATATGCCTTTAAAGTTTGGCAATTTCTTCAGTTGTTGTATTTGGCACTGGTGTGAAGTTAGCATCTTTTTCGCAGCATTCGGCGAATTCGAAATGTTCGATCTCTATAATCAGATATGTTGACAACAGAATGCTGCTAAATTGAATGAGCTTGCATATTCTAGGCGAATTAAAAAAGCTTTATACTTTCGATCTGTTCTTGAGCTTAAAAAAAGTTGCACTATCATCCACTAGAGGTCTCATAGCAGAAACCAAATTTTCAAACAGCAAATTTTCAGCAAACTGATTTGGCGACACACTTTACCAGAAGGTGGATATAAAACTAATGTCAACGTTTTTAACAAGCGAGCTAGAAATAGCTTTGATTTGCTGCTTCAGCTATCACTCCTGAATTCAAATGTCACAATTTGATGTCTGAAGTTTATAAATATGCATGTATCAGCGGCCCAAAAATCAAGTGCTTAGTCTGCATGAAACCAGACGTTACGTTTTCATTGGCAAGATAGGTGAGGCAGGCGACGTGAGGTCAGTGATGCCATATCGAGGGTAATTTCCCTTTTTTGAGGGATTTTTCAATTGTCTTTGAAGCTAAAAGGGAATAAGGGAAACATTATACTTGGCAGTACAAAAAAAAGGGAATTTTCAAATGAAGCACGAAAGGCCTTATTCTGGCGATTTACGATTGTAAATTTATTTACAAAGTAGATATATAATACTAAACGTTTTCTTGGCATGAATTTGGAAAGTTCAAAAAATTGCATTTAATTATTTCGTGTCATGATTTTTTCGTGTGTTGATAGTTTTTTCAAGTAGCTTTATATATAATTTTATAAATTTTATCGCTTTATAATCTTCGATAAATTAAACAGTTTTAAAAACAAGTTTAAAGAAACAAAAAACATTTGAAAAATTTATAAAATAAAAATTCCTCCATAAAATACTTTTTATTTGATTTTTCTTATTCGATCTAAGAATTGTTTGTATTTAAAACATTAAAAACACTTAAGAATTCATGTATTAAATTTAAACTCTTAAATAAAAATAAACTAAATCGAAGAACAATTAAAATTTATTCTGTTTCTTTTGTAAAATTGAACAATATCTCTTGAAAAGTGTTTGTTAGCGTAAATAAGTAAAATTAGTTCAGAAATAATATTCAGTAAAATCGTTACAATTTTTTAATAAGTTAAAAATATATGCATATGAAAATTTTTAATAAACTTATTTTGTGGACATCGCCATTTAAAATATGTGTTTTTTTCCTACGGAAAAATGTCCGAATTTCAGCCAGTTGTGATAGACAAAAACTACTTCTTCAATTACTTTTCAGAGAGTTGATTTTCCTATAGGGTTGTTAAGAATATCGTTTTGATTTTTTGTATGGTTTTGTTACTTTAAACAAAAATATAAAGTTGCTGGGCTTTTGCCGAAGTGAAAAAAAACACAAAAGTTTAGCTTTTGGTTTTTCTAGTTTTGCATTTCTATATTTCGGCTTACTTTGTAAACCATCTTCAGGAAACTAAGACAACAAATTTTCTGAAAAAAATATATTTTGTCTTAGTTTCCTGAAGATGGTCGAAATATTGAAATTAAAAACTAAAAAAACCAAAAGCTCAACTTTTGTGTTTTTTTCACTACGGCCAAGGCCAGATATTGTATATTAATTTTTAGAAGGCCGAATAATTATCAACATTTAAACAAAAATGTTAAATAAATTAAGAAAAACTACATATTTTTTTATTTTACTTTCTTAGTTTCAAATTTTTTATTTGGAATATATTTTCTTACTACAACCACTTTTGTATAAACCAGAGAAAATAATTTTTAAATAGTCTTTAATTTTTTTAATAGAAAGTATTGTAAGAAAGTATTGTATGCTTATGTTTATGAATATGTATTATGTTTTTTAATACTTTGATGAAATTTTGTACCTAAAATTTTATACCTAAATAAAGTTATTCTTGAAAGATATTTGAGAGATTTTTTAAAATTTTAAAAGGAAAAAAAAGGGAATTTATCCATTGCTTATGGGAAATTATACATAAATATACTGGCAACATAAGCGGAATCGTCATATCCCAATAAACACCAAACTAAGAAAGATTCGTAAACTAGCTCGCTACAAACACGGCTTCGATATTTTTTATTAACGACTCGTTCTAGAATCGTATTCTCGGACTCGTTAACGAGTGATGAATTCGAATTCGTTTGGCTTATTGGGATACTACGTTTGCATGGCTAGTTGATTCGCGGTTAACTAGGAATTAACTCTCCATAGAAACGCGAGTAGAGTTGAATCTCGTTAAATCCACGAAACTTAGATTCGATGCGTAGTAGTAGAGATTCGAAAGTAGTAGAAACTGATACTGATCAAAGACTCAAAATGTTTAGTGAATTTTGCACCTTCTGAACGCACACATTTATACTAAGAAAAAATGGCGAATGTGATAGCCAAACTCCATCTCGACTCGATGTTGTGCATGGGAACACTTCCGAGCTAGAAACGCCATTTTTTCAACTTTACGAAAACCCCAACTCAGGCTCAACTCGAAATTTAAACGTAGTAATATCTTATTTTGGAGATTCCTACACCAATACAATACAACATTGTTGATGTATACAAAACAAAACTGGTTTTACGCAGACTGGCCAGTACAGTGTGTTTTTGAACAACTGACTGCTCACGCAGACTAAGCACTACATTTTTTTTGGGCCAGCAACTCTTTATGCCCAAAACAAAATAGTTCTTTCGGTCGAGTAAGATGATCGTACTTTTGCCTGTGACGTACAGAAACTTAGCAACACTTAATATGGTATTAAATACTATTTGCACAACTGCACAAGTCCTCAACTGCACAGGCGAGTGCATTGAATCGTGAATTTCCCTATATTGTTATATATCGGTGATTCCATGTCAAAGTGCCTACGTTTCTGACGTCACTATTTTTGAAAACGTTGAGACTCTTTAGGTGGATAGTTCTCCTGAAAATTATTATATCTGTGTAATTTTTTTTATTTAAAATTCTGTTTTAAAGATATACACTGTGAAAAATATCAAAAAATTTTAAAAAATATAATAAGTACATGTATCCAAATAGATGTAGTTTGGAAAACGAATGTTGTACAGAAAAAAGTTTACATATATTTTAAAGATTTTGAATTTGTCTTTTGGTGGTATGTATTTTTTGCTACATTTTTTGAAAATTTCTTTTTTTTAACCTACAATTTTCAGGCACATTTTTCGCAGTTTTCGTAACAAAATTTTTAAATTTTTAGTTAAGTGTTTAGTTAAGGAATTAATTTTAAGAGCTGACACACAATTTTAGGTTAGGACTCCAATGATTGCTATTTTTAACGAATTTTTTAAAAATTCCTACAAAATATTTCCTATTTTTATACCGAAAACTCAATTTTTTTTATGTTAATACCAATGAACATCCAAAATAATATATATTATTATTCAAATAAATCCATTAGTATTAAATCCATTATTTAAATTCGTTAAAAATAGCAATCGTTGGAGTCCCAACTTAAAATTGTGTGTTAGTCTTTAAAATTGATGCCTTAACAAAACACTAACTAAAAATATAAAAAATTTGTGGCTAAGACTGAAAAATGTGACTGAAAATTTCAGATTAAAATAAAAAGGAATTTTTTATAAAATAGCTGCAAAAAATATAAACCACCAAAAAATAAATTCCACATCTTTAAGAAATAGCCCTTTTTTCTGAACATTTTACGGTTTAAAAACTACATCTATTTGAACACATGCACTAATTGTATTTTTTTTGTTTTTTAATATTTTCACAGTGTATGAATATTGAAAAAAATTTTTTCGCAAAAAACAAAAACACAGTTAAAGCTAAATATTATTTTGGTTGAAACACCTTAACGTTATACAAATATTAATAAAATATTTTGAAATATACAATACAAAGTAGGTTTCTTCCAAAAAATATTTTTTTATTTTTATTTATAGCTATTATTATTATATTTTGTTACCGAAACGCGTCTAGCTATAAATAAAATTAAAAAATATTTTTTGGAAGAAACCTACTTTGTATTGTTTATATCAAAATATTTTATTAATTATTGTATAACGTTAAGGTGTTTCAACCAAAATAATATTTAATATATTCGTTATACAGTACTCCATAAATAAGGATTGCACAGTTTAGTTATTTTTATAAGCACTACTAACCTACAAAGTTTCAAAGAATCGGAAACACAAAGGTAAGATTTTGCTCAAAATTAGTCGAATTGATATGGAATCATCGATATGTGTAATGAGTGCTCTGAGCTTAATCATTGTGGTGTGAGTTCGCTAGCAGCAAAAAATTTGCATGTACTTTTGTTTTTAAGTAAAAATAAACAGTCCTATATTTATAATATTATGTCTATATATTATGTTTAGCATAATGCCAGAACGGCGTTTTTTGGGAAAAATTTTGGTTTTTGTTGAAGTTGATAGAGAAGCATTATTGTTGCAATGTTTGTTCGGCGACTTGGTAGCCATTGCTATTCATGGTAATTTAGAACATTTTTAAGTTACGTCCGATAAATCTAAATTTAAATTTTTTAACTAACTTATTTGTGTTTACAATGTACTAAATGTTGAAAACTTATGGTCTAATCTAAATTTTTGTAGAATTGTCAAAACAGACTTCTAAGTGTCAAAAATTATAAAACTTTAAAAAATGTAGAAAAGTGACATATTACGCAAATATATCTAACTAAACTGAATTGTAGGTTATGGAGAAGGTTTCAATACCTTTTCAACGTCGTATCTATTATTAAAAATGACAGGACATTTCATAAATCATTTCAATAATTTTTTTTGCTAATATTTAAAATAATTTCACTTTGTTTAATTTATATAATTCATTCAAATTATTTATTAATTATTTAATTTAATAATATAATAATATAATAATATAATAATATAATAATATAATAATATAATAATATAATAATATAATAATATAATAATATAATAATATAATAATATAATAATATAATAATATAATAATATAATAATATAATAATATAATAATATAATAATATAATAATATAATAATATAATAATATAATAATATAATAATATAATAATATAATAATAAAATAATATAATATAATAATATAATATTATAATAATACAATATAATATAAGATTTTTGCAATCTTTAGCATTTGGATTTATTTCGGTATTACTGAAATAAATAAAAAATAAATAAAAGAGATATTAAAGAAACAACATTTTGAAAAAAGATTTATTATACAGATTACATGTTAATAAGGGCGTATCGAAACATTTAGATCGAATCTTAAGAGGTCTCAAAAGTTGCATGGGGTTGTCAAGAACACTAATAAAAAAATTTCAAGAAAAAAATATGTCTTCCTCTCCCGCAAGGACAAACTTGTTTTTTGAGGTCAAACAACAAGTTTTTTTACTAACATAAAAAGTAAGACAAATACTAGACATAATTATGTTCACTGACCTTAAACAAAATGTTATTATATATTCTCGTAAAATATTTGAACCACCTATGACTATAATTTGGAGAACCTACTTTTTTATCATTTCCAGTTTAAAAATAAATTTAAATCTATTATCTATCATTGTTTTGATTATAAAACTTCAGCTGGAAAACCCCGAATTTTGTTTTTTTTTTGCAAAAATATGCGAATTGAATACCTTAGATTCTTTAAAACCAAATAAGAAACTTTTAAACCGTATTGATATGCAACAAGACTGTGTTAACGTTGACCTCAAAAAGGTTAAAAAAATATCAAAATCATATTGTTCAATTGTTTTTTTAAATGAGATGAAACAATTCACCTTGTGCCATTTTGCATAGGTTAAAAGAATAGTTATATTTGAGTATATTCACAAAATTGAAACTTTTTCAATTACTCAAAAATCAAAATTTTTATAGAATATAGCAAATTATGCTCCATATGTCAAGCATGCAAAATATATTTTTAGTCGGCGAAAGACTTTTACAATAGCAAAAAACTTAATATTTTGACCACATTACCTAATTTGCTCTATGCTAAAATTATAAAGCATTCATATTCTACTTTTAACTCTTTCAGTTTTATCGTCTAATTTATTGGGAATTTTTGTAGAATGAAGACATATTTATTTAAAAATGTGATCACACCAGTGAAAAAGATCATATACCACTATATTAAGTCAGTTTAAGTTGAGGTAAATTTATTTTATTTTAGTTCAAGAAAATTCTTCATTTTTAACTGGAATGAGTAAGTTTTATTTTGTCTTGTTCCAACAATGTAAGAAATATACTTTATTTTGCACTCATAAATCCACTTACATTGTGTATTATATGAAAGGAATGATACGAAGAATAACATAAAATAAGAGTATTCATAAAACCGTAAAAGTTTAACAGCCTGATAAATTAACTCTCAAATTAATAAACGTTACTTCGTTACTGAACGCTCAATTTTTATGCAAACTATGAATTTCATGTCCAAGTTGTATAGACTTTATTATAAAGTGGCATCTTTTTAACGTAAGTATACGAAAGTATACGTAAGTATACAGTTAAATTCGTACTTTGCAAAAGCTACCAATTTTAATTCCTACCAATAGACTTTATGCGGAGAAGATAATGGGTTTCAGTTTTTGCTAAAGTAGATTTACTAATTTTTTTTACACGCAGTTTGACAGTTTTTTGCTAAATTACCAAAAGTGAATTTTTTTTATCTCATTTTAAAAAAAACTGAACTATGAAAATTTGATAAAACTTCTTGAGGTCAAAGGTCATGTAGTCTTGTTGCATAACTATAAGGATTCATCGTTTCTTATTTGTGTTTGTGAAATCTGTGGAACTAACAGTTTCGCCTATTTTTGCAAAATGACCAAAAGCGAATTTTTTCATCTCATTTAAAAAAAAACTGAACTATGAAATTTTGATAAAACTTCTTGAGGCGAGAGCTCATGTAGTCTTGTTGCGTACCTATGAGGATTCATCGTTTCTTATTTGCGTTTATAAAATCTGTGGTACTAGCAGTTTCATCTATTTTGGCAAAATGGACAAAAGTGAATTTTTTCATCTCATTTTAAAAAAAACTGAACTATGAAATTTTGATAAAACTTCTTGAGATCAAAGGTCAGGTAGTCTTGTTGCATAACTATAAGGATTCATTGTTTCTTATTTCTGTTTGTGAAATCTGTGGTACTAACAGTTTCGCCTATTTTTGCAAAATGACTAAAAGTGAATTTTTTCATCTCATTTTAAAAAAAACTGAACTATGAAAATTTGATAAAACTCCTTGAGGTTAAAGCCCATGCAATCTTGTATCGTATCTATAAGGTTTGATCGTTTCTTATTAGCGTTTGTGAAATCTGTGGTACTAACAGTTTCGCCTATTTTTGCAAAATGACCAAAAGTGAATTTTTTCATCTCATTTAAAAAAAAACTGAACTATGAAATTTTGATAAAACTTCTTGAGGTCAAAGGTCAGGTAGTCTTGTTGCATAACTATAAGGATTCATTGTTTCTTATTTCTGTTTGTGAAATCTGTGGTACTAACAGTTTCGCCTATTTTTGCAAAATGACCAAAAGTGAATTTTTTCATCTCATTTTAAAAAAAACTGAACTATGAAAATTTGATAAACCTCCTTGAGGTCAAAGTACACGCAGGCTTGTATCGTACCTATAAGGTTTGATCGTTTCTTATTTGCGTTTGTGAAATCTGTGGTACTAACAGTTTTGCCTATTTTTGCAAAATGACCAAAAGTGAATTTTTTCATCTCATTTTAAAAAAAACTGAACTATGAAAATTTGATAAAACTCCTTGAGGTCAAAGTACACGCAGACTTGTATCGTACCTATAAGGTTTTATCGTTTCTTATTTGCGTTTATAAAATCTGTGGTACTAGCAGTTTCATCTGTTTTTGCAAAATGCCCAAAAGTGAATTTTTTTCATCTCATTTAAAAAAAAACTGAACTATGAAATTTTGATGAAACTTCTTGAGGTCAAAGGTCAGGTAGTATTGTTGCATAACTATAAAGATTCATCGTTTCTTATTTGCGTTTGTGAAATCTGTGGTACTAACAGTTTCGCCTATTTTTGCAAAATGACCAAAAGTGAATTCTTTCATCTCATTTTAAAAAAAACTGAACTATGAAATTTTGATAAAACTTCTTGAGGTCAAAGGTCAGGTAGTTTTGTTGCATAACTATAAGGATTCATCGTTTCTTATTTGTGTTTATGAAATCTGTGGTACTAACAGTTGCGTCTATTTTTGCAAAATGACCAAAAGTGAATTTTTTTCATCTCATTTAAAAAAAAACTGAACTATGAAATTTAGATAAAACTTCTTGAGGTCAAAGGCCAGGTAGTCTTGTTGCATAACTTCAAGGATTCATTGTTTCTTATTTGTGTTTGTGAAATCTGTGGAACTAACAGTTTCGCCTATTTTTGCAAAATGACCAAAAGTGAATTTTTTCATCTCATTTAAAAAAAAACTGAACTATGAAATTTTGATAAAACTTCTTGAGGTGAGAGCTCATGTAGTCTTGTTGCGTACCTATGAGGATTCATCGTTTCTTATTTGCGTTTGTGAAATCTGTGGTACTAACAGTTTCGCCTATTTTTGCAAAATGACCAAAAGTGAATTTTTTCATCTCATTTTAAAAAAAACTGAACTATGAAAATTTGATAAAACTCGTTGAGGTCAAAGTACACACAAGCTTGTATCGTACCTATAAGGTTTTATCGTTTCTTATTTGCGTTTATAAAATCTGTGGTACTAACAGTTTCGCCTATTTTTGGAAAATGTCCAAAAGTGAATTTTTTCATCTCATTTTAAAAAAAACTGAACTACGAAATTTTGATTAAACTTCTTGAGGTCAAAGGTCAGGTAGTCTTGTTGCGTACTTATGAGGATTCATCGTTTTTTATTTGCGTTTGTGAAATCTGTGGAACTAACAGTTTCGCCTATTTTTGCAAAATGGCCAAAAGTGAATTTGTTCATCTCATTTAAAACAAAACTGAACTATGAAATTTTGATAAAACTTCTTGAGGTCAAAGCTCATGGAGAGTAGTGTCATACTTTTAAGGTTTCATCGTTACTTATTTCCGTTTGTAAAATCTGTGGTACTTACATTTTCGCCTATTTCTGCAAAACTACCAAAATGGTAATTAAAGGGCTCTTTTAAAAAACTGATCTAATTTTGACGATACTTCTTAATGCAAAATAACTAATAAAGGTTTCCAGATAAAGGTTTAAGAATTTCAACTTTGATATTATGATTTGACTGTTTTTATATCTAACATAAGGGTTAACTTTTAATTTAGCATTAAACACATTTTTTGTATTTAATGAATTTATTGATTTTTGTAGAAGTTTGCAGACAGCAGAATGCCGACCACTGCTCTAAAAACCATGGTTTATGTGTTTTAAATTTTTAAAATTTTTTTTTTGATCTACCTGTTTTTTTTGTTAAAAGAGCTTTTTAAAAGCTTTTCTGTACTTAACGTCTGTTACTAACAGAGATTTAAACTTTTTCTATGTTAAGATTTTGATTAACATATCTATGTTATTAACAGAGCTCTGTTAAGTTTTTTTCGCCGGATGCTGCATTTCGCCGGATGCTAACTTCACACAAGTGTATTTGGCAACATTTTTTAAAAATTTGCTTTTACTCAAACAGCTGCTATTCATGGTGAGATTTAAAAATGGATCCATCTTCTTCTTTTTCTTCTTTTTTCTGCTGGAACTTCGTTTGCAAACAATAAAAATAATGTATGGATTGAGTGTTTTAACATTTTAATCTTTAAGTTGTGATAAAGGCATATGTTGAACATTCAAATAATTACATGCATGCTCTTATTTTATTACATATCGTCAAAAAAAGTTTGACAACTTTCACACTTGTTGTATTCGTCACAGGCTTTTTATTTTCACCACTGCGACATTTTATATTCAGAGTTGTCAACTATGGCTGTGTGTCAATCCGTCGTGGTAGGATAGAAAATATCAAGTTGCATAAAATTTGTGTGTGTTGAAATAAATTTGTCTTTTTTGCTGTGTCAAATGGACGATGAAATTTTGACTATTACAAATTTTTACATTTCGGTCGTGTTTTAGCGCAAATATTTTATTTTATTTGCATTTTATCAATTTGCGACCTATTTAATTCGAGAGCTTGTACCTGCAACATATTTCGTAAACTTGTAATATTGTAAACTTAAAAAACTGTTAAAAAATTAAAAAAAATGAACAAAACAGCAGGCAAACAGAAAATATAGCATGCAAAGTGCTGTATATTTTACGCCGCCAATTCGGTTCATCCCTTCTAACGCTGCGCAACCGCTGGGATCTTGTAATTCTCTTTGCGTTGTTGTTGTAAATTTGCTAAGTAGTTATTGTTGTACAGTAAGCTTTAATTTTTTGTGGATTTTTATTTGTAGCTACAGTCTGCATATGACATCGAACTAATTTAGAAAACAGTTTATACATATGAATTAAAGAGTATATATAATATTGGTAAATCTATTTGTTTTTAGTAAAAGTGTTACTGTATCGGAAATACATATATATATGTTACTGTATCGGAAATACATATATATATATATATATATATATATATATGTATATATAATAATATATATATATATATATATATATATATATATATGTATATGTATTTCCGATACAGTAACACTTTTACTAAAAACAAATAGATTTACCAATATTATATATACTCTTTAATTCATATGTATAAACTGTTTTCTTATGTATAAATTAGTTCGATATATATATATATATATATATATATATATTAGGGCGGGTCAAATTCTGGCTCAGCGAAATTCGTAAAATACATGTAATTTCAAGACTTTTTCTCCACTACAGCATATACAAATTCTGAAAAAAAGCTGTGCGGACTTTCGTAAATAGATTCATACACATACATTCATACATTCATATTTTATAATTGAGAACAAAATCTATTTACGAAAGTCCGCACAGCTTTTTTTCAGAATTTGTATATGATGTAGTGGAGAAAAAGTCTTGAAATTACATGTATTTTACGAATTTCGCTGAGCCAGACCTCCAAAAAATTCGTCCATACAAATTGACCCGCCCTAATATATATATATATATATATATAGTTCATATATATGAACAATTTAGCTCATTGAGGAAATTTAAAGAATATTTATGTATATTTATATAATAACAATTACGTATTAAACCTGCAAAATAATTCATATTTTCAGTAGTAATTGAATAACTAAGGTCTGCTTATCCTAAGCATTCTATTTTTTAAAACTGTTTAGCTTAGTTTCTTATATGGATTATATATAATTTATAAGCTATAGATATTTCTTAATTTTAGAATATTCTATTTTTAATGCACAACGCAATATGGATATGGTGAACATGTATATTGTGTTAGTGTTATGATATAAATTGATATAAATAAGCTTTAATTTTTTATATTAATCAATAATGAAATAATTTAAATAAATTACTTTAATTATATATATTTTTGATATGGTAACACTTTTGCTTAAAAGAAATAGTTTCAGTAATATACAAAAAATTTAATAAATTGTTATAAGCTCTTAACAAAACTAACTCTAATTTCATATGCCAACTGTAGCTACACGATTAGAATTCACAATACCTACAAAAAATTTCCGGCTAACTGCGCCAACAACAATTACCAAGGAAATCTACAAACAAGGACGCACAGAGAAGAACAAGATCAGAGCGGAACTTTTAAAACTTTTTGATTTCTTCCTACATGAAGGACGGGCTGCAGTATGAGCTTTCGCACATCCTACATGTCCGTCCGACCTGTCAAATCCATCCTACATGTAGCATAGTACGAAACCCCCTATTAGCATGAAAATTCTTATATAGCTGTAAGGCGGTCCGTGGCAGGACAACGTCTTCCATTTATATTTTATGTATAGGTTTTCGCTTCGGTCGGCAGTCGTCTCACTGCTATACTTTTTTTTATATTTATTTGTTCAGCAGAGTTGTTAGCCAGAATAATAGGATGAACTTTGCTGAAGAAACCAGAATGAAAATCCTAGTATTTCAAGAGTTATCAACATGAAAATGAGTGCATATCTTGAGTAATTTTTGATATATGTATCTTAAAAGAAAATTTTGTTCAAAGGTATTCGGTAAAGTGGTAAAACAAATGTCACCACGAGATTGCGCATACCAAAATTAAGTAAAAATCGTTTAAATTAGCAAATACAGAGAAAAAAGGGTACAAAAAAGCGTACAGTGTAATTTTTCAATCGACAAATTTAAACCTTATTTAGACGGCCTTGGTAGCTCGTTTGACTGCCATCCAAATGTTTGGAGAAGATACCTATTCTGTATAAGTCTTGGTCCTAGGATTCTGATACCTTTTCTTTCTTATACAGACAAATTTAAAGAAGGCAAAATTAATTATATACACCCCAATTCTGAATGATTTTTCCAGGGGAATAGGAAAAGGGAGTTTTCATTTTTAAGATAGCAGATATAGATATCACATAATTTTTTTAAACTCATGACTATTTACGGTTGATGAACAAATTGACATTAAAATTTCCAAAATGTTTTTGAACTTTATCTTAAATAAAATTTCATTTTTCCGATCCCCCGGGAAAAATCATTCAGAATTGAGCTGATAGTAGTTGTTTTGTGGGAAATTTTTAAGATTTTAATGAACTTGAATTGGCTAAGGCAATACCATAGCTCGGGCCTAATACTAATGTCAAATGCAACGAATATAAAAACATGAATGGATATCAAACTCACACTTAAGTAACTCGTGGTTAGGGTCACAACGATCGAAAAAAAGTTGACACAAAAAATGTTCGCGTTGACTTGAATTCAAAAACTTTAACTTTTTCCAGTATATGGAAAAAACTAAAAACACATAAAACCAAAATATGTGCAACTTAAATAATTGACATGATTTTTTTTTTTTGTATCCTTCATTGTATCTGTGTTTCAGTTGTTTGTTTTTATTTAAAATAAATAAGCTTGGTAAAGCTTTTCTGTTCTTTGAATAAATCTTCTAAAAACGTAGATATTAGCCTCAGAGTCGGCTTAAAACTTGAGAGTTAAGTTTTTGAATCATTCTACAAACATTTTTAAAAGGCACACACATACAACACAATTGATCATAAGAAGCTTTGTCAAAGTCTTTCAAGATAAGTTTTTATTAGTTTTTTTAAAACTTGATTAACATTACTACGATTTTTAAAATTAGTATACTTCCAGTCATCCAGCTTTATGCAAATACACCCAGTTTTGCATTATGTAGATTAGATTAGAATAGATAAGATAGTTAATTGAGGAGGGAGC
Organism: Dichetophora obliterata; assembly: GCA_963920525.1. NCBI lineage: Eukaryota > Metazoa > Arthropoda > Insecta > Diptera > Sciomyzidae > Dichetophora > Dichetophora obliterata. Next base: position 173,736,144 of record OY986435.1, on the reverse strand, counting down.
AAGTCACCTAGTTACTGCGGCCTCAAGGGCCTATTGTAACAAACCTCTATAAATTATAGTTCATACTTAATCGTTACGTTCGGTATGAACATAGCGATGTCCCTGGGTGAAGTATCTGCAATTTGGTGCGGTTCTAGGTACAATGCACCTAAGTAGCGAAGTTGGTCCTAATTAGACCGTTACAGTGACATAAAATGTGTTCTGCTGTTTCTTCATCTTCATTACATATTCTACACAGATCTTCCTGAACTGTGCCCATGGTTAATTAGTGCTTATTTACCTTGCAATGTCTAGTTAGGAAATCTGTGACAAGTCTGATAGATATTCCACTTAAAGTAATGAATTGTTTCGTTCTTTGGAGCGAAGTGTTTGGCATGAATGTGTTTGCCTTTTTTTTACCTTCGGTTTGCCTCCAGTGCTGAAGTGCCTCTCTGTTTAGCCACATTTTAATGTTATAGCACATAGTGCCCCATGGTAGCCCGCAGAATGGTTCTGGGCCTATAAAGGAACTTGGAGCTCCTTTCCCAGCTAGTTCGCCCGCAATCTCGTTTCCTAAAAAGCCGTTATGGTCTGGCACCCAAATGAGGTGGACTCTGTTATGGGTAGACACTTTGATAAGCAGCTGTTGGCAGTCCCATATAGGGCTTCCAATCCCGGAATCCCGGGATCCCGAACTTTTCTTAATCCCTACAGTACCGGGACTGCAAGGCCTAAGATCCGGGGTTTTCGGCATCCCGGGATTGTCTCCACTGCAAAAAAATTCCAAAATATTCCAACAAAAAGTTCAATTTTAAAATAAAAACTTTTCTAAGACTATCTGTACAAAATAACACAATGAGTCTTACTGATTCTAAATAAAGTGTAAGCTTTTTGACAACAAATTCTATAGAAATAATTCACAAAAGCTCACACTAAATTTAGAGTAGCTATTAAATCGACTATTGGTAAGGCCCAATGTGTTAAACGCATGATACTCCTTAGAAATACTGAAATGTGATTTTAATATTACTAAAATAAAAATCTCTTTTATTTAGCTGTACAATGTATGACACAAATAAGACCTTAAAAATTAACTAAACAAAACCTCCTTAAACAAGCTGTACAATATATCACAAAATTCTTACTTAGACATACTAAAGCTTTTATACTAATACATTTTTTTTTTAAATAATTTTATGAACATCTAAAGAAATTTAATGATTCTACCTGAGAAAAACCTGAATGTGATTTTAAAAAATTTTTAAATAAAAACCTTTCTTAGACTAGCAGACAAAATAAAACAATGCTTTGAACACATGATACTTCCTTAGAAATACTGAAATGCAATTTTAATAATACTCAAATAAAATTATTTTTTATCCAGCTATACAAAATATAATATCTAAAAAAATATAAAAATATACACCTTTCTTAAACTAACTGTACAAAATATAACAAAATACTTAAAAAACTTAACTTAACTGAAAAACATTAACTTAAAAAAACTAAAATTCGACCTTAAAAAATTTAAAAAATCTTCCTTAAACAAGCTAAACAAAATATCACAAAATTCCTACTTCGAAATACTAAAATTACACTGTAGAGACGTAGAGAAGACACACGAAAATACCGAGACATGTAAACTTATTTTTTGGTCGTAGAATTTAGTGGCATACTCAGTTTTTCCTAATCAATTCAAAATCTTGAGATATTTGCTATTGAAATTTAGTCACTTTTAGACTCATTTTTAGCTATATTATTCCTATTTTTGGAGACCAAAAATTTTGACCACCTCCAATTTTGCTTACACTTTCAGAATTTTGTCTACTTATAAAATAAAAACACTTATATGAGAAAAAAAAATTTAGTTTTTTTAAAGTTCTTACGTTCAAATTTGATCCAAATAGAAGAAAAAGCGAAATGCTTAACTTTTGAAAAATCATAGATTAAACACGGCTAATTCGATTTTCACGTTGTAGGTAATTTTGAAAAGACTATAAATATTAATTGTTAAAAAACTACAAAATTTTTTTAAATTAAGGTCAAATTTAAGTCAAATATCAATAAACTGAATAGCTCGAGACTTTAATTTGAATTGTAAAAACTATTAAGTTTACATGTCTCGGTGTTTTTTTGTGTCTTTTTAAAAGTTGAAAATTTTTCTAGTGTTATTAAACTATTCTTTTTTTTAAAAAATAATTTTATAAATTATCTAATTTTATTAATTTTTTTTAAAGAATTGATCTCTGTTTTTTCAAAAATAAACAATAAATACTATCCAAACTTTTAATTGAAAATGTGTTTTTTAGATTTTTATATTCTTCTGCAATTTTTTGTGTGAACAAAATTTTATCTTCATATTATGTCTTTCAAAAAATTCGTTTTCTAAGATTTGTCAAACCCAGGACTAGTCTCGGGATCCCGGGATTGTGTTTTTCAAAACCCGAAATCCCGGAATTGTCGAAGCGTCCCGAAATTGGATGCCATAGGCCCATACGATTTTGAAGTAATTTTATATGCGCTAAATTCAAGTAGAGTAGTTGTTACGCGTGGAGAATGTATGTTAAGATACAAAAATTGAACTTTAAATCTGGCAAAAGGGTACGCGGCGGCATGGAGGATGGTCAGCGGCTAGCTCGGCCGGATGTGGCGAGGTTCTTGCACCCCTTTGCACAGTTCCGCATAAGCATAGAAAAAAAAAACTACATGCCATTTAAATAAGCCAAAACAGAGCTAAACAAAACATTGCAAATCAACAAATAAACGTTCCAAGACATTCCCCAGGTGTGACAAGGTGAAAAGGTCACACTGAGTGCATTTACCCCCTCCCTTTGATACAGCCTATCAAAACCATCAATGGCAATTGGACACACTCTTATTTTCAGCAACTGCCCCTTACGAAAAGAAAATATACCGGCTTAATTCATAGCTAAAAATGACCTAGTCAGCATTCCCCTTATTCAACTATTTCTACAGAATCATTTTTAACTAAATATGATTTATAACTCAAGGCTTAGTTTTTTTATTTAAATTATCCATCGGATAACAATATTTTTCATATCATCTTAAATGGTAGGTAGTTTTACAATAATAATTCAAAAGGGTGCTTAGTTAAGATAAAAAAAAATCCAATATAGGTTAAGTCTTAGCTCGTAAATAGTTCAAATAGTAGGGAAAAAATATGAAATTTAATTTGTAGAATTATGTGTTTTTAAATTGTGGGGTATAAATTCATTTTGGTGGTTTTAAATTGCATGCATAAATTTAAGGTAGAAATATTTTAAGGTTTGATTATAGGAAATTTTGGATACATACTTTAATAGTCCAAATGTGTTTTAGCCAATACGTTTATATGTTTGTTAATATTGTTGATAATTTTGTTACAGCTTACATTATAATTATCTGCCGATGATGCGCACCAGTCGGGATCTTATGTCGATTTAAATATTCCTGTAATCATAAAAAAAAATTAAAGAAACAAACACAATATAAACATCTGGACTAATAAGTTACCAAGACCTGCAAGCTGTGATTTAATTTTGTTGTCTTTTTACCTTTTCTCAATTGTTTTGTTGTAAATATACTTATGTGTTTTTTTTCTCGCTTTTGGTTTGTACCAACTGTGTGGTTTTTGTAAAGTTCCGACCCTCTTTTTATGCATGCATTTTAAATATTTTATACTTCTTGTATAAAAGATTTGTATCACTTAATTTTAGGCTTAATTTTAATTTAAATTTGTTTTTGTTTTGTTTGTTTTGATTTTAAATAGTTAAATGGTTTCAAAATATAAACTCAAGAATGCGTTTGCTAAGCACGCGATCAGCATTGAGCGACTGAGTTTTTTTTTAATGCTTGTCCACGCGGTCGGCGAAATTTGGAGACTTTTATATATTCCGTTCACTTGTTACTGTGCTGCTCTCGTTTCTAGGCCTAAGCTTAGCAGAACTCTCACGCATTTATTGTTGCACCTTTTATTGCTGAACTTTGATGCACAGTGGAGCAAACTAAAGGCCTATTTTAATGGAAACAAATAATGATTTACTTTAATTTATTTATATATATATATATTTTTGTGGTTACCTTATGTTTTCTTGATGTTTAATGATGGTGTTAATAAAATTAGCGTTCAGTTTTTCTCTTAGTAATATATGTATTGCAAAATCCACTAACCAAGTGAATTATTTATTATTTTGAAGCAAACTATAATTATTATTAAAACTTACTAAATGTTTATAAAACACTACACAGGATTAGAAAATACGCAATAGCTTTATATTGCAAAGTACTTGACTTGAGGTCTGTCGTTAATCACTGCACAAGTTGAAAAGAACAAGTTCTCACTTCTTATAAACCACGTTGATTCGATGCTTAGGAGAAGATTTGAGCTGAAGTTAGCTGCTAATGTTACTTCCTATTCTAAGTTGCTTTGTTCGTGGAAAGTTTTGTGGATTGTAGCTTTTAAATAAGCTGACCATTTCATTTTATTTTTTTTTTTAAGCTCATGATATTAACTGAATAAAATGTTTCTTTTCTTTATTATCAATATTAAATATTTATATATTCAACCATATAAATTTTATATAAAATAAACATTAAATAATTTTATAAATCCATTACATAGTTTTGCAGTCAGAGTGAATGTTTCAAAGTTTTTTGTTCCTAGTGGGACTGTGTACATACTCTCTTAGGCAGATTTCAATTGCATGGACTTCAGCTTGGAAGACTAAGTTACCTGTGCTCATGCTGGAATATATAGATTTTTCCTGCCTTGAGCCAAAAACGCCAGCTCCCACGCCTTCATTTGTCTTTGAACCGTCAGTATGCCAGGCTTGATAGTCACCAGTGAACCGTGGCCTTTATGTTTCCCATGTGGTTCTGTTTGGGAAGGAAAATTGGAAGTTTTTACAGAAGTTTTATTTTGAGAGGCAGAGATCGAAGAAGAATGACCTTAGATTCTCGTCCTTAGTTATTTCGGCAAATACCGCTGATTGAGTGTTGCTTGGTATAATAAAATTGTTGTCAATGATGAGCCTGACTGTGAAGATCAGAGCTTCTTTCTTGACAAAAATATGTAATGGTGGTATACCAAGATAAATCTCCAAAGCAACAGTTGGAGTAGTACGCATCTCTCTCATGATACAGACACAAGCCACATTATGTTAAAAAACTGTAATATTAAAATAAGGTATAAATATTTTAAAATTTCCAAAAATTAAATTTGTATAAAAATTGAAATTTTGTATTGACAGTACACCAACAGAATACGATCACATCACTATATGAACAAACAAACTTGTTTTTAAAAACAACTAATTAAAATAAACTAGTTTATGAACTACTTTGAAATATATTAAGGCGGCATTCACTTCAATTTTGAATAGTTTTTATTGCATTATATATGAAGCAATTGTAAAACTACTTCAAAACAAATGGTTTAAAAACTACTTTGAATTATATTAAGGTATCGAATACATTATTTGGACATGTTTTTATTGCAAATTTTTATTAGATTACATGTTTATATATATTTAAATATTTATGCTATTTCATCGAATATTATTAAGTTTAGGCATTCTCTAATATGAATTTATGTATTTTTTTTTTCAAAACAATAAAATAAATGATCTCTTTGATGTACAGAAATTTAAAATTTTTATATTTTTAAATTCATTTTTAATAAGTGAAATATTAACTAGTTTTCAATTGATTTAATATAAAATAATTAAAAAAATAATTTAAATTTAACTTATTTAACAAGTAGTTGAAAATATATGCGGTTTTCAATTGATTTATTTTAAATTATTAAAAAAATTATTTAATAACTAATTCAACTAATTTAACAAGAAGTTGAAAGCATATGCAGACGAAAGTCAATTGCCTTATTTAGCGGACATCACCATACAAAATATGTTAGTTCGTTCTATGGAAAAAAGTCAGAATTTCAACTAGTTGTGATTGACAAAAAACTACTTTTTCAACTACAGTTAAATTAGTATATTTTCCTACAGGTATTGTAAAAATAGGTTCCTATTTAAAACTTTTTGGTATTAGTATTGGTATATATACTTAGGTTGGGCTTATAAAATATTCGCTTATAAAATATCGGGTTTGTTCGTTGAATAAATATCACCTTCTGCAAACGTATTTTTGAGCATATTTAGTTACGTTTAGTTACTGGCGTTACGTTTAAGGGCAGGTTCTCATGTAGCTCGACCAAAAAACCCAATTTTTATTTTTTATTTTTTGATAGCTTATGATGTGTAGCATATGTTCCCGTAGCGGTTTGGCTGATAACTATTGCATACAAAAGTTATCGCATACGAAACGAGCCCATATTTAAATTAATGCACTAGAAAAAATCATTAACCAAATCTTAAAACTCGTTTTCTGAAAAATCATGTTTTACAAACTGGTCTCCACGATATCTCAAGAGTTACTCTATGAATTAATTTGGTTTTTCTTTTAAAGTAGATAAAATTTATTGGATCTCAAACCTAAATTTAGATAATATTGGGCGGCTTTTTTTTTAGACAAATTTAAAGATCGCAAAATGTGAAAAAACACAACTTAAAATTTAAATGTCCACCATTTTTGTTATTTTCAATTATTTATTGATATTATAGGTTCAACCTCTAATAAATATAATATCATTTAGAATATTGTTTTGTTTTTTTTATATCAGATAACATAAACGTGCTATGGTATGGAGCCCGTTTGGGTACCTTTGTTTTCAACGTGACGTATGATGGCGTATTGACACTTCACATAACACATTTATGCACTAAAAAACATCTTTCTACACTTTAAGAAGCAATTAATAACTAGCAAAAAACTCAAGGTGTTCATTTACTTCTTCTATGAAAAAAATCAAGAACATCACCGTGTTTTCGTAGCTCGAGATGAGAACCTGACCTTAAATTTCCATTGTAGTTTCATTGGGTAATTAAGTAGTTAGGTAGTTAAGAAATTGTGTAATTTAGTAAGTAAAAAAGAAATTTAATATATTTTTCTTTCGTTACCTCAACCATTTTTTCCATTATCTTTAACCAATGCCTTCAATTTTTACTAAGGCCCTTATTACACTCTTTTTGTCTGATAAGCTCTTTGACGAAAGTATGTTATGCTAGTAATCATATGCTTCCTGAACACCAGTACACTTTTTGCTACTTTTAGAACTTTTTCGACCAATGAGTGTTGCTATTAAGCAGGTTTCCTTACTGCTTTCATACATTTTGTACTAAAAGTTTACTTTTTTCATGCTTAAACACAAATGTTGGGAATAACTCCACAACACAACTCTGTTTTGATCCCATGATTACATATTTTTATGAAATCATTTGGTGACCGTGGTGGTCAAAATTTACTCTCTCGCTCTCACTCTAGCTCTCAAATTTGATCATCATGGTAAATGAATTTATACATAAATTGCTTAAATTTATATATTTAAATTTATATATTAAATATATTTATATATTTACTTAAATAACATTTTCTTTTCTTGTATAATATTATATAACAATAAGTTTTTTATAATTTTTAATTTTTTGGTCACGGTAGACTTTTTTGTGGAAATTCCCATATACGTATTAACTGTCAAAAATTTGTCAAAATTAAGTCTATGAAGTGCATACAGACAGTTGGCAAGACAATTCACAAAACAGTTAATGAAAGTTGAAATTTGTTGACTTATTTTGTATATTGAATATATTTTATTAACCCTTTCGACCCCAACGTTGCCTGAGAGCAATTTCACATGTTTTGCGGTTAACTGTCAGCGTTCTGTTTGTTTTCGTTTGCTCATTCGCATCAATAACGGTAAATACATCTTTATACTTAAAGCGGGATCAAGTAAGCGTTGAATTGTCAGTCAATTACAGAAGTTATTTTCATTTAAAAGCACGTGTGTCGACAAAAAAATTTTTGTAAATTTCAACAGACGCTTTAAAAATTTGATTCTTTTTTTTTAAACAAGAATAAATAATAAAAGTTTCTTGTTCAATAGTTTTTAGAAGAGCACAGAAGAAGATTATTTTAAAAGTGAATTTACTTAATATCTAACAAATAACAGGTGAGAGATTTTTAAAGATGTCAAGTTGCTTGTGAGCAACTTCGGGCAATGGTGGTAATAAATTTTTTCATGTTTAGATATGAAGTCACAGCGAAAGGGTCTGACAAATGAAGATATCGAACGGATTATAAACTTTGATTGGAATGTTTCCAGTGATGATGAAAGTGGAGATGAGGTAGAGGAGATTTCTGTAGTTTTAGAGAAGAATTTAGAAGAAATTATGGAAAAAGGTGAACAGATAGGAATCGATGTTATTGATCAAATTATTCAGAACGATAGCGAGCAAGAATCCGATAATGTTTCTGATGTTTTCTTTGAAAAAATTGATTTAAAAACACTGAAATGGAGATCACAACCATTTGAAACTCCAGAGATTGCTTGGAAAGGAGAACTAGTTTTGGAAGAAGATAAGATTCTGACACCAGTTGAATATTTTTTCTCCTTTTTTGATGCTCGAGTTTTTGAACTTATTACAACACAGACTGATTTATATGGGCTGCAAGAACTTGGTATCGAGCTTAAATGCACTGAGATGGAAATACGCCGTTACATTGGTGCGCTGTTATACTTAGGTTTTATAAAATTACCACAATTCAAAATGGCCTGGTCCCAAGTAATAAAACTTACCGCTATAACAGAATCTTTACCGCGTACCCGATTTGAAAAAATTAAACAATGTTTACATTTCAACGAGAACAGCAAACAACCGAAAAAAGGCGACATAAATTATGACAAGCTCTACAAAACACGTCCCTTATTGAACATCATCAAAGAAAATTTAAATAAGTTACCCCAAGAAGAACATCAAAGTGTTGACGAACAAATAATTGCGTTCAAAGGTCGATCAACATACAAACAATACAATCCAGCTAAGCCTCATAAATGGGGCTTGAAAATGTTTACACGTGCTGGAACTTCTGGAATAGTGTACGATTTTACAATGTACGTTGGTGAGGGCACCTGTCCGTCATATGGCTTGGGAATATCTTCTGATGTAGTACTATATCTAGCACAAAATGTTCCTAAACATAAGAACTTTAAATTATACTTCGACAACTGGTTTACATCAGTGAGTCTAGTTATTGCTTTGAAAGAAATGGGCATATTTGCTACGGGTACTATACGAAAGAATCGAATAAGCAATTGCCACTTGGTTTCAGATGCTGAACTAAAAAAACGGGGAAGAGGATCCTTCGACATGAAAAGCGAAAGCAATCACAATTTAGTATGTTTGAAGTGGTATGACAATAAACCAGTGCAACTTATATCTTCGTATACTGGTCACGAACCCGTTGGGGCTTGTAAGCGTTGGAGCCCAAAAGAAAAAATTTATATAGATGTTCCAAGGCCAGCAATTTTATTAATATTTCGCTCAATGTTAGCTGAGGAATTCGGTAAGCTCAAGAATTCAAAAACAAATTATCTTTTTATTTTAAAGTTGCCATCATTTTTATTGTACTAATTTTGTTTTTTCATATATATATGTAAAGGGTGTTTTTATAGAGTGATACAACTTTGAGTTGGCATCACTGCTTTATTTGACCACCCATTAAACAGTTAATAGTTGTTTTTTGTTAAGTTTGCTTTGACATTTCATTATGGATCGACTTACACCAGAGCAAGACGTGCAAATTGTGGAAATTTTTATTTAAAATAATGGTTCTGTTCGTCAAACTTTCGTGTTCGTGCACTTCGTCCATTTTATGGCGTACATAATCGTCCTTCAGAGCTGCTAATTCGAAGAACAATAGATCGTTTTCGGACCACATTTACTATTACTGATAATGTGCATCCCGTGAGACGCCGAACAGTGCGCACTGAAGAATCTGTAGCCGCTGTACAGGAAAGCATTGAAGATGATCCTAATCAATCGATTCGTCGCCGTTCTCAGCAACTGGGGTTGTGTCCTTCCACTTTATGGAAGATTTTACGCAAAGATCTTGGCTTAAAACCTTTCAAGATTCAACTTGTGCAGGAATTAAAGCAAAACGACCATCGTATGCGCCGCCAATTCGGCGAATGGGCTGAAGCACAAATTGATATTGATTACGAATTTCCATGGACAATTTTATTTTCCAATGAAGCCCATTTTTGGTTGAATGGGTACGTAAATAAACAGAATTGTCATATTTGGAGTGAGGAGAATCCACAAGCTTTTGTCGAAACACCATTACATCCACAGAAAATTACTGTTTGGTGCGCTTTATGGGCTAGCGGAGTCATTGGACCATATGTCTTCAAAAACGATGATGGTCAGAATGTTACTGTCAATAGTGAACGGTACAGGAACATGATTCGAAGTTTTTTCGTACCTCAATTAGCTGGCATTAATCTTGCTGATATGTGGTTCCAACAGGACGGAGCCACATGCCAAACAGCGGGCGCTACAATTGATTTACTCAGGGAAACTTTTGACGAAAAAATAATTTCATGAAATGGCCCAATTAATTGGCCCCCAAGATCATGTGATTTAACCCCATTGGATTATTTTCTTTGGGGTTATGTAAAGTCTACGTCGATAAACCACAAATAATTGAAATCCTGGAAATCAAAATTCGAAGATTTATCGGCGAGATACGGCCGCAAATGCTGCGAAAAGTTTGTGAAAATTGGTGTTCCAGAATGCGCCTTGTACGCGCCAGCCGAGGCGGCCACATGGCTGAAATCATATTTAAACATTTATGTCAAATTTTCTATCCAATAAAGCACGTTTCATTGATATTAAAAATATATTACTATGTTTTATCATGATTTAAACTTGTATCACTCTATAAAAAACACCCATTATATAAAAATATATGCAAAATCAGACGTCGGATCTACTTTTTCTGAAATCGTAACATTTTGAAGAATTTTGGTCAAATATCGGAACGTCGGATTCAAGTATTAAAATCGTAACATATTCGATATATCGGACCATATGGCAACGCTACCTGCACTGAAGTTGTGTGGTGCGTCGTTGTGCCTCGTCTTCGTTCGTGCCATACAACAAAACTATCCGACCTTACTGTGTTCATTACGAGAGAAAACAAAAGTGATGGAGCCACCCAGCAGTGAATGTGGTGAGGGATGATCAGCAATATGTTTTGTACAACCTTCATTCAAGCGGCATAGCTGAAAATTCATGAATACATTTATTAATTCAAATGATTGCAATAAAAATGTGTGGTTCGAGAAAAGTGTGTGGAAAGAAAACATGCATATTGTATGACATTTAATGTTATTGAAAACGAAATTTAAGGTGTCATTTATTTAATAATATTTTTGTATTATGTTTTTTGAGAATATTATTTAAGATGTCTGATGAAACGACATCGCGGCAATGTTAAGAATTTAACAGTTTCATCATCCCAAGACAAATTTTAAGGACTTTAAATTAATTCTACAATTAATTAAATTGGGGATGATGGATTTTAATGCAGTTTAATTAAAGAATATATGGTAAAAAAATGGCTCTTTAAACGAAACTATGCTGAAATGGATACAATTGTAAATATAAAATACAATTATACCGCACATAAGAAATATTTTACGTTTAGTGGAAACTATTTATAACACTTATATCTTTGGTGGATCTATGAATAAATTATATTTTAAAAATCATATGTTCAATGATTTTCTTATATTATGTGCAAAATATAGAATTTTCCACAGGTTATAATATCTTACAGCAGTATAATACAATTTTATTTGGTGGGGTTAAAAGACTTTTTAACAAGTATATACATTTTGTCAAGGCGGTTTTCAGGTATTTTTTAACCCTTAAATAAGGGTCTGATATTTTGGTAGCTCTGCAATTCCAACATTTTTCTAACTAAATCAGCAATATTTTTTAAATAACTGAAGTTATTTTAAAAGCGAAACATAGTTTTATCGATTTCTAATTTGTGTTTTTTTTTTTTTTTTTGAGTTCGTAGTGCAAAAACCAGACACTTTGAGGTCTGGACACTTTGAAAAAAAGACAGGTTTCACAGCTATAACTTTTTATCCGAATTTTGGTTTTTGTATTTTTTTGTAAAAATAGTAAAGTTGCCCAAGATGTCGTTTTTTAAATTTTAAATTTTTTAATTTTATTTTTTTTTTTTTTTTGTTAAACACCCAAACACTCAAAATTAACAAAATTTTACATATTTAGTAAAAAATTTTTTTACGAACATGTTATTTAACGTAATCGCATAACTTTTTGTATGAGTATAAAGTGGTGTTTCAGGAAATATTTCAACAACATTTCATTGCATTTTTATCAAATCAATGCAAACAATTAAAGAAAATCGAAGTGCATACCAGTTTTTACAAAATTAGGTTTTATGAGCAAATAATGAGAAAGAATGAGAAAAATGTATAAAGTCAATCATTTTTTGCGTTGTTTCCATATAAAAAGAAAACGATATAAGGGATTTAGTTGAAATTTTTTTAATTTTTATAGCATTGCACACTTTAGATCGTAGTAAAATTTTGTAAGAAATAACAAATTTATTAAGTTGTGAGGACTATGTTTCTCTATTTTGATGATGTCTTTTTTTACCAGAATTTGATGTGATTTCCATTCTATTTTGACAAACTGGATAGCTCATTTCAGATAAAAATTAAGGCGTTATAGCCCGATCATAATAAAAAAAAAATAAACTGACCATTTCAGCCCTTGGAAGGACTTTGACCTAGCTTCTATTGATCAATTGTGTTGTGCGTGTTATTAAATGTTTGATCACAAATGACCGAGAACTGGACCTACGAGTTTAATGCCGACTCCGAACGGCTTATGTTCTCAAGAAGCTTTACATGGCAATTTTTACTCTCTGAGGTTTGCCATTGTCTGCAGAGAGGTGACGACCGAACAGAAAAATTAATTCAATTGAAAAAACTTTCTGTCTTAGCTGGAATTGAACCTGGGCTACCGCGGTTCTTTAGCTTAGGGGCCACGCACTGTACCCACTAGGCTACGGCCGTCACCGATCATGCTTGGGGAAAAAGCAGCTTTTTTGTAAAACTCAACTAAACACAACATAAAAGCAGCTTTTTTCCATACAAATAACACTAGAAAAAAGCAACTCAATGCAACTTTTTTTTCTACTTTTTTGTATGGGTCACCCTGTGTTTCGTCAATACTTCTGAAATTCGAAGTTAATTTTTTGTCATGTGTCAAAAACATATATAATCTATAAAGTCAATAAGTAAAGCATTGTAAGTATTTCTATATATTTAGTTATAATATAGCAATTATCATCATTTACATCTGTTTTATTCCAGAAAATAGCAAAGGAAAAGCGATTAGCCTGAACTGCTATATTACACAAATGTCAAAATAAAAGCTAATGCTTGTAAAGGCCAGCATGAACCCAGTTCGAAAAAGCATGTTCAAATATGCTAAAAGAAGCTTTTTTATGAGCATGAACATAGTAATTTATAGGTTTAATTAAAATATGTTTAGTTGTAAACAAAATAAGTTTTCACTTTAATTTTTTTCGATACAATTCAAACGTGTAAGACTCTCAAAATATTAAGAAAATGCTAATACACTCAGAAAAAAGTTCGGCTTTTAAATCAAAACCACAAATTTTTGCTTTAAAAGTATTAAATTTACGGCCGAAACCCAATAACAACAATTAAAAATATAATTTTTTTTTTTTACTTTAAACGGAAGTTATTTTATAAACAAAAGTACTTGCATTTGTTTAAAAATAATGAGATTTTTGATTTAAAAGTAAAAATTTCTTTGTTTTATGTCATATATTGTTATTAAAAATGAATTACACACTCAAAATAAAGTGTACTAAAATGAAATAAAATTTGCTCAATATTTAAGAAAATTTTACTTGTTTTAGCCAAGGACGTTATTTTTAAATGCAACTTTTTCTTTGAAAGAAATATTTTAAGCCTTTTTTTAGAAATTTTTTTTTTCTATCAAAGAAAAATTTCCATTTGAAAACCCCAAAAAATTGCTTTAACAAGTAAAATTTTCTCAATTATTGAGTTAGTTTTTTTTTTTTTATTTTAGTATTCTTTTTTCTTAGAGTATATGAAAAAAATTAATTAATTAAAGTTTTCTATATGACCTTATTATTTATAATGATGATTTTCTATGATTTAAATCAAGAATGATTTAAACTATCAAACATTTAGAATTTGTATTTAAATCATAGAAAATCAACATAATAAATAACAAGGTCATATAGAAAACTTTAATCAAATGGTAGAGCAGGACCATTTAATAACATAAGCATTAACGAAAGAAAAGCCAATTAAAAACAACAACAAGAAAAGGGAGAAAATCTGAGAAATTGTCACTGAAATCTCATCGAATCTGTTGGTGTATTGCGCTAAGATGCGCTTGCACGAGGCACTGCCCGGGATCGATTCCCGCCGGCATCATACTCATATATTTGCATGGGCTTGATCTCATTTCGATAATAGCTAGCATGTGGCTATAATAGTCAGGCATAAAGCAATGGACGGCATGCTTACACCTGCCAGCAGAGAGCTTTCACTAGAGTTAACCCGGGTTATATGGCGCACTTTCAATATTCCACACACGTCAATTTAATAACGCACCGTCATTATCGGTAAACTTTCAGTCGTGGTTCTACTTGAACGCTGTTAAGTTCTCGTCGCGCTTCATGCTCATAAACCGAAGTTATAAAAAAACAGAATTAAAATGTGTGGTTTCCAAAATCCTTTAAAATTAGTTGTGCCATATAACCCTATAGCGGTTACCCGGGTGATATGGCACTTTGCAATATGTTTTGAATGTATTTTTTTCCTGCATGAATATATGTAAATTATATATATTTTTATAATTTTATATGAATTGAATAAAAAACTTTATTTTCATAGGAGCTATTACAAAATGAAAAAAGTGCGACATATAACCCGGGCTTACCCTACAGCCATACATAGTGGCGGCAGAAAAGCTCTTTAGCCTTACTGCCGCAAGATGCTGAGCACTGGCCTAAAGTCAGTTCAAATTTGTAGTCTGGGACCGAATTATAGCATCCTTGATCGAGCAAAATTGTACAAGATTGATAGGCACTTGTCTCGTCGTGCCCTTCGTAATTTTGCTCGATTACGGATGCTGTAATTCTGACCCTGGAGTGATGAAACTATGCTAAATTACATTAGATCTGAAGGGAAAAAATATGTAAGGCGTCCAAAAAAGGCTGATCTTAAAATATAACGAGATGTAAAGTTGCCATGAGCAGAAGAAAATTTGCTGGTTTTTTCAACAATCAACAAAATAATGATCCCAAAACATATGGCGAAAATGAAAAAGATTCGTTGGTCACAACTCACTTAGAGTATTCGAGTTGGCATTGTTTGGTGCAGATTTGAATCAAGTAGAGTACTTATGGGGAGACATCAAAAAGAAATAAACTTTTAAAATTGATAAAATCGAGTCTTCGTGGGAAGCCATCCCCACTGAAAGATGCTAAAATTTAATAAGGCCCATGCAAGGCAGATCAAGCCGTCATCAAGCTAAAAGGTTTTCTTACCATATGTTACTAACAAAATACATAAAAGCAAAACAATATTCATATGTTTTATAAATGACCTATTCGTTTCTAATTAAATGTCAATTTATGTTAAAAATTAAACTCATTTTCTAAAGAAGTTTACATGAACTAACAACTTTTGAATTATTTTAGTTTCATATGTTTATTTAAAAATGAGAACCAAATAAATAATATGTTACAACACATACTGTTTAAAAGCACATGGATTTATTAAATAGTTCTTTTCAAATGTTCCAATACCATAATTGTTTCTTATTAGTGTACAATAGCTGTGCATATGTTTTCTATTTTCGTATAAAATAACAGCCCTATCCTGGCAAATTTACAATTCTTAACCAGTATTTTTTATATACGTTCGTTATTTTTAAAATAAAATTTGTAGCTCAAAAAACAAACTTTTTGAATGAAGTTGTCAATAACTGCAAAGCATTTGAAAATTTTTATTAAAATTTATTATTTTTCCTCTTGAAATCAAAAAATTACAACAAACACAAAGAAATATTGAAAACAATGCTTAACAAGTGTTTATTTGCCACAATAGGGCTGTAAGTAAGCTCTTATTCACTTGATAATTTTTAAAAATGTCATTCTATAAAAAAAATCTATTTTTTACTTATTTATTTAAAGCAGCGCTGGGCTCCATGGGCTTGTATAGCTCACTGAGCGCTCTCTGATCGTAACTTTTCACATGTACACCAAGCTCACAATAGAAGAGAATGTAATTCAGTCGTTCGCAGAAAGTGGATTTTTAAAACTTATGCATATTTTTAATATTTCGTAAAATTTCATATTATTTGTATTTATTAAGGTTTAATAGAATTCATAAATATTACCTATTAAGATTTTTTTTTTATTTTTCATTAAAGTTTTTTTCAAATTATGTGCATAGATTAAGATGTTATAATATTAAAATAACAACAAAACAAACTTACTAAAATTTTTGACCCTAAATTGGAATGTGATTTCTTTTCCGCAGGGAATCTTTCTGGTGAACCAGAATGTTTCAAGAGAGCGGTAAACTAATATAATTTATTTACTAAAATAAAATGCTGGAGCTATGATGTTGACATAGAAGAAATAATGAACAATACCGATAACTAAAAATAAAAACATAAAATACGAAATAAACACATATAAAAACATGTGTTAGGATATAAACATACTGGGAAACTTGCAAATTTAGATAATTGTGACAAATATTTTGCTCAGTGTGCGCTATTCGAGAGCGCACCAATACTAACAAGTCAAAATAAAATGTGACTGTGTTAGAATGCCCAGCCCTGGTTTAAAGCAACTCAAAAAGGAATGCTTAATAGGCCTATTGCGTAGGGCAACAGAACAGAGTTGCGTAGCCAAATAAGCAACCCAACTTTAAAGCAACCAAACTGCCATCTGGTATTTCGTATCACAACCAATTTCAAGTTGCTATTTTCAGCGAGTTGCTAAAAAAAAACAATAACGAGCTGTCAAAAAGAAAACAGCTCATGTTAAAAATTTTATATACCCAATGTGCACAAAAACGGATGCGGATCCGTTACGAACCCGTTACGAGTCCGTCAGTACGCACTACGCTTTCTTATGTTTCGACGGACCCGTTACGAACCCGTTACAAATCCGCCAAAAGAGTCTGAAACGGATTCGTATATGAAGTCCGAAACGGATTCGTATCTGAAGTCCGTTACGGATTCGTTTCTGAAGTCCGTACTGAGTTCGAGGCGGATCCGAAAAAATGGAAAACGCAATTCGTATTTTTGAGAGGAATCGCTCTTATGTTTTGATGGACCCGTTACGAACTCGTTACGAATCCGTCAAAAAAATTACCACAACGTTAACATAAAAGACAGTCTTAAATTTGTTTTACAATTTCTTATTTTATTTTCAGTGGATTAGGGATACGAAATACAATTGTGTAATAATTTTTATTTTAAACAACTTTTTTATTTCATTAGGCTCGTGCTTCTCAAGCTCTCCTTCAAATCGAAGAAAAGTACTTGTTAGAATTTTTAAATAATTATCATTAGTGATCAAGTTAAATTTGACTATAGGATAGCCGTACACAAGATATTTTTCGGAAACTTTTTAATTGCGTGAATTTTGTACGCTTTGTCATTATAGCAGTAAAAGTTATTGGGATGCTTCAATGAAAAATAATGTTTAGCTGTTTGTAGAAACAAGTATGAGCCATCCTGGAACTCACCAACATTGTACTCGTTTATTTGATATTTTGAATTATTTGTTTACCATTTAAACTAGCCTCCACTACTCTCTTATAAATTTGATTACAAAATAATTTTTTTTGTTTTAATTTACGTTTAATTTCCTGCAAAAAGTTTTCGAATTTGAATGTGTCAAAATTGTTTAGAGAACCTATATTTTTAACATCTGTAGCTAAATGCGTCAAACGAGTCCGTTGCGAGTTCGCATTCTTTAAAAAAAAAGAGTCTGAAACGTCTGTTTCGTATATGAAGTCCGAAATGGATTCGTATCTGAAGCCCAAAACGGATTCGTATCTGCAGTCCGAAACGGATTCGTATCTGAAGTCCGAAACGGATTCGTAACTGAAGTCCGAAACGGATTCGTATCTGAAGTCCGAAACGGATTCGTAACTGAAGTCCGTAACGGAGAGAGGAATTTCATACGAAAAAGTGAGTTCGTTACGGATTCGTAACAGATCCGTTTGGCACACTGGGTATTCAATAAGTTTAAATTTGGAAAAAGCCATTTATAGAAAGAAAACAAATAAATATGAATATTAGTAATGATTTATATTTTGATAACGGAAACGGATGCACTGATGTTGTGTGTTGCGTATAAGAAGGAAAATCAGAGACAAATCCAACCCTTTGGAACTCTCAAATTCAAAGTAATATAATACAGTAAATACAAACATTGAATAAAAATTTGCTTATTTGAATAAATTTTACAGGTTTCTTAGTTATTTCCGATTAAGCAAAAAAGCGTTTTGTTATGTACTGGACGAAATAAAAAATTTTAAACAGCCTGTTCGTTGTACGCCAATACCGCTTTCCAGCATTAGCTCTACCGATCGCTCGAACTGTTGCTTGTTTGTAATTTTTATGTTTCTATGAAAATAAATAATCTATGAATAATCAAAATAACACAAATTTCCAAAACTTGCGTTGCCTCCATTTCTCGCTTTTGCACAACGCCACCAGCTTGCAACAAGTAATTAGCAATTGCTGACTTTTGAAAGGTTCCGCAACCAAACCAAATAACAGTCGGAAGTGCAAAATCAATCACATGCATTTTCTATTCTCAGTTTAACATAGTATTTAAAAAACTTGAAATCCACACATTGCTGTTTAATGGTGTGTGGGTGTGTGTGTGGGCTGGTAGCAGTTACAGCAGGCAGTGTGTTATTGACAGCATCCATTCGAGGTAGGATTATTGCTTACTGAAGTGGCTTAATCCGAGTAGCCCACAACTGAAAGGAACGAACGCACTGAAGGCCAAAATATTTAAGAATGATGTGAGTGAATGTGCGCAAAATAACCTAGCTTTGAAAAGCGTGGCGATTTCAATGAAGAGTTCAATGACTCTTGTCATTGTTCCCACCCGCTCCCTTGACCTTTTGTTCTTTCCAGCTGTAAAGTGAATCGCATATGTTGAGGAGCATTCATTGATTTTTATTTTTATTATTAAAACGAAACAAAAGGAACTAAGAATAAGCTTCAAAAGCAAGAAAAGGTAAGCAGTTCGCAGAAGTCTGTACAATAAAATATGTTTTTATAGTTTTCCGTTTGAGATTTCGTTTGCTTAACCCATGATAACCCAACAACGTATGATATATCACACGCGAAAAAAACCATTTTGAAAAATTTCCGCAGCCATCGTAAAACTTTTGCTTCCAACAGTTTAAGAAAGCCAAATGTTTGCTTTTTCCATAAAAAGTTCTAAAATTGACATTGAAAGCCTTTTGCAGTATTTCAAAGAAAAGTAAAATATGCCACTCAGGTGAGTTATTTTTTTTTATAAGCATCATGAAAAAGAAAATATATTTAACCTTCGTATACTCGCACCAAATAATGTAACACATATTAACGCGCACTATGGTGCGATATTGAAAGTACTAGGGCTATTTTAGTTTGATTTTAATAAAATATCATCTTAATAATTTAGTTAATATTTCGGACTGCTTAAAGCTTCAGGATGATCTAACTAATCTGCAAATTTTGTGCAGTAAAAAATCTTTATTTGAATAAAACTAAATGCAATTTGATTTAATCTACCATGAAGTCAAAACTAGTTATTTTAAATTATAGCTTAGATAACTATTGTTTAAAATTTTCAATATGAAATAAAAGATTTAGGAGTTATATTTCATGTAAAATTAAAATTCAATGCTCATATAGATTTCATTACAGCAAATGCTTATTCAATGTTAGGTTTTATAAATAGAAAAACAACAGAATTTAGTTATCATTCATCTATTAAAGCCTTGTATGTGCCATTTGTGCTAAGTGGACTGGACATCATAACCCAGATACAGCCACAGAAGGTTCGCATAACGTTGACAACCTCTACCACGCAGGAAGCCCAGGAAGCGGGCTAACATCGTCGATCTCTACCACGCCACAGCACCTACGAGCGATTGGTGGCCATGCCCTCTAAAACTGACCATAACTTGTAGTCCAATGGACTCAGGTCTCGGCTAGCTAGGCGTACCAACCAAATTCTGCTCCAGTATGTATGAATAACACAACATAACTTATGAAAGTACTAATCAAAATGAATAAAAAAAATTATCAATTTGATCCTTTGGAAGAACATTGACAGAGCTTCTATTGATCAATTGTGTTGTGCGTGTTATTTAGTGTTTGAACACAAATGATCCAGAACGAGACTTACGAGTTTTATGTTGAAATACTTCCAAAAAATATTTTTAAGAATTTTTAGTAAGAATAATACCTTAAAAATAATTTTTTCTCTGTATTTCTGGTGCGGGATTTAAGAGGATAAGCATTATACAAAAAGATGTATAGAATGTAGATTGTTGTGAAGGAATGAACAATGAAAAAAAGTTGAACTCTGTTAATAGAAAGTTCTCCAAATTTTCTCGAAAAAATGCAGGAAAATAAAAAAATGTTTTTATCACACATGTTTAATAACATATTGACAATTTGACAAATTTGGAAAATATTGTTTTCGAGTTTCGTTGAGTGAGGGACTTTTTCCCTGCATTTTACAGACTTTTTGTAGGAAGGATGTAAAATGTGTCACTAGAGTAGAAAATATCAAAAAAAAAAATTTGGTGAAAAAAACAAACTGCCAGCTGTCAAATTCTGATATAGTGATGCATAATTTGTAACAAAAGGTGTCTCTGGATAAGGTAGTTGAAAAGAACATGTCTTTAAGTTTTAAATTTTATCTAATTCTGTAGTCATGTGGGCTAAAAAAATAAAGTGGGCAAAAAGGATGTTTTTTAGTCTTAATTTTGTTTCTCGTAATGTGATTGTTGAAAAATTCCAAAAATTTCCATGTAGGTGATTGAGGTAAAAACATTTGAACCTAGCATTTGGTTAAATAAACCTGATTTAATTCGATTTAACCACAAATATTGGTTAATATTTGGTTAAGATAACTACATTTGTCAGTTTCATTTAACAACAAAAACAGGTTAAATTGACCTGAATTGCATGTGGTAATCTTAACCTGACGACTCATGTTGAAAAATTTTAAACTTAAATTTAGTTGAAATTTGGTTAAATTAAACAAATTTTATTTCTGGGTGTACATACAATTTTTGGAGCATAATTTTTTGAAAATTTCTTGAATTCGAACATATGCTAATTGAAAAAATGTAATATAAAATGTGATTCCTTCCATATAAGCTGCTGACGATGGTTGTAAAAGAATTAGTTTGTTTTATAGCTGGTTGGAAGGTGGGTTTGAAAGCAGCAAGAATTGATCAGTATAAAAAATTATCATTTAGTTCGAAATTTATTTTGTATATCTTTTTATGCAATTTTTTATTGCAATATCTTACGCGGCTCTTAAAACCCCGAAGTGGTAAGGGCCCGAGGCCAGTGAGTCCACTTGGGAGATCCTTAATCTAGTCCTGGCTGCTTCGATAGAACACAACAACTTTTTGGCAAAAAATGAGAATTTATGAACTTCTACAAATCGATATGCTGCCCCAAGTGTTGTCATATCAAAATTTAAAGTTGGCAACAAAAATATTTTCACAACATTTTAGTTTCACGACAAATCACGTCTGTTAGATTATATTTACGAGGTAAAGTGTTCCAAATTCAGAAATGACAACAACAAAAACTTAAGCAAAACATTTTAAATAAATCCATAAAGATATATAAATAATCCAACAACACACACATACACACACACACAAGAGTGAGCAAAATAAACGGTACACTTGACGAAGAGCAGACGATATAAAAGCTAAAACAAAAATCTTTTCAGCCATTCCACCACAACAAAAACATAAACAAAACAAAAACAGGCACCGTCCTGTGAAAATAAAGGGGTGGAAAATGGGTGAAACGACTGTGCGGTAATTTTATTTAAGTAAACACGAGGCTTCTTAATCGGTTGATATTTAAGGCAGGATCTATGAGCAAGAGACGCGCACGTAGCATTCAGACTGGTTAAGGTACCAGGTATTCGTCCTGAAACGAAGATGTGGGCAAGTGGCAAAGTGAAGCATTGCTGCCGTTGGGCTAGTCTTCCGAGGGCGACTGACTGCTACGGCATCAGGTGTGTGCTCAGGAAATCGTAATTTCCTGATGGGTTTAAAGTGACACTTAATTACACTTTTATGCCATATAAATGACTGCTAAGAGACGCTGCGTTGCCATAGCTAGCTATTCTCCAGACGAGTCCTAAAATGTCAAAAACTTTTGCTTGCGCGTTAGTCACTACCGCTTCGCATCTTCGTCTGTTTCTTTTTTTTCTTCTTCACTCCAGTGCAGTCGAAGAAGTTGAATTGTGGTGCACACAGTTACGCCAACTGGTTAGCTAGAGATGCAGAATGGTAGTAAGACCGCAAAGAGTTAGACGCGGTCTTCTACTGAGTTGCGATTGGTTTCCTTCATCTTCGTACTCTGAAAGAAGTCCCAAGTGTCTGTGGCAGCGGTAGCAACAAAATAACATTTACAACATAAACACAAAAAGAACTACAGCTAGTTGTTTTACAACAAATAATGGAGATGGATACCGTTTGTTGGGATTTGAGATTATTTATTGCCTTGATGGAAATGCATTAACGCAGGCAGTCAGACAAAAAAGTGACTCTTGTTGTGATTTGTAGAGAGTATGAGTTCCAATGACGCACGTTTTCATGCAAAGGTTCAAATAAAATAAAAGGAGTTGTCATAAAGACCAATAATATACAGCGTAAAAGTTTAATTTTTATATATGTATTTCATAAGAGCCAAAAATATATTTTAATATGCCCACATCCACTGCATTCTCATAGCAAACAAGTTTTAAACGCTATATTTTTTTTAGTGAACCTATATCAAAACAATTTCGTCAGTATGTTTAAATATATGTGTAAAATTCCCGCCCACATTCCAAAATAAATTTGCTTGTTTTAAACAATTAAACTATAATAAGGCGTTTTAACAGTTGGAACATAGGAGAAGGCACACTTTCTTTTACAATTCTTTACAGAGAATATATAAAAGAGAAGATTACTTCGAGACATTTACAGAACGTAAACATAAATCCAATGATCCGAATATTAATACGGTTCGAACAATTGGTTGCCAGCGAGTGCTGCCAGCAACACAGACTCTGCCAGCAGAGGCAGACGAAAAGAAAAAAAACCACCATCAAATGCGAGACAAGCAACAACGAAAAACAAAACAAATACTCCAATTGAATTTTATGAATGAATTGGAAAAAAATTAATAAACAATTTGTACTGCTACTTATTGGTATGTTTGTGTGTTCATGCAGAATTAGTTTGTTCTTTGCTTGACGTTGTTGTTATGCTCTATTTTATGCTTTTGATCGTGTTTCAGATATTTTTCTTGTTTGGCTGAGCTGAAATAAAAGAAATTGGCCAACTTGTGCTGTTTCTTAACTAAGCCAAATATGAAACAACTGAATGTCGTTATTTCAATGCGCGAAATAGAGAATATATATTTTATTTATCTATACTTATGTTATATATTTTATCTTTCAATGTATATATTTTTATATTTTATCTATTGTATATATATATTATCCATGTTTTGTAAAATTCTAATTTATCTACAATCTTCTGGCCATGCATTTGTATGAAAATTAAAATTAAGACTTTTTAAAAACGTGTCGTTTGCAATAAAAACCAGCATGTATTCATATGAGTTCGATAGGAGTGCGCTAAATTACCGCGAGTTGATCTTTTTGTTGTAAATTGAAAAAAATATGAAGATTTTTGGACTTTTATATATTTCTCTCTTTTTTGCACATAAAGCCTTATTTTGTGCATAAAACTGGTATGCACTTCGTTTGTTATTGAATTGTCCCTAAAGATGAGCTATATAACATAAAACAACATCGGATAAAAATTATCAGAGTTTTGATATTTTTTTATTTTTGAAATAATTTCATTTTTTTCTTATTTAGTAAAAATAAATCTAAAAAATTCAAATTTGAAAAAATTGCAATAAACTGCTATTGAATTGTTTTCTGAAAGAGCACTTGATAAAAAAACAAACAAATTGTGTGATTACGTTGAATAACTTGGTCGTTATTAAATTTTTTACTAGAAGTGTAATATTTTGTAAGTTTCGAGTTGGAGTATTTTTACCAAAAAAATTTTAAAAATGCAAAATTTAAAAATTCGAGGTTGGCTCAAGCATAGTCTTAAGCTTTTTCAAGCAAAAAATAACAAAAAACAAAAATCGAATAAAAAAGTTATAACTGTTGAAACTTGCTGCTTTTTTTCAAAAATGCTCAAAGTTTTTGGCATTTCGAACACAAAAAAATTCATAAAAAATTGATATAATTATGTTTCTAACTTAAAATGGCTTCAACAATATAAAAATAAATTCTCTGGTTTTAGTTTGAAGAAATTTTGGAGTTCCAGGGCTACTAACATATTAAGGTAAAAAATATTAGAACTACCCCAAAAACCTACCAATTTTATTTTATGTTTGTGTGTCTATGCAGAATATGTTTTGTTTTTTGCTTGACGTTGTTGTTATGCTCTATTTTATGCTTTTGATCTTGTTTCAAATTTTTCTTTTTTGGTTACGCAGAGCTGATATGAAAAAAAATTGTGCTGTTTCTTAAAAATTGTTTTGGTCTTAGTTTAGCTTAGACATTGAAATGGTTAAAAAACAAAAAATATAAAAAAATAAAATACAGAACAGTTTAAAGTTTTACTATATCAAACACTTTTTTTTTGGACACCGTCTTCATGATTTTTTGCTTTTAAGACATATTAATTTTTGAAAAGACTTGCCAAAATAAAATTTATTGTTTTAATTATTTTTAAAGTAATCATTCAGCTGATCCACGTGTTTTTTTTATTTTTTATTGGAGAGTTTTGTTCGGATATTATTACAAATATAACCCGCTTGTGAAAAGCACCGTTCTGATTCTATGCTAGATGTAGAAATATTTGTACGATAATCGTAAGCAATTTGTTAGTTTCGATCACTATTGCCTTCACCACAAAAAAAAATTTATTTCCTGAGTCAGAATATCTGACCATTTTGAAATACTTAGCTTACTTCCTGTTTACACCAAAATTAACTTTCAATTGTAACATTCCTTAGTCAGCTATTGCGACTATTAAATCAATTGTAACTTCTAATTGAGCCCACAGAGGCCGCTTACTTCTTTCGAAATTAGTTTTAGTACTTAAATTCCATTAAGTTTCGGCAGCTTCCTGCTAACCAAGTAACTTTCTCGCTTTTTTGATTTTCTACTCGCAACGTGATAAGGTAAATTTCCTATGAAAACATTTTTTGGTGTATATTATTATCCATAATTATTATTATTATATCCAAGTATAAATCAATTATATGAAAATAAAACCTATCCATTAAAACCACACCATTTGTTCATTTAATCCACTTTTCTTTTTCATGGATATATTTATTAAACTCTCTGAGTTTAATAAACGAACGCATCTTCATTTAAGAATTCATCCGCAGAAACATTTTGGTCCAATCGAACCGGATTTCATTCACACCACCTAATCACAGCGAGAAATCCAAGTCCAAGGAATCTAATTCTGCAAATAAAAATCATCAAATCCAAATCAAAATCATCAAATCCAGAAATCATTAAATCATAAGGTGCGTATGCAAGTGTTATTTTCTTTAGTTAGTGCAAGTGCTAAAAATAGAAATTCAATAAAAAGAGAGAAAAAAAAACAACGACATAAGCTCCCTAAAAATTATATCGCGCAACAAATCAGTTAAATGTAAAAATTACATAAATATAATTCCTAGAATATTAACAATAAGTAAAGAATTAAAAATACTTAAATAACTTAAAATACTTAAATTAGAGAACATAAGAAATTCTAAAATAATTCTTTATTGCAAAAAGTTAATCATTTAACAAGTGCTTCGTAAAGTTTCGCAAAAAAGAGCAAAAGTTTACTTCGTTTTTTACGTGTCTATTGCTAAGTTAATAGACATATCGTTCGTCAAGTGTTTAACTTATCCAAGGGTTAACTTATTAGCAACATTGTTAAATATCGACGAACTGTATGCACATATGTATATACAGCGCTTTAGTTCGTTCTCTTCGTCAACTTGTTGCAATCGTTAACACTTGTGTTCATGTATACAACTCTCATCTTGGCTTTCACAACTAAGCTCGATCATTTTGTATATATGTATATATGTAATATACTGCGTTGTCTTGCCGCGATCGATGATCTATCCTAGACATGTTGATGAATTGCTCTTCGTATACATTTATTTCCATATGCTCCCTGTAAGAAACATGTTTTTGTGTTTTAATTTTTATACACAAATTTAACAACTCGCTCTTAAATTCCTATAAGAAACTTGTTGCGGGAATAATTTTAGATAAGTATGTTGCTAGTCGTTGCTTAGACTATTAGTTAGTTGCATGTACACAAAAAAAAAAAAAAAGGGAGAAGAAGAACACTTAGAGTAAACCAGGGGCGTTGTAAGCAAATAAAACATTCCTTAAAATATTCTTTATATGATCAAACATACATTTAAATTAAAATTATAATATTATTAATTAAAGGTAATAGCAAAAATACATTATTTCCAAATATACAAAAATTTTTGCCGTGCGTGTTCAACAACAACAACAACAACTTCAACAAAGGCAACAATAACATACAAAACTAAATACACTGAGCTACGCATACATTTTTCACATTCAACATAATTGTTGGCTACTCGGAGCTACGCATACATTTTTATTTCAACAATTATTTCATTCTTGTGAAACATTTATGTGTCTTGTTCTGCGTTCTGATTTCTTTTGGAATAAATGCAATTTTTCTTGGACTATTAAGTGCTAAATAATAATACAAAAAATATTACTTCCTGTTTTCCACTATTTCTAATTTCGATATTTTTATCGATAATATTTTTCCAGTTAAACGATTTGCCAACGCCACATTTCTGTTCTCATTTAGAACCATTTTTACCAGGACGTTTGGCAGTCAATTCATTCAATGATATCGATAATAATTTATAATATCGATAGTAAAATTTTACAATTCAGTTCAAAACGATTTGCCAACGCCACATTTCTGTTCTCATTTAGAACCATATTTACCAGGACGTTTGGCAGTCAATTCATTCAATGATATCGATAATAATTTATAACATCGATAGTAAAATTTTACAATTCAGTTCAAAACGATTTGCCAACGCCACATTTCTGTTCTCATTTAGAACCATTTTTACCAGAACATTTGGCAGTCAATTCATTCAATGATATCGATAATAATTTATAATATCGATAGTAAAATTTTACAATTCAATTCAAAACGATTTGCCAACGCCACATTTCTGTTCTCATTTAGAACCATTTTTACTAGGACGTTTGGCAGTCAAATCATTCAACAAAATCGATAATTATTTATAATATCGATATTAACAATACAATTTCAATTGCAATTTCGATATACAATTTCAATTCGAAACGAGTAACAGACAACATATTTCTGTTCTGTAGAACCCTTTTTATAACGCTGTTTCGTAGTCAATTATTTCAATATTATCGATAATTATTTATAATATCGACATTAAAATTTTACTATTTCAATTCAAAACGATTAACAACTGATACATTTCGGTTCTCGTTAGAACCATTTTTTATAGAGTTGTTGAACGACTATCAACGTTTGTATCGTATATTAAAAAAAAAAAAAAAAACGCTAATTCAGATTTTAATACTTTTTTTCGAACGGCTTCTATTTCAATTGGTTCAATTTTTCTGAAATATTTCTGTTCTGAGCTAAAAGAAATTCTACCAAATCGTTTTGCAATCAGTTGCAAAAGCAATCGTCGTAAAAATTAAGATAATTATATCGATCGTTCTATTCATATTAAATCAGAAATTTTTTTAATACTTTATCCTTAAATTACAATTATTTGTTGAATTAAATTTTTCGTCGATCTATTATTTACTGGTTGCTCTTTTTTACAATGGCATCGTTGAGTTCCTTCATCCGTTTGACTGATAGTTTGGTTGAGTTCGAGGCTGAGTTTAGTGAAACCCTAGAATCAGCAATCTCAACTCACGCATTAGATGTTCATAGGGAAGAGATGAAGTCAATTTGGATCCGGATTAAGGCTGTTTACGAGACTTGCCTGGGTGAATTAGCTAAGGCAAAAGATAACGACGTAGATCCCGAGGTAGAGCTAGAAACAATAAAGGCTCGATATCGTACCTCATATCAAATATACGTCCGATGCGCTGCACAAATTGGAGATACTACCGAAAAACTTCATAAGGATTTAAACGCTGAGCTGGTCTCTCCGCAGTCTTCTTCAAGAACCGACGTTATTTCAACTTCGAATCATAACTTTCATCTTCCGCCATGTGACATCGAAACTTTTAACGGTGACTATCTTTCGTGGCCGTCCTTTCGGGACATGTTCACTGCCATATACGTGAACAATTCAAGACTAAGTCCAGTAGAAAAACTATTTCATCTTAACTCCAAAACGCGAGGTGAAGCTCGCGACATTGTTAAAAAGAGTCCTTTAACAAACGATGGCTTTTCTTTGGCTTGGAAAAATTTACAAGATCGCTTCGAGAATAAACGAATCTTAGTAAACAGCCAACTCCGAATTCTTTTCAATTTACAATCCATTTCCAGTGAATCTGGGAGCGCTATTAAAAAACTTCAACGTGAAGTTAATGGATGCATTTTGGCTCTTCAATTGTACAATGTCAACATTGAAAGCTGGGATTCCATATTTGTTTTTCTATGTTCCACCAGATTGCCAAATTGTACTCTTGATCTTTGGGAGCAATCTCTGAAAAATAAGACCGATATTCCGAAATGGTCTGAGCTAGACTCATTTCTAACCAGTCGTTATCAAACACTGGAAACGGTTTCGGATCTGAAAGGGTCTTCTATTGTCAAAACGAGCAATCAAAATTCGTTCTCTAATTCAAGCAATCGCAACTTAAAAAAGTAAACTCATATCAAGCTAATGTTAGCACTCCTACATGCAAATTATGTTCTAATGAACAGCATACAATTCGATTATGTCCTCGTTTTCTAAAAATGAACATAAATGATCGAATTACATTGGTTAAAAAATATCATCTTTGCTTAAATTGTCTTTCAAAATCTCATTCAACAAAATATTGTAAAAGTCATCATAACTGCTTTACTTGTAACAAGCGTCACAATACCTTATTACATAAAGAAATTACAACTTCTGAACCTTCTGTTTCTTCAAGCTCTAAGCCAAGAGATTCAAATACAAATTATTTTCAAATACAGTCCACTGAAGAACCGTGTTCATCACGAAACATTAATTCTTGTTTTGTCTCAAATTGCAAAGGCGTGCTTTTAGGTACCGCAATTGTCAAAATATGTCATCTTGGCGTAAATTATTTCGCACGAGCCTTAATTGATTCAGGTTCAGAAGGAACATTCATTTCAGAAAGACTTTTTAAAATACTGAAGCTTCCGTCTCGTCCTATATCTGCTCAGATTTCTGGACTAAATAACGCAATTTCAGCAAAAATTCAACAAGAATGCTCGTTCGTATTAAGTTCAACATTTGATTCCTGCATAAGCATTGAAGCGACCGCGCTTGTAGTGTCACAACTGACAGGAAATCTTCCATCCTGTTCTGTAGATCCGTCAATATTGTCACGTCTTCCAAATCTGCAATATGCGGACGAAAAGTTCCACAAAAGCTCCCAGGTTGATATCTTAATTGGCGGCGATCTTTTTCCATCAATTCTACTGGATGGTGTAAAACGCAACATTTGCGGCTCTCTGGTCGCTCAAGAGACAATATTTGGGTGGATACTAACGGGTCCTATTTCTAATTCTATTGCTTCATTTTCCACATGCTTGTCATTTTTTAATAAGGTTCCTTTGGATCAACAGATCTCACGTTTTTGGGAGGTGGAGGATCTTCCACAAAAACAATTCATAACTCAAAGCGATCGTTTTTGCGAAGAAAATTACGTTAATACTACGATTCGCAACAACGAAGGCAGATACGTTGTTACTCTTCCGTTCAAAGAAGACTTTCCAAAAACTTTGAAACATGGCCCTTCTCGTTCTATCGCGCATGCACAGTTCTTAAGAAATGAGGCACGCTTAAAAAAGAACTTAGATCTAAAGATTGAGTATGACAAGGTCGTAAATGAATATAATCAATTGGGACACATGCAAGTTGTATCACCTCATAAATTCACATATTCTCCAACCCATTATTACATGCCACATCACGCTGTCATAAAACCGGAGAGTAAAACGACAAAAGTCAGGGTTGTGTTTAACGCATCTAGCCCAACCTCAAATGGTTCAAGTCTTAATGACATTCTCTATACAGGACCTGTGCTCCAATCCGATTTAACAGTTTTGCTGTTAAAATGGCGCTTATATAAATATGTATTCAATAGCGATATTAAACAAATGTATCGCCAAATTCTAGTGGATCCAAACCACACACCATTTCAACGCATTTTATTTCGAACGTCTCCTTTAAATGAAATCCAAGACTTCGAACTGAAAACAGTTACCTTTGGAGTCAACTGTGCTCCATACTTGGCAATTCGAACTCTGTTGCAATTAGCTGATGATGTCGAAAAATCCTATCCCTTAGCTAGCAACATCCTTCGAAATTCAATGTATGTGGATGATACCTTAGCAGGAGCTCACGACATTCCAACGGTAATTCAAGCAAGAAATGAGCTCATTGCCGCACTCAATTCTGCAGGTTTTTCCCTAAGAAAATGGGCCTCAAATTCAGAAAATCTTTTATTTGACCTTCCAAAATCCCATTTGCACAATGAAGACTTCCTTCAATTTGAAGATAGTAGTAGTGCAAAAACACTCGGTGTAAGGTGGAACGCGCATTCTGATTATTTCTATTTCTCTGCTGGTCCACTGCAGCAGAAGACTACCTTTACAAAAAGAGAAATCCTCTCAAATATTTCTAAACTTTTCGACCCAGCCGGCTGGTTAGCTCCCTGTATAGTTCTAGCTAAAATTCTTATGCAAAAAATCTGGATAGCAAATATTGACTGGGACGAAAATATTCCTACCGAGTGTCTCCAAACTTGGCAGTCATTCTCAGCGAATTTTCATCACATAGAAAATATTAAAATTCCTCGCTGGAGTGATTACTCTCCTGAACATGATGTTCAATTCCATGCATTCTGCGATGCATCAGAAAAAGCATATGCTGCTACTATATATATTCGTGTCGAAAATTCCAATTCTATAACTACTCATTTGCTAACTGCCAAAACTAGGGTCGCGCCAGTAAAAACCATCTCTTTACCCAGACTTGAGTTATGCGGGGCACTTTTACTTGCCGAAATGGTTGACTCGCTAATACCTCAATTTAATATCCCTAAACCAAAGGTGTTTTTCTGGACCGATTCAACCATCGTTCTGGCATGGCTTTCCAAACAACCGTGTCATTGGACAACATTTGTTGCAAATAGAGTGTCCAAAATAGTTCAAAGTGCTGGTCAATCTAATTGGTTTCATGTTAACTCTGCAACTAATCCAGCTGATTTAGCCAGCCGAGGCGTCCTACCTCAAGATTTGGTAAATAACGATTTATGGTGGCATGGTCCACAATGGCTTAGGTCGAAGCCGTCTCAATGGCCAAATATGGTTGAAGAATGCGATATTAATACAACTTTTGAAGAGAAAGTCTCTAAAATGAAATCTTTCTTTGTCTATTTTCAAAATTATGTCGACATTCTAGAACGCTTTTCTTCATTTTCAAAGGCAATGAGAGTAATTGCATATATTTTCCGTTTTTTCCACAAGACACATCCAAAATATAGAGAAAATAATTCCAAGGAATCCACATCTATCTCAAGTTCTGAAATCTTAAATGTAAGAAATCGTTTAATTATCGTATGTCAACAGGCACACTACCCGCAGGAGTATCAAAATTTAGTGAAGAAGCAGCTAATTGCTTCATCAAGCAGTATTCTTAACCTTAATCCATATCTCGATGATACAGGTATTCTACGGGTCTGTGGAAGACTTGCGTCTTCACCCACCATTTCGTATGATGAACGTCATCCAATCATCTTACCATACAATTGTCAACTTAGCCGTCACTTGGTGCAATTTACGCATCAAATTTCTCTGCATGGTGGTAATCAATTGGTTTTACGCTTGATTCGCAGCGTTCAATCGCTTTGTTTCCAGGCGTGGCTGTCCACTTCACATGTATTCAGACAATGGTACAACCTTTGTTGGAGCCTCTAAAATTCTAATGAGAGAATTTCTCCAAATTTCTCATTCCACTCTAACATCCACTTTAAGTTACCAGGGTTTATAATGGCATTTTATTCCGCCAGGTGCACCGCATATGGGCGGTTGGTGGGAGGCTGGAGTAAAGAGTTTTAAGACACATTTTCGCAAGGTAGCGGGTTCACTCAAATTTACGTTTGAAGAGTTTTCCACTCTTCTAGCTAGAATCGAAGCATGCTTAAAGTCTCGTCCTATTTCACCAATGTCAGAAAATCCTTTAGATGTCTTAGCATTAACTCCGGGACATTTTCTTATAGGTTGCCCGATTCTTTCGCCGGTCGATCCTGAGATAACTGAGCCAGTTCTATCGATTATTAATCGATGGCAAAGGTTAAAGGCTTTGTATCAAGTCTTCTGTACTCGTTGGAAAAACGAGTACTTAAAAGAATTACACAAGCGTAATAAGTGGAAAAAACCACAAGAAAACATTGAAAAAGATTCAATCGTGGTGGTTAAGGGCGAAAATCTTCCTCCAACTGAATGGCATCTAGGAAGAGTATCCAAGGTCTACTTAGGAAATGATAACCGAGTTCGCGTGGCCGATATCATTACTCAACGCGGTTGTATTACACGTCCTATCACAAAACTGGTTGTTATACCAACACAATAGTTTTTTTTCCTTTACGCTCTATCCCAATCTTTTCTTTTATTTTTCAGTTCCCAATGTCGAATTCAAAAGCTATTCTGATTAAGTTCAACAAGAACAAAGACCATCAAAACAGCAACAGAACTCAGAAAGGCGTTTCTTCTTTTAAGGTGTTTCAGTGCAGGTTATGCAGACGATCTCATCCACAACGACTCTGCAAGAAGTTTCTTTCTCTTAACACCGAAAAACGAATGCGAGCTGTTCTACTACATAAATATTGCGCGAATTGCTTGGCACATGAACACTCACATGAATCCTGCATAAGTACTCATGGCTGTCGAATTTGTCATGAGAATCATCATACCCTACTACACATGCATCAACGTTTGCTAAAGGACCTATCCAGTAGTAAAAATAAAAGTACTCATGCTCCTTCAACATCGTCCTCGACTACCTCAAATATTTCACTAGCATCCATCCTGACACAGAACTTTATTACGTTACTCCCAACTGCAATCATAAAGTTGGAAGTGAACGGCAGATTGCACTATGCAAGATCCCTGCTTGATCCATGTTCAGCCACTAGTCGGATCTCCAGAAAGTTGGTGGATCAATTGAATATAACCACTGTGACTCTTGGCGATGAATCGGTATGTCCAATTACCATTCACGCCAGATTCGATGTCAATGTCAGAATTCCATCGATACTTCGGGTTGACCACAGAATCTCTATTCGAACCCCCTCAAATTCGATCGAGGAATCCGTCGCACAAAAATTTTCTAATTTAATTTTAGCAGACAAAAAATTCTATAAATCCGATCCGATCTCTGTTGTCCTTGGCGCAGATCTTTATCCTAAGATAATTCTACAAGGACTGATTCCAAGTACCAATGGCCTTCCTGTGGCCCAGAATACGGTCTTTGGATGGATATTATCAGGGTCATTAATAGTTTAAAAGATGAAAAGAAAAAAAAAGCACATTTAAGCATTGCACTACCTATTGAAATTACATTTATGCATCGCTCTTTATATATATCTTGATATGTACTACATGTATTATACTTATATTCATTTAAATTATAATTTTAACTTATTTCTCTTAATATTTTTGCAACATTTTCTTTGCTGAAGTATAATTATGTACCACTTGAATTATCATCTACTTTACAAATCTTATAAATCACACTGTTATTTTTTTTAATAACTAAACGCAATTGAATGTTGACTTAGAATTGTATTTTAAGAATCGGCATATCCGAACACTGTATTTTTTTATAATTTTCCATACTTTACTGTTGTTATTGCAGCCGTACTGCAAGGCGGGCGGCGATGTTTACACCAAAATTAACTTTCAATTGTAACATTCCTTAGTCAGCTATTGCGACTATTAAATCAATTGTAACTTCTAATTGAGCCCACAGAGGCCGCTTACTTCTTTCGAAATTAGTTTTAGTACTTAAATACCATTAAGTTTCGGCAGCTTCCTGCTAACCAAGTAACTTTCTCGCTTTTTTGATTTTCTACTCGCAACGTGATAAGGTAAATTTCCTATGAAAACATTTTTTGGTGTATATTATTATCCATAATTATTATTATTATATCCAAGTATAAATCAATTATATGAAAATAAAACCTATCCATTAAAACCACACCATTTGTTCATTTAATCCACTTTTCTTTTTCATGGATATATTTATTAAACTCTCTGAGTTTAATAAATGAACGCATCTTCATTTAAGAATTCATCCGCAGAAACACTTCCCGATGTTGCAATTCTTCTAAAACTTTGCAAAGTCTTTGCAACAGTGATTCACACTCATCGTTCTAACAATCTTTTTCAGCCTCAATAGAAGGTTTTTCTAATTCTATATTCATATCAACTTAAAATGAAATGTTTGCATTTACATGAATATTTGTAATAGAAATTTTTTATTCAAAAAGAAAGACAATCCCGGGATTTAAAGAGTCTTAAATCGTCCAATATCCCGGAATTGACTTCCCTAATACATACATACTTTATATCTATATTTTTCTAATTCAACGTTCAATTTTAAGCAAAAAAGTTCACTGTATAAAAAAACCCACTACATATTTCAAAAATAGTTTCAAAAAATTTTATGAAAAATTTCATACTGTTTTACGCTATTTAAATTTTTAAATAAATGTTAACCAATCTTACCCACCACTTAGCGTGTCTTAAACATAACCATCGTATTCTTTGTCAAATTTTACATAGAAAATGATTTTTTATCGATGGAGAAATGATTATTACTATTGCAAAAAAATAAATAAACTCGCGCGGTGCTTGACGTCAGTAGAAAGGGCTATGAGAGTTCTAATCCAAAAACGCGTGTATTTCCTTATGGGCCTTCAAATTCACAAAATTGTGCCCGACTGCGCAGTCGGCGTCACGGTTGATCGGTCAAGTTGGCCGATAGTAGGGTGGCTGAAGCGTGTTGTTGTTATAAATTGGAGATAAGCATGCAAGATGGGTGGATGGACGGACGGACGGATAGCTAGATGGGCTATAATTGGTCAAGCTGGCTGAAGTAGGATGGCTAAAGCGTGTTGTTGTCGTTATAAATTGGAGATAAGCATGCAAGATGGGCAGATGGACGGACGAACGGGTAGCTAGATGGGCTATAATTGGTCATGCTGGCTGAAGTAGGATGGCTGAAGCGTGTTGTTGTTGCTATAAATCAAAATTTCAAGTTTAAGGTGATAAGCCCAAGCTTCATAGCAAGCATAATGTTTATGTGTTTAAGTCGCTACAAAAACTTCAAGTTTAAGGTGATAAGCCTTCAGCTTCATAGTAAGCGTAATAAGCAGACCCAAAACCGCAAGTTTAAGATAAGGAAACAGTGAAGAAGTAAAATATTTTTTTATTTTTTCCCATGCTTGTTTAATATGTTTATGAATTTAAGTCGCTACAAATTTCGAGTTAAAGATGATAAGTCCAAGCTTCATAGTAAGCGTAATAAGCGTGCCAAAAACCACAAGTTCATGATACTCTTATCAGTGTAGTTGTTAGGGCAGTGTAGTTGTTAGGCATTTTAATAAATTTAATATGAGTTGGTTGACTAATGTAAAGACAAAGTATGAAAGCAGCAACGGCGGTTGCGGCGGCGGCTTGGGTTAATGATAAGTTAAGCTAGAGATTGAAAGCGTCATCGTAACCATGACCATACGCAACTATGTTGACATAAATAAAACAAAACGAGTTGATTTATATATGAATCATTATTGTTCTTTTATTAATTTGTTATACATAAATTGTGAAAAAAATTGATCTTATATTGAAATTATTCTTATGATTTCATTTGTTAGAGGAGTGTATTCAATTAAACGATCATGGATTACCAAACAGTAAGCTGACGTTTTTTCTGGAATCAGTTTGTTTGCTTCGGTGTAAAACTCAATTCGTACATCAATAGGTTCTGTTTTAACTGCTTCATTTTGATGTGTTACATCAACAACAATAAGCGGCGCTGTTGCCTTATATTCAACAACATTTAGCGGATGTTGAGTTTATAGCGTAAATGATTATTATTTTTACTCTGGCTTAAAGTGAAGTCTTAAAGAAATTTTTTCTCCTCGAAAATTAATAAGGTCACCGTCTTGATTTAAGACTTTTATCATTATGCTGTTTATTTGTTGACAGTTGACGGGTTAGTAAATGACATTTCAAGGTTTTTCATTTATTTTATATCCTGGTGAGACATCGAGAGGAAATTCGTGAATAGTATGAACTGATGTGTTGTTAATATATGATCCGGTTGTCAAGTTGCATTCAATTCGTATTGTGTTAATATTTGTAATATTTGAAGGTAAATCAGATTCAAACTTTTTTCTAGTTTTATCTGACTGACCTATATGTATATATTCCGTTTTTCTATCTCTTGTAACGGATCTGTAGGAACCATTTCGATAAATTCCTCATATGCCAACTCATTTACTATCAACTTTCTTATACTGAATCCCAGCACCTGTCCTATACTGTTTGGTTTTGAAAAATCTATATCCACGGAGGATACAATTTCAATTTTAAGAGTGTTGTTGTTTGATTTAATATCCAGGAAAATTGAATCATCAAGGTCTCTTACGGCTGATTTCAAGAAAAACCCAATATCCTCAAGTTCATATGAACCAACTGGTATTGTAATAGTATGCAGCCCGATATGAAATAAATTGTTGTGGACATCTACATTGGGTATAGAATTAAATGTTACAAAGTCTACAAGTCCGCAAACATATTTTGTTGCCAATTCAATTGGTGGAAAATATTTTCCATAGCTTAAATATCTGTGTGAGTCATTAACAGGATACAAGGCTGATATTATTGCAGATTTAAAACAATATTTATCATTGTTTTGTACGTTTATACAAGCTTTTTTTCAAGTAATATTCTGCTACAGCAAGCAAAGTGCTGTATATTTTCCGCCGCCAATTCGGTTCATCCCCTCTAACGCTGCGCAACCGCTGGGATCATGTCATTCTCTTTGCGTTGTTGTTGGCGATTTGCTTGGTAGTTATTGATGTACGGAAAGCTTTAATTTTTTGTAGATGTTTATTTGTAGCTACAGTCAGCATATGACATCGAACTATGTTAGAAAACAGTTTA
This sequence comes from Dichetophora obliterata, assembly GCA_963920525.1. Taxonomy (NCBI): domain Eukaryota; kingdom Metazoa; phylum Arthropoda; class Insecta; order Diptera; family Sciomyzidae; genus Dichetophora; species Dichetophora obliterata. The sequence continues at coordinate 173,698,424 of OY986435.1, read as the reverse complement.
TACATATGAATTAAAGAGTATATATAATATTGGTAAAACTATTTGTTTTTAGTAAAAGTATTGCCATATCGGAAATATGTATTCAATATATATGAACAATTTAGCTCATTGAGGAAATTTAAAGAGTATTTATGTATATATTGTAAAAATTACGTAATAAACCTCTTAAATAAATTAATATTTTCAGTAGTAATTGGATAACTAAAGTCTGTTTATCCTAAACATTATATTTTTAAAACTGTTAAGCATTTATTTCTTATATGAATTAAATATAATTTATGTGCTATAGATATTTCTTAATTTTAGAATATTCTATTTTTAATACACAACGTAATATAGATATGGTATGCATGTATATTGTGTTAGTGTTATGATATAAATAGATATAAATAAGCTTTAATTTTTTATATTAATTCAATAATGAAATAATTTAAATAAATTTATTTAATTATAAAAGAATTAGTTTCAGTAATATATTAAAAATTTAATAAATTGCTATAAGCTCTTAAAAAAATAATTCTAATTTCATATGCCAAATGTCCAGCTTACTGCGCCAACAACAATTACCAAGGAAATCTACAAACAAGGACGCACAGAGAAGAACAAGATCATAGCGGAACTTTTAGATATTCATATTACATGTAGGACGGGCTGCAATATGAGATTTCGCACATCCTACATGTCCGTCCGATCTGCCAAATCCGTCCTACATGTAGGATAGTCCGAAACCCCCTATTAGCATAAAAATTCTAATATAGCAGTAAGGCGGTTCGTGGCAGGACAACGTCTTTCAGGGTGAGCAGATCAGTTGGGTCTGTTCCGGTGAAGTTATGATTCACCAAAGAGCGCTGGCCTTTCGCTGCCAATCTTGGTAAGTCGAGCTATTTGCATATAACTTTCGGGCAATTTGTGCTCGGTTTATATGCAAACGGAGAAAATCAAAATAAGAAGAAAACACCAGTGATTAGTTAGCTTAGATTATGTACAATATTTATTTCTTAGGTGAAAATTCATAGATGAAAATTACAATGGCTGCTTCTTACTGCATGAAGTGCATACACAGGAGCGTTAAAGAAAACTATATTTATGTTGAGGGCAATCAATAAGTGATTGCTTGCTGATAATCAATAAGTGATTATTTAATTGCAATTAGTGGCAATATTTAATTTAATATTTATTTCAACACGGGCTTACAAAATAAAGCGTACTACCTTTGAGAATTCGATTTGTTAACGACAAGTTAAAAAAGCAAAACTCACTTGTCGGAGAAGCCGATCGAGCGACTCGTTCGTGTATCGAGAATCGATACTGGAACGAGTCGATAAAGTAGTAAGTTAATCTATTACTTGCTTTAACCTTTAGGGTTGCGGCCTAAACACAGGGAATACTAATATTTTATATATAGGTTTTCATTTCGGTTGGCAGTCCCCTCACTGCTATACTTTTTTATATGTTGGCTAACAATTGGCTAACAAATTACACAAGTATTTAAAAAAAATCGCTGTTAAGCCAATGGATTTTAGAGAAAAGAAAAAAATATAAGATTATTAAAAAAAAATATTAATATCATTAACAATAGTATCCTTTCTTATATTTTAAAAAATTATTTAAAGATATCATGTATAGAAATAATTTAAATTAATTAAAAAAAAAAGAAAACCGCAAAATAGTACTGCTCATTTTTGTGTTGTTAAATTATTTTGTGCCCAGTAAAGGGTTAATGCAAAAGAATTGACAAAAAAATGCAAGTTGAAGTTCAAGTTCAAGGCCATTAGTTAAGTTGTGAAAAAAGCCTTGATCCAATTAAAACTAAAATTGGTAGATACATACAAGTGACAAAGACTTAATTGCGTTGTTGTTGTTCCTTCGCAGCTCCCACGACGAAAGATCTTTTTCGCCTTCGCTGTGGAATCTAAGTTGGTTCATTTTTATTGCTAGCAAGAACTGACCTGCCTCAATTTTTGGCACTGCAGCATGTTGCTAACGCTCTTTATCACCCTGATCGTGACCAACTTGCGATTTTTTTTTCTTTTACGTTTTTTTTTTTTGTTGCATGACATAAAGTATTTAACTTTGTCAAATTTTTTTTTTTTATTTCACTCGAAAAATTAATTAACTATGAAAATATTCTAGCTTAAGTTATCCATTAAATCTAATTTTTAAACTTTATTTTTTTTATTTTTTTCTTAAAAACATTTAATTCGAAGAAAATCTCAAAATATCACGCTATAAGCCTGAATGACTTAATTATCGGCTATGTGTATCGATTTGGGAAGCAACATTTTGTTGTTTTTTTTTTTTGTTGCAATAATGTGTTTTTTTTCTTTGCCGCGATTTTATGCATATAATTTTATACTTTTATTCTTTACTTTAACTTAGTTTCCTTTTTTTCATTTTTAAGTATTTTTTTATTTTTATCTTCTATTTAAATAAATTGCATTTTACTAAAATTTTAATAATTAGAATAATTTAATGATAATTTTATTTTCGGTTTCTGTTTAAGTGTCTTTTTGACTTTTAGTTTTTTTCTCTTCACGCGCGTGGTCAGAACATTGAGGTTATAACGTCGATTGTCGAGTAATGACTGCTCTCCACGTTTAGCTGACGCGATCTTCTGTCCATTGCGTCTCAAATAAACGATTTGAAAATTATATCTTGCGAGACATTTTTATGAACCATGAACTAGGTGCCAATCTACATAATCAAACAAATTAGTTAAGTAGAACAATTAAAATTTTAATGAATTATTATTTACCCTTATTTGAATTAGCATCAGTATAATCAAAAGAAAAAAAAGAGAATTTTAATAAACTTCTTCAAAATTAGATTCAAAGTTTATCTAGAAAATTTTTCAATAGAAATAAGTAAAGTTAGTAGAAAACCTTTTTGCAACTCTATGTTTGCAATACAAAAAGAGAACTTGATCTCTTATATAAATAAAGAAAATTTATATCAACACTTACATGAAGAACTTGCAGATTCCCAGCTTATTTCCAATTTTTCTGCTAGCAATCTTATTAACGATGATTTAGTTACAAAAACTTATAATTATTAACTTTAATATATTTACTCTTAGTGCAATATAGTAGCGCACTTTAGAAGAATTGATCTTTCGCCTAACGTAGCCAGATAGAAAAATATCGAGAAATTTTATTTTGATGAGCCAGAAGGCATATGTACCAAAAGTTGTGGCAATGGCAAACTATTTCCGTTGAAAAAAGGGAATTGATAAAAGTTTGGAAGTAAATATACGTATGCAGCAATGAGCTTTATACTGGGTTATGTTTTTTTTTTTTGGCAAATAGATGGCACAACAGACGAAAGTATCTAAACAATATCTTTTGCAATAATAAAAATAATTTAATACACGGAAATAATAAATTTTTGCGACAAGCGCCATTACATGTCCGACCGAAACCAGAATTTTGGCCGAAACCGAAACCAAATATTCGACCATTTTATAATATTTGGCTGAAACCGAAATGAAAATTAAGTTTTACAAATAATTTTTTTTATTAAAACGAAACAAAAATACTTTCATACACATTAGAAAAAATTTAATTTGAAGTGTATAATAATTAATTAAAGTTTACTATAATAATAAATGAGATAATTTTTTATTATAGTTCTTATCGCAAAAGCATTTATATCTTCAGTACATTCAAAATAGTATGCATCTACAATGTACATTTTTATAGAACTACAAAACAAAGTATTTTTTAAGGTTGAGTATTATAGAAATAGAAATATTTCGTTTCCTTTTCCTTTATTCCACACACAAAATTCGTTCGGAAATTTCATCAATTTTTGGCTTCAGTACCTATAAAACTTTAATATTAATTTCTAGAGATGAAAAAATCGAAAATGATAGTATCGAACGCATAAAATTAACCAAAATATTTTGCATTAACATGATAAATCAAATTATAGGCGAATTCATAATTTCAGTTTTGTGCAACGCATTTTAAATATTTTAATATTTGAATTAAATGACTGATTCAAGAAGTTTTTACCAAAAGTTTCGGTAAGTTTCGGCTATTCTGCCTCAATATGATCGAAACTGCCGAAACTGGCCGAACTGAAACCGAAACCGAATATTCGATCGGACACTTATTATTTGTACAAAATTCTAATGTTAAGTGCAATTCCAAGGTTTTATTTTTAATAAATTTTGTTATTTTTCTGTGTTTTCCCAAACGAAAAATATAGTTTTCCACTCGAGGAGTTTACAAAAATGTAAGATTATTATGAAATCTATTAGAAAACTTTGAAAACTATAAGAAAGCTTTGACAACTATGCGAAAACTATGAAACTATGAGAAAACTATAAAAACTTTATGAAAACTATGAGAAAACTACGAAAATTATGAGAAAACTTAAAAATTCTCATTTTTTCCATTTTCTTTACTTTAAAACATAGTAATCATAATAATTTATTGTTTTCTACGATCCCAAAAAATTACATTTTCTGCGATTTTTAGTCGATTATTTTTGATTTTATGCAAATCCTTGAAGAAGAAAGTCCATTTAAAGATACTCTAGAGATTCCATTCGAAAAAATGTGAATAAAAATTATTTTTGTGGTAGTTTTGATCCCCAAACAAAGCGTGCTTCATTGCTCCCCACTCTCTCCTATACATACGTACATTCTTTTCGACACTCTCCACACAACTTTTACAAACTTGACCCCCAATATCGATTATCGGAAATATAGCAAGAAACATATAGGTAATTATATCAGCACGCTAAAAAGCTTTTTATTGTTACATATGAAATTGAACGTTAATGATAGCTTTTTAAAGAACAATCTCTATAACACGCAGGCATTCTTTATACACTTTAATATATATGCAATGTATTGTATTGATTAAAGTTCAGTTTCATGTTTATGCATTAGTTCTCTAAATAATAAATAAGTTTGAATGTACTTAAAATCGCTCAAAATTTACACTTTTCTCAATACTCGTATACATGATACAAAGAACTATTAAGGCTATTCATAGTTTGAATACGCTGGTCTGCTATTTGTACGATTTGCTATTTGTACGCCAATTTACGAAAGTGTATTTTGATTTGTTGTTGCTTTGTTGTGTTGCATACAAACTCAAATACGCTGGCACTCGTAAAGAAAAGTAGCCCTTGGACGTGTTTTTTGTACCTCGTATTTTTATGCTCTGTCTACAGCCGCATAATTACATCCATCACAGGGTTTCATAATTATTGAATGCGACAGTCACATGGCTTACAGTTTCAACAATAACAAATCCTATAAATACGATTTGTTGAATGTACGCTTAAACTGTGAATAGCCTTATTGATAATGTATTCCCAGTACGAAAAAAATTACTGCGCACCTCGTCATCGGTGCTCGTCAAATGTGGCACTTGATGAATACATACAAAAGTAAATGTCAAAATTCAGTCAAAATTCTGCCAAACACATAAAGCAACGTAAATGCTTTTTATGTCAAGAGGTAAAAATGGGAGAAAACATCCCTACAAAACATGCAATTTTTTACAGAACTAAAAAATATAGTTACTCTATTTTGGACATGTGTTTTATTTAACGATATTTATTTCATTTCAGTAAAACCAGTTTTCATAAGAAACTTTCGGCATCTTAAAATCTTTACACCCTACGAATAAAATGTGACTACGGTTGCAACAACAAGCACCTGCTACGTCATAGAAAATATGGCGGACATGCGCAATACTTTATCTATACTTCTTTGTATCATGACTCGTATATAAAACATAATGAATAAAACTGGAGCCAAACATTCATTAAACAATAGTCGTTCCAGTGTTGCAGTTCTCATTTCAAGCAAATACTTTCATTAAGTGTCTAAAATGTCACTTCAGAATATTCTACAACGTCGATCCGTTCAAACTGCTTTAAGATTTTTGGAGGAATTTTGTAAGAATACGTCCATACATGGCCTTTCTAACTTGGCACGAAGAAATAGACACTGGCTGGAGTTGTACGAATTTTTGTTTTGTGATGTTATTGCAAATTGTTTTTCATTTTAAAACTTATATCGTTTAGCACTTTCTGGCTATTGACTTTAATCTCTGTGACAGCTGTTGCTATACATCAAAGCGTTGATCTTATATCCCTATATAAACGGGACAATGTCGTTATCTCAATTAATACAGACTTCAAGAGCTTCAATACAACAAAACCATCGTTTACTTTCTGTCCGAGAGATGAAGTGCTTAACTGGCAGGTAAACAAATATATAAGGTACAAGGATATGGTTTGAAAAAAAAAACTATTTCAAAATTTTTAAAGCATTTAATACATATTTTTAGAGAACATAGTGTGGGATCTAATGTATCCAGAGAAGATATAAAATATTTCTTACAACAAATCAGCAGCATGACTATTTCAACTATAAAACCTATGAAAGACCTTAACTATGGCATATCACCCAATGATTACATGAAGCTGGCTTTCAAGTTAGTTCTTACCAAGCATAACTGTAGTGCCTATCGGAGAATAATCTTAATTTTTTTAGAATTTCTCGCTTTTATCAATCTCCGAATGTCAAAGAACTACTATTAATTAAAACCGTGAGCGACGTTGGTATATGTTACACAATCAACAATTTTCTAATAAACAATGGCACGTCATCGATGTCAGTTCTAACGAAAATATTAAAGTTTATTGATAAAATTTAATGCAATTTTCTCTTTTCCAGCCACTGGGATGATGATACAAAAGATCCAACAAGCCAACAGATATTACACGAAGACATGTCGTTTTCTTATTTAGAAAAACCACAAATAGCTTTAACTTATTTAAGTACTCATATGAAAACATATATACATTCACCATATGAGATGCCGACAACCTGGACACGCATTGTTGGAGATTCCGATTCGATGCCAGTCTTGGGTTTTATCTATGATATAACAGAAGTTGCATACGACAGCGATTTGATACGGTAACTATTAGTAGTTAACAACATAATTGATGCAATTTACTAGGCCATTCACTTCCAAGACAATCTGAAATATCCAAAAATACAATAATACTGTTTGATTAAAATCATGATGCGAGATACTATTTATTATTCGATACTTTTAATCGTCAGTTTGGGCTCACAGTGTCAAATACGAGTTGTGCAATACCATCAAGAAGCTAAAAGGATTTTTTGTCTTAACTTTCTATCTCGTTGGCTACTATGGAAAAGAAGAAAAGGATTTTTCTCATTATACTTTTGCTCTTGTTGAATATTATACAGTACGTAAAAACTTGTGTGAGGAACAGGGGACGAGCCTTGACATGGCAATGTTTTTAACTGCGTCATCCTGACGAAGCCGTCCACATTCATGTCGAAATCGTCTGAAGTCGACTTAATCATCCTCGTGGTGTTATTTGGGCAACGGCAGGCTGGCAACCGTCTGTTTGATGACTAATTTGAGCGGCGGGCTTCTTAGGCTGAAATAGGCATTGGGTTTGAAGTATAAAAGAATAAGTTAAAAACGATACCAAAACCTGTTCACAAACAAAAAAACAGATAATGATTCCTTTAATGCACCCTGAATGTCCGATTTCTTAAATGGGAAGTTGCTCATAATCAGGTGATTGTTAGCTTGGAATGATACAAAGCTGATATCAATGCAATCCAAGAAATGAAATGGACGGAACTGGATTGCATGCGACAAGCATCCTGTAATATTTACTACAGGATACGCGGAAAAGCCGTGTTTGGGTGCTGAGCTTAACTTAAGTATCAGTTTCTAAGTGCTGGTTTATAAAGAGCACAGTTAAGAGTTTGTTAATATAGCAACAAATTTAAATGCCAAAGATTTATCGATATTTTTCAAAAACCTTAAAAAGAATTCTCAAATCTTGTAAACTATGAAGAAGCCTTGCTTCTTAAACTTTTAGCGTTTAACGCAAATAAAAATGCATTACAAACATAGGAAAGTATAGGAATTCTTGAAAAGAATACCCTTTATTATTATTAATGATATTGCCAAAAAGAAGTTTCCCCCTCCCCCCTATAGCCACTTAATATAAACATAATATTTTATAAAATTTTTGATTAAAATTTATGACAAGACTTAAACTTTTAACATTATTAAATACAATAACGAATATAATCGCAATCCTTCAGTTTTTGTAGAGGTTTCACCAAGCACAACATTTTGTTACTAAATGGCGGGCCCATAAGCAGTTTATACGTGAATTATAATTTTGGTATTCACAGGAAATTAAAAGTAAAAAAAAACCATAGATGGGCACTTTGCAGTACCAGTAAAATTGCAGTAAAAATAAATTTTTACTGATAATGAAATTCAATTTGCATTACCAGTAAAATTTTACTGATTACTGAAAAAAATTGCAGTAAAAATAAATTTTTACTGATTACTGGGAAAAAATTGCAGTACAAATAAATTTTTACTGATAATGAAATTCAATTTGCATTACCAGTAAATTTTTACTGATTACTGGAAAAAATTGCAGTAAAAATAAATTTTTACTGATAATGAAATTTAATTTGCATTACCAGTAAATTTTTACTGATTACTGAAAAAATTTGCAGTAAAAATAAATTTTTACTGATTACTGAAAAAAATTGCAGTAAAAATAAATTTTTACTGATTACTGAAAAAAATTGCAGTAAAAATAAATTTTTACTGATTACTGAAAAAAATTGCAGTAAAAATAAATTTTTACTGATTACTGAAAAAATTGCAGTAAAAATTTATTTTTGCAATTTTGTTCAGTAATCAGTAAAATTAATTTTTACTGCATTACTAAAAAAAATTGCAGTAAAAATAAATTTTTACTGATTACTGAAAATATTGCAGTAAAAATATATTTTTGCAATTTTATTCAGTAAGCAGTAAACATTTATTTTTACTGCAAATTTTTTCAGTAATCAGTAAAAATTTATTTTTACTGCAATTTTTTTCAGTAATCAGTAAAAATTTATTTTTACTGCAATTTTTTACAGTAATCAGTAAAAATTTATTTTTACTGCAAATTTTTTCAGTAATCAGTAAAAATTTACTGGTAATGCAAATTAAATTTCATTATCAGTAAAAATTTATTTTTACTGCAATTTTTACCAGTAATCAGTAAAAATTTACTGGTAATGCAAATTGAATTTCATTATCAGTAAAAATTTATTTGTACTGCAATTTTTTCCCAGTAATCAGTAAAAATTTATTTTTACTGCAATTTTCTCCAGTAATCAGTAAAAATTTACTGGTAATGCAAATTGAATTTCATTATCAGTAAAAGTTTACTGATTACTGCTTCTAGTAATGCAGTAAATATTTACTGCAGTGTGCCCATGTATGAAAAAAACAGATGTGTCGCTGAACACACGATAGAAGCGAAGCTTTTTCGCAGTTTCATAAGCATGTTAATTTAATGGTTCTCTTAATAAAAATATTTTTATATTAAAAAATTTTAGATACCATAATGTTAACTAAAAAAGATAATATTCCCACCAGTAAATTTTATTAATTTACATTATTATTTTACATTAATTTTGTATTATTTTTGTAAATGTTAATGAATTTATTGGTTTTTAATATCTAATATATCAAACGTATATTATATAGATGTAATGTCATCGATATTTCTAGCAAATATTACATCAATAGTTGTCCTAATTTTCACTACTACAGCCGTTTTGTTAGGTTTTGAGACACAGTGTTTCGTCTTCATTCATTTTGTTTATACTCATTTATCTCGAAACTACTTTTTCCGGCATGGTGTTGTAGAAAAAACAAAAACTATTTAGCCGAATCATATGAAATTTAAATATGCTATTCATAACATCAGTAGCTATCGCTGGAACTAGAATCAAAGTTTTATTTCAAAAACATCGTAAATTTTACACTTAATAACCAATAGAAAACAAGCTGTTTAAAGAACTTAATTTTCAAAAGCGCGTCATTCTATCAATTTTCAATATTTAGTTTTGCTAGTGCCATCACACTCATAGTGATTAATAATATTCTTGATTTTTTTTTTTTTCAAATAAATAGAAAAGTCAAAATCTACATGCCCATGCCCCTTTTCCTTGAGAGCGTCTCATTGATCGCCATTTTGAGCAAGATCGACAATTTTTTAAATCAAAAAAATAATTTGTTTTATGATGAATGAGTGTTACAAATACCTTTAACGTTTAAATATCGTTGTTCGCTATTTTAACTTTTTTAAAAATCCTAAGAATACCTTAAATTTTCTAGCGCCAGACAACCAGCCTTGCTTTAAGTGCCTATGAACATTCATGTCTGAATTCGCAATTAAAATCTACATTTAAAACAATTGGCATCTTGTGATAATTTTCCACCCGTTCAATAAAACCTCGCTACTTTTGTTGTTTAATACCTAATAGGGGGTTTCGGGCAATCCTACATGTAGGACGGATGGACTTGTAGGATGTGTGAAAGTAAATACCGTTCTAATGCTAACCCTGTTTCTGGTTTTTAATAAAAATTTTCTTTCGTTGACACATGACCCCATCCATACGTTTGCTGACGAAATTTGTCATCCAAACTCATTAAAAAAACACCCAAATTATATGAACATTGAGAGGAAGAGAAAAATAAACTTTTCAGGAAAACGGGCAACATGAATGAGTAGCGATTACATGCACTAGCCTTATTAAATATTGAAGCAGATCTTGTACAAAAGCCAAGTTATGAGGACGTTGTAAATGATTTCGCACGAGCACATAATGAAACTCTTTATTTTTATTATTTTGTATAAATTACTGTGTAATTGTGTAAAAAATAGAGGCGGCACTAATGTTGGGCCTAGGGCGTCAGAATGTCGATGATCAAAATATTTTGTTGTTGTAGATGCGTATAATTCAAACCCAGTGGGCAAAAGCAGGTCTTTGCAGCGCTTCTAGCAGGCCATCATATGGATTTCTTAGCCCTTCCGTGCTCGTTTCCAAGCCCATAAGCTTTTTTATATGAAACGAGAAAATTTTCTAGGCCTTCCGCTCTCGCGACTCTAAAGAAGCCTGCTAGAAGCCCTTCTTCAGAATGTACATTAGAAAGAAAAGCAATATAAATATCAACTTGAAATAAAAAACTTTTGACAAATTCCAGATTTGAACCAGCGTCCTCTCAGCTGGCGGTCTGGCATCTTACCCGCTCGTCCACCTCAGCTGCTAACAAACTTTAGCTTATTTTGCATCATTACAAATGAAAGTAAGTTTTAGGGAGCGCGAGTTCGCAACCCAGCTCGGCCCAAAAAAAATTTTTTTTGTATATTTTTAAAATCTTCATTTTTTTACAAATTTTTCTGTCCATTTAAAAATTTTTTTGGAATTTTTTTGTAAATTTCTTCATACAAAAATAATAGAAAAGACTTAGAATTTTTCCATATAAAAGTTTTCATATATTGTGATATGCAATGTGTTAGATTTCGGAGACCTGGGTTCGCGTCCCAACTCGGACAAAAAAAATAATTTTTTTTTTTGTTTTTTCTTTAAGATTTGATTTTTTTTTAATTGATCTGATCATTTATAATTTTTTAAAAATTTTTGTAAAATTTTTTTTATATTAAATAACAGAAAAAGACTCCAAACCTTCAAAAGGTAGGCCTTACAGAAGCACTCATCAATGCAGCGATCATGGAAGGTATATTGACGCCAATAAGAGCACTACTAGCATGCATTTTTTTGCGTATCGCTAGCTAAATGCCCACTGGGAAGCAAAAAATAGTGGTATTCAATGAACGCCGTATTGGCGATGTAAACAGCGTAATTTACTATACGTTATACTATACGTTATACTATACAGCAGCGTAATTTGCAATAAAAAAATTGTAAGGGATTAAACATACGCAGATTACGGCACAAAAACGTGGTGTATACAGTACGTTTAGTGCGTATTATGCGACCGTGGTTTAATTTAAGCAGTGTTTCAATTGACTTTAAAGCAGTGTTTGGCACGCCATGGCACGCGTGCTCGGCACAAAACGTTTTTTTCACACAGACATGATCGGAAAAGCACACAAACGATGCAGCGTAGCAGAGATATACTACATAGCTGAGGTGTAAAGCAGAGATGCCCAGTAGTGGCTGATATCAGCAAATTAAACTCACACGTATACTTACGCTCTTTTCTTTGATCGTCAATCAACCAATAGGAAATCAGCATGTTGAGTGGGAGAGACAAACTGCACTTGCAGAACTTCTGTTTCTTATTTTACATTTTAATCGTCAACGAGACTGCTGTCAGTGAACACATAAATTGAAATTATTGCGATATATTAATGATGTCAGCTGAAAAGTATTTTATGTTACAAAATGCTTTTGATGACATGCAATGTTTTATTTGCCATAAGACATTTAAAAAAACTAAGAAATATAATTTAAAAAAACATTTTGAAGATGTTCACAAAGACATGAGTTATTTGCGGGGGGAAGAAAAAGAAAAACAATTTAAAATTTATAAGAAAATTTTTATTGAAAAGTTGAAGGAATGGGTAAATCAATCTAATGAAAATGATGAAGATATTGTAAAAAAGGGAAGGCCATTTTCAGATGGGCCATTTGCCAAATATATATTGAGTAAAGTTTTTGCAAAATTTCATTATAAAACTAATTTTATTGGAAAATTACCTTTGTCCCGCAATAGTATAATCCAGCGTTCTCTTTATTTGGGTGCTATTGTGGAATCGGCATTAAGGGAAAAATTAAAAAATTGCGAATTTTTTTCATTCTGTATTGATGAGAGTACCGATATTAATGACCTTTGTCAACTTGTATTCTGCATTCGATGCGTTGATTCAGATTACAATGTTTTCGAGTCAATATATTCTGTTGAAACATTTTATGGCAATGTAACCGGCAAATTATTGTTCGATGTCGTCAACGAAAAACTTCTTTCCGTTGTTGATTCTAACAAATTAGCCAGAGTTTGTACGGATGGTGCGAACACTATGACAGGCAAACGTAATGGATTTGTAGGCCAGATGAAAAATAATGAAACTGAGGTTTATACCTTGCATTGTATAATACACCAGGCTGCTCTTGCTTCTAAATTTATATCCGAGCATCCGGTCATGAAGGCTACTGAGCGGATAATTAATAGGATAAGGGGCTGCCAAAACTCACTGACTCATAGAAAATTTGTGACATTTCTAAAAAATTCAAATGCTTTTCTCACGACGATCTATTAATGTTTACTGAGGTACGTTGGTTCAGCCAAGGTAACAGTATTAATAGATTGTTTGAGCTTAAAAATGAAGTGTTTGAATTTTTAGAAGCTGAAAATATCGAAATAACCGAAAAAGAATATTTAAAAGATTATCAATTTATTTTAGACATGGCGTTTTTAACAGACATTTGTAACATTTTGAATGAGTTGAATATGAAGCTGCAGGGAAAAGATAATAATATTTCTGATATGTTGAAAACTCTTTCAGATTTTAAAACTCAGCTCTTTTTATTTGCAGCTCAAATTGATTCTGAAGACTTTTCGGACTTTCCGAAAACTTCTGTTATTTACGACAAGGAGAAAATCTTGAAAAAGTTTGAACTTTTGGAAATATTAGAAACGCTTTTTAATAACTTTAGTGACAGGTTTAAGGATTTTGAAAATATTCAACATTAACTGAATATTTTTCAAAAACCTTTTAAATGCGATATATTCATCATATGATCAATACTATAAATACATTCATCAAGAGTATTACTAAAATAAATACATTCATCAAGAGTATTACTAAAATATGTACATCGATTAATTTTACATTTCCCTTTTGTTAAACAAAGAAACAAAACAAAAATGACAACATCCGCCACACATGTGCTTTCGTCATAATCTCGTTGACGACTAAATAAAATGATAAGCAAAATGTTTTCTTCCAGTGTTATTTCGTCACTCTCACCAATACTACTACCTTGGGCATCTATGGTGTAAAGCTTAGCAGCGTTCAGTCTATCTGTCTAACCAGATTCATGTCGTTGTCCTGTCGTCAGGCAGAGCGCTGGCAGAATCAATGTAAACCTTATGCGAGAAAATAACGGCAGAATACAACAACGAAAACACCAAGATAGAAATGTTTCTATTTTGATTTTTTCATTTATTTGATAGCTCTCTCAGCTTCTCTCTAAAAATATTGCCATATTTTAACAAAATTTGAAGAATCTGTCAACCAATGAAGCGAGTAAACAGTGTTCCTATTTGCTCTTATAATGATAGGAGTAGCCTTCAGTTGAAAATGCAGTAAATTTATATGAAGAGCATTGCAAAAAGTAGTGAAATAAATGGAAGTGGAGTAATTATTAGTTCAATCGGAGTACGATGAGAATACTGAAGCAAGTTCAAGACAATCAACAATGGCAGATTGAATAAAAGCAAAACGACAAAGCCAACGCTACAATTCTGGGTCAACTCTTAGCGATTCTCTCTCACCGACACGACATCGACATGATTCTGGTCATGGTGTAAGAAAACCAGGTGTTAGTGAGTTTTTGACAACACCATGAATTTCTTAGCTTCTGTCAAAACATTGTGAGCGAAAGAGCGGAACTGTTGATAGTTGTCAAATTGTGTTGTTTGTTTGAGTTGCTAGATAGTTTTTACTGTGCGAATTAAGTATAAATAAATATTAAATGCAATCAATTGTGCCGTGTTGTGTTGGGAAAAAGTTATTGTAGTTGTCTTCGCCGATTTGACAAGTTTGTCGTCGAGTGTTTGACCATTTTATCAGAAACGTGCGCTGGAAGGTGCCGCCGACATGAAGCTTTGCCCAGCATGCAAATTGTCTTGCATTCACATCGTTTCTTTTTTTTTGCATAACGCACAGCATCTCATATTTTTTATAGTTTTCCATATCACTTTATTCTCACTTTAGTCTCAGTAAAAATCTTATAAACTTGCAGAAAGACACGCGTATAAGAAAATTTGTTTTCATTGCAATTCACCGTCAGCTGTTTTTGACAAGAGCGGGGAAGCATAATTTTATCATTTTGAGAGAGAAGTGTCAAACTCACTAACACCTCTATTTCTTACACCATGATTCTGGTCAAACAGTAAAGCCTACTCAAAGAGTATATAAAGAGTTACACAATATTTTCAAGCATGTAAGGATTGGGTTCTGCCGACGTTCTTGTGGTCTGTTTTGGGCAGAGCTGTTGCTAAATCTATGTGTGCACAAGCGAGCTGGGAACATGTTTGTTCTTTTTTCTTCCTATTAGAATTGCGATCATTTGGTATATTTAAGGAATTATGAATGAAATGAAGCAAATCAACATTTCCTTGAATATACCAATTTTCAGATATTCTAATATTCTGTTTTGATTCTCAACTTTTTTTGACTGAGTTTTATTTACATTTTTTTGCTACATTTCTAGCAAGGAAGATTTTTCATGCTATTGAAATTATATTTCATGAATATATTTTAATTATATTTTATTTCAGAATTTTATCTTTTCTATATCCGATCATTTGGTAGATTCAAAGAAATATTTATGAAATAAAGCAAAACGGCTTTCTTTCAATTTACCAATATCGAACACATTATTGTATTTGAAATTAATTTTTACTCTAAAATTTTAATTACAAATTCCGAAAAAATATTAAATTAAATTAAATATTAATTAAAATTCATTTATTTATTTAGAATTAATTTTTTATTTTTAAAAAAGATCAAAGTTGCGAACATTATAGCACAATTTTTTAAACCTGTTTAAGAAAATATTTTCACAACATTTCATAGAAATTTTTGCGATTTTTTTTTAATACAGCTGATATCTGATCAAGCATGCGATACTTTAAATTATCGGATGTTCGAAATGCAAAATTCTAGATTATGTTATTTTTAACCCTTTCCGTCCCAAGATATTTCAAAATCGACGGATTTCAATTAGACTTTCAGGATATGATATTTATCCCAAAACAAACACAAAAATGTATTTTTTATGTAGGTACAAAGTTCATGTCCTTAGAAACAAGACATACACATATGTGTACCTTGGGACTTTATTCTGCCAAAATACGCAAATTTTTTTTAGATGGAAAAAAACTTAAAATTTTTATTTCATATTAAAATAACGATGGATTTGCCCAACAAAATAAGTATAATAACAAAAAATAATGTAAAATAAATGAGTTCATTGGTTTCAGTTTCTTATTCTCTAAATAGTAAATAATAAAACAGAAAAATCAGTTCATTGGTTCAGTATGGAACATTTTAAAGCAATTTTTGTCCGAAGACAGGCACAAATAAACGTTACATTTTTCACACCGAGTACGCGTGCGACTATGGCATGTTTTTAACCGGCATGCTCGAGCTGTCATCAGTTTGTCCACCACCGGCCAATGACCCCCTCCATCCAACCGTTTGCTTGTTTCAGACAAAGGAGAGCATTTAAGGGTTTTATTTATCTATTCTTCTTCCTCACTGCTGCTTGACTCGTTTAGTTCGTGCAGTTTTCTTTTGGGGCTACAAAGCAAAGCTTCTGCAATTTCTAACCGAAATGCTAGCAAATCCTTAATGAATTTTCGTGGAATATTTTTGGACCGACAATCGCGCCGATATTCAATACAAGAATTCACTATTGCCAAATCGATAAAGTGAAGAGCTACTTTTAGTGTCCACTTTTTTGACTTGATCTAAGTTCTATAGCACTCCATCATTTGGTCGCAAATGTCCACTCCTCCCATGTTATTATTATATTTCATGACGATGGCGGGACAAGGCACTTCCATCCTGCATTTATTCCACCTTTTCACGCTACCCACTTGATCTTGTCCATATGCTGTAGAAGCGAGTGTTACGGATTTGTTGTCCTTCAATTATTTGATCAGATTCTCTCTTTTCATGCGTCTGTCATCTTTCAAATAGACATTGCGTAACCGATTGACCTGAATCGTGCCTGTTCCGTGCAAATTGAGTTCAGCCAATCGCGCTAAAAGCGGTACCGTGGTAAAATACCTGTCAAAAAACACTAGCACAGTGCATCTGCTCATCGATGGAGTAATTTTCGAAATTCCTTGGAATGGCAAGGCATCTTCATCTGACAGCATCAATAACTGGTTAAACCTTCCACAGATAATTTGAATTAGCTTCTTCTAGAGTCTCTGCAGTGTCTACAAAATGAAGA